>PITA01000288.1:0-310556 GCA_004023965.1 Spilogale gracilis
TTGAACACGAATTAAGTGAGTTATGGTGTTAAGTAAGCATTGGGCACTACAGCTGTGAATCCGAACACTTTTTAGTACCAGGAGGAATAACGTTTAGAAAATATCCAGGACTTTGAACTTGATCCCACTGCTTTGTCCTTTTTACAAACTTCTGAGTTTGTGCTAAGGTCCTACCCTGACCTGGTCTGGCAATTCTAACGTGGGGCGAGAATGCCTCTTAGTGGTGAGCCTATTAACTGCAAGCCCTTGTATTTGCCCAAAGAAAAACTCCAGGGTGAGCAGGAAGACATCACTTTTCACAATTCTTAAAACCAAACAAGGTACCTGCTTTTGAAGGTCGTTGTGAGAATTCGTGGGCAGCGCTTAAAACAGCACGAAGCACAAGAGTACCAGTGGCCGAGACCGTGGTCCCCTGACCATGAGGGTTTGGGGAAGTAGGGCACGACCCAGGTCATCTCTGCAGCCTCCAGGATTCCAGTTTCCGGGCCCTCTGTGTCGGCTGTGATATGTGGAGGGACAGGTAACCGAAAGCCACACATTCTTGTCTGAGCTGGGACTCTCTTCCTGTTGGCCCAGCTGCCTGGAGGTGCATTCTTACCAGGCAGAGGCATCCACAGGGGGCCCAGGGGGCTCAGTCGGTTAGTGTCTGACGGTTGATCTCGGCACAGGTGCTGATCTCAGGGTCCGGAGGGCCAGCCCCACGTCGGGCTCCACGTGGAGCCAGGAGTCTGCTTAAGGTCCTCTCTCCCAGTCTCTCTCTCTCTCTCTCTCTTTCTTAAAATAAATAAGTAAAATCTTTAAAAAACAAAGAGGCATCCACAAATGGGAATCACAGCCCTGAGACATGTTATTTTGTCATTCCTGTCCCTGACCTTGGTCTTCTCCCAGCTGGGCCTCCACAGCTGACCGGCGGGGCGGAAGTCAGGGCTGGTCACAGGCTTCTCTTTGTGAGAATGAGTTGCAGGCTCTCTGCTCCAAGTGGGTGAGGCCGGCTGTTCTCGGAGCCGCCTGCCTGTCTTCAGTTCACTTGCGAATCCCTGAGGCTGTAGTTTGCCTTTCAGATGACTCACATTTTCTTTCTTTCAATTTTTAAGCATAGCATGAGATCTCTGTCTGCTTCTTTATGAGCCAGAAACTAGTTATATCTTTATTAAGCTAGATGAAAGAGGGAAAAATGTTTTTTCCCTCCTTCCTTCCTTCCCTCCCTTCTTTCTTCCCTTCTTCCTTCTTTTCTCCTTTCCCTCCTTCCTTCATCCCTCTCTCTCACTCTTTCTCCCTCTCCTGCCTGCCCATCCTCCTTTCTTCCCTCTTTCTCTTTCTGAGTAAACGGTGGGGACTCTGGAGATCTTGGACACCGATTTTGACATTCATGCTGTCATTTCTCCACTCATTTTTTCCCCGATTTATTAGCAGACACATATTCCCTGAGTGGCCTGCTGTGGATTCAAGCATAAGTCGTGGCTCGTGTCCTAGAGGTGCTCACCTTCTAGGAAGAGAGGCAGACAAGTAAGAGGAGTGACCGGGATGTGGAGAGGTGGTGTGTGAGGGCTCCCGGGGCTCTGCTGAGAAGCAGAGAGCAGGGGACCCCGCCCCCACCCTGGGCACGGGACAGGCATCAGGACAGGCCCCTGGCCAGTGGAGAATGGAAGTCTATCTGGCTGAGAAGTACCCCAAAAACAGGTGCAAATGCACATAGGAAAACCAGTCTCACCACTTCATCATACTCAGAAGCTAGGATCTGTCCAGGGATCACAAAGCTGAGCATATGACACTTGTCACTCCCAAGACCCCCACCAACAGTGAGTGATCTTAGCAATGAGGGACCTGGGCTTGGCTTCCATCCAGCTCCTGGGTCTCACCAGCAGCCAGCTGTCCCCTGAGAGCTTCTCCCTCCAGACTCCACAACCTCCTTCTGCTTGAGACCTTTCTAGTTTATTCCATCCCAGATGAGTCACCTCTTCTCTTGCACCCCTTTTCCCAATACACTTTTCCTTCACCTACACCGCAGTCCTCCCTAGAACGATCCATCCTTTATGGTAGGCGTTGAACATGGTGTCTTGCCCTCACAGGACTGTGCTCTCAGACCACTGCCCAGGGACAGAGTCTTACTGAGCATGGGTCTCTAAAATGAGCAAATGTTCATGAACTTATTCCTTAGACCATTCACCAACTTCCTATGCTCAAAAAGGACTCTGCTAAGTATTGAGGAAGGTCCTCAGAAGGAAGAGGTCATTTAAACTTGGGAGCGAGTGGCCGGGGGGAAGAAAGGTGTTGGAAAGGTGGGGCATCAGCTAAATTATATTGAATACAAATTGACAGATAGCCTGGCAGAGCCGGTAAAGTTTTGCCAACTAAACAAAATCTTTGGTTCCAGTGGTACTTTCTAGAAATTTTGAAAAAGCTTATTATTTATTCCAATGAAATGCTGTCATTTCCTGGGCATTGTAACTAGACTTCCAAAGCCTTGGGACCTGTATGAAGATCACTGCTTTGTCATCTCATGGACTTTTTTTTTTAAGCCAAAGAATGCAGCTTTGATATTTTCAAATTATCCCCAACCTAGTGCCTTGATGTTGCAATTGTACTATTATTATAATTTTAATGAGAGCTGATTTGGGCTTCTAGGGTTGGGGCATGGCAGATCTTCAGTTGCTTCTCAAATTCCAAAGGAAAGGGGTCTGAATGAGAGAATGTCCTATGAGACCTTTGGAGACACAGGAGAGATGAAACCAGACTGTCCAAGCATCGCTTCATAGAGCTACTTTGTGGCCACTTTGTTGAATATGTGAAAATCATTTGTAGTTTGTACACCTATGTGTTTCATGACATTTGCTGCCTCCAACACATGCAAGGGCTTGAGAACAGTTTCCCTATAGTCTATCAACCTTCCACCAGGCTCCAGAATTGCTGCTGTTTTTCACAAGCTACCCCTCTAGCACTCCCTGATGACGGCAGTGGCCGATTCATCAGCAGCGTGGGACATTTGAAAGTGCTGGGGCTCTAGCATCACTGTCTTTGCCAAATCACTTGAAATCCTAATGGCTTCCAGGAGCAAGACCAGGGTAGTTTTGCAGAAAGTGCTATTGGTGTGGAAGGCTGTGACTGACAGGAAGGTGCATCCCCGTTCTAATTAACTTAGCTCGTGATCTGACATTAGGTTGCCTGGATGTGTACTTGGAAATTGTTGCATAGGTTTACTGTATAGAACTCCAGGACGCTGGGACACGGAGGACTCCCCAGCTCATTGAGCCAGTTCTGGTGGACAACAGATGATAAGGATGAAGCTCAGAGCAGGGAAATAACCTTCCCGAAGGTTCTGTGGCAAATGAGTGGTGAAAATGGGGTTAGTCCGCAGAGCCCATGGCTCTCTGTGCCCTTGGTGGCATTATAGAAGCATTTCAGTCAATCTCACGGCTTATGGCCTTCAGGCCTTGGGTGACATGATAACCAAGGTGCCAAGCTGCCTTTCTGCCCAGGAATGTCCCTGCTCCTGCTGTCTGGTTGCAAAGTTCCTGCATCATCAGTCCTCAGCTGACTCTTCTGCCCTTCTCTCCCTCCCTCCCCTGCCTCCAAAAATACACTTTCTATTTTGCAGTTGCATGCTGTTCCTCATTAGGACATACTCACTAGCCAGCGTTTCCCAATCCCCTGCAATGGCTACTTCTCCCTCATTCTTATGACCGTGTGTGACCAAAATATCAGATGATCTGAAAACTCTCTTCCCATGGGATGTGGAGGAAAAACATGGTTTTGTTGACAGAGAAGGTCCATGGGTTCGTGGGAGTTCTATTCATGAATGAATGACTCTCTGTGGCATTCCTACTATGTGTCAGGCCCTACTCTGGGAGTTGAAGGTACATGTGTCAATGATAATAGAGATTTAAAAGAAAATAGACAGTGACGTGGGGGGGTGTCAGGTGACAGGTGAGGTGGGGTGAAATCCTATTTTGGGCTGGATGGTTAGGTTGGGCTCCACTGAAAAATAACCCTGAATAGAGGCCTAAAGAAAAAACATGCAGATGTATTAGAGGAAAGCATTCTAGGTAAAACGAATAGCAAGTGCAAAGGTCCTGTGGCAGAAAGGTAAGTGGTAAGTTCAAAAACAAAAAGGTGAGGAGGCAGAGGTGGCTGAAGCAGAGTGAAGGAGGGGAAGTTGTAGGAGATGAACCATTTTGGGGTATTATCACAAAGGGAATCGTTGATTGTGATAAGGATCTTGTATCTTACTCTAAGTTAAATAGGACACCGCTAAAAGGACTTAAGCAGAAAAGGGACGTGATGCAACTTTTAAAGCATCATGACAGCTGCCAGATAGGCAATTAACCAAGTGATTGGGAGCAGACAAGAGCAGAGCTGGGGTTTCTGTTTAAGGGGTGACTGTGATCCCCTGGGCAAGAAGTGATGGCTTGTGTCTTGGTCTAGGGCACTGATGATGAAGGGTGTGAGAAGCAGTTAGATTCAAGGTACATCTTAAAAGTATAGCTGATGGGATTTGTTAGCTTGGTTATGGGGTATGAGAGAAAGAGAGAAGTCTAGGATAACACCATCCTTTTCAGACTGAGCATCTGGACTCATGGAATTGTCACTGGCTGAGTTGGGGAAGACTGGAGCAGGGTGGTTGTAAGGTTGGGTGTGTTAAGTCTCAATTGTTTGTTAGAGTCAAGTAGTCAGTTGGGTGTATGGGAGTTCAAGTGAGGGGATCAAAGCAACAGATATGAATTTGGAAATCATCAGCATCCATCTCTAAGATGGTACTGAAAGCCGTCACAGATATCAGTAACTGTGTAGGAAAGAGGAGTTCTTTGTCATGGCCGGGATGACAGAACTAAGAACAGTGGTTGAGTTAATAAAAATAACAAGAGTAATAGGGAGTTACGGCAATTACCATTTATGCATCTGGCTGCTTACCTATGTTGTCTCATTATTTCCAAAAGCCACCCTTGAAGAGGTTGAAATAATCTCTGTTTTACTCATATTGAAACTCTGACTCAGGGAGGTTAAGTAAATGTTGTTAAGTCACATTGGTTAAGACCACCCAGTTCATAAGCTGTCTGAGCTGGGATTCCACTCAGCTCCATGTTGCTGTTGCAGATCACAGCTCAGTGCAGGAGTTCAAGGGCATGGTCTTTCTCTCATCTTTGCAAAACCCCTTTCAGCTGACAATGTCTGCCAGCTCAGCCCGACCTTCAAGTTAAGCATGGCCTGAAGATCGGGTATTTCAGGTGGCAGATGCAATAAAGCCTGAGGGGACACACAGTGCTGCCTGTGCCGACAGGGCACATGATGTAAAGCAAGGGGAGGGGGGACGATTGGAAAGAAGCGTTGGAAGAGATGAGACACAGACGGAGTCATGCTTCCTTGCTAAATGCCGGCTACAGTTTAAAACAAAGACATTAGCAGGAGGCGCTGGTTGGGTCCCTTGCCTAGTTCCAGAGGTCAGAGGACACCACCCACTCCCCACTCCCTGGGGGCAGGTGTGCATTGCACACTGGCCATCTGCAGGCACTCCCCCTGCTGTCCTCCACAGTAGATCAAGCCACAGACAAATGTGTGCTGAGGACTCCATCTAGGAGAGTAAGATCTGACTTATCCAAGGTCTGCATCTAATACATGGTACCGCGGAGGTACGAAGGAGGCTTTCTAGACCCCCAAGCTCCTGCCTGTTGCACTGCACTGCTTAAGAAGGAAAAGGAGAGAAGAGGCTGAAATCTCTAGAGCACCTTGTGTGCGGGATCCGCCAAGTATCCCCGGCATGCAGTTCCAGAGATGGACAGCAGAGGGGGCCGCACACCCGGGTTTCTGCAGCCCCGTGCCCGAAGCCATGTTGAATGAGCAAATGTCTGCAGCCGACTGTGAGATCTAAACGTCTCCTCGGCAGGAAATCCTCGAGGAGCACTGCGGGGTTGTGCAAACAGCCTTACAATGTCCGCTTGTGTGTGTGCACTCGGCTTTGCCTGCGTCCCCCACAATGCTCTGGTTTTTGTTTTTTGCGTTTTTTTTTTTTTTTGGATAATGGGGCTCTGTGGACCCGTACGCCTTGTCATGCAAAGGGAGGGACCTGCATTCATCATAAACGGGCTCTTGTATGATTAATAGCCAGGCAGTGAGCGCAGCAGCCCTTCAGCACGCGGCTTCACGTCTTCTCTGAGGCGCCGGTCTGAGTGGGCTTTCTTCCCTTGCTCCAAAGCAGCACTGCAGTCTTTGTTGCTAAAAGGGAAATGATTCGATTCGTTTGCATTGTGGCTGCAGTTTGGCTGTGCAGGACGGGAGGTGCGGAAAACTAGTGTCTGCTGTCAGAGCAGATCACAGGGGCGGACTGCACCCGGGATACTCCACCAGCTACTCAGTCTGCATTACCTTCATTTCCTCAATAGCAACACTGCAACGGAAGTATTATAATTTGCATTTCACAGATGCAGGAAACTCCAGTTCGGAAGAGTAGAAGGACTTGCCCAAGGTGTCCAGAACACATGGTATTCCCACCAAATGACTGTCTTTCCTTTTCAGTGTGGTCCATGGTCCACACACTTGAAGATGTCTTCCTGGTCCTATCTGGCTGCCTGCACACTGAAATCGGTGATTTTAAAACAGATGAGGAATTTCCATTCCCAGCCTTCGGTGTGTTTATAGTACCTCCTGGAATTACACGAAAAATAAAAAAGTGGGTCTGTGATGTGTGCATTTTTCTGCGAAGGCTGATTTTCATCAGATTCTCGAAGTCATCTGCCATCATAAAACAACAGACACAGGAACCCAGAGACATTTCTGTTTGGGGACAAGCTTCTTTTTCCCTGACCTCTACCTTTTACCCGTGACTATTTTCTCTGTCGAGTGGCTTCATAGTTGACATCTCACTGTTGTTCCTATGCCGTGACTACTGGTCTCACATTTTTTTTTTTTTAATTTGACACAGAGAAACAGAGCCAGAGAGGGAACATTAGCAGAGGGACTGAGAGAGGGAGAAGCAGGCCTCCTGCTGAGCAGGGAGCCCGATGTGGGACTCGATCCCCGGTCTCCAGGATCATGACCTGAGCCGAAGGCAGTCGCTTAACCAACTGAGCCACCCAGGCGCCCCTCACACTTCTGATCCATGTCAGCAGACATAAACGAAGAGGGCTACGTGTGCGCTGGACCTGTGTTCCGTGTCCTGTGAGGAGGAGGAGGGAGGATGGAGTGGAATGGATAACATTCTGCAAATGAAGAAGACCTAGCCCTTGAAAGAATTCACAGAAAGGAGGGTTGTTTATTCAGTCTGGGAGTCAGCGCGGAGGTACTGGGAGGATATTTGATTTGGGTCTTGAAAGATAGAACATCTGCAGGCAGAGGAGAGGGGAAGGGAATTCCAGGCAAAGGGAATAACATAAGCAAAGGGGGAAAAAAAGAATAAGAAGGAGGCCAGAGCGGTTGGTACTATCCATATTCTGGTGTGACCAAAATACATAGCTTTCAAAGGAGCTAAAACTTGAAAGGGAGCGATGGGTCATATTTTATGGCCCTGAATAGCATGTTAAAACAACAAAAAAGGTACTCATCTTAATTTGACGGGCAGCTTGAAAAACATGCTAAAACGCGCCTTCCTTCTACCCAACTAACCCCATGTCCCACCCCACCCCAGAGTCTGCCTCAGGAAGCAGCTCATGTGACACCAAGTCTCCCAGAGCTCACCCGACCCACCGCTCCCATCCCCAGCCTCGGCAGACGGTCTCTGTAACTTGCCAGGGGTTCAAGCCAGGGATTTTATTTGAAAATGTTAATTTAGGGACACCTGGGTGGCTCAGTCGGTTAAGCGGCTGCCTTTGGCTCAGGTCATGATCCCAGGGTCCTGGGATTGGGATTCGCATCAGGCTCCTTCCTCAGTGGAGAGCCTGCTTCTCCCTCTGCCTACCGCTCCCCCTGCTTATGCTTGCTCTCTCTCTCTCTCTCTCTGACAAATAAATAAATTTTTAAAAATCATTTAAAAATTTAAAAAAACATTGATTTGGTCTACTATGAACAATATTCTGAAATCAAGCCAATGGCTGCCTTCAGAATCTGAAAACCAAAGCAGAACTACTCCTGTCTCAGATTTCAAGGGAGGTTTTCAGGCCCATCGATGCCCTTCATGGTTGAGTTGTAATGGGGCATGACAACCTCTCTTGGCTTCAAATTCTTCAGGTTTTAAGTATGCAAAATGGCTTTTGTTGGTCTTTTTGACACTTATATAATTTTTCACATCCCCCCCCAAATAAATTTGATCTGGGAACGAATACCCTTAATACTTTGACACGTTAATTCCAAGTCTCCTTTGGTATACCCATGGGCCTCAGTTTAAGAAAACTCAGCATCTGGGGCGCCTGGGTGGCTCAGCTGGTTAAGCGGCTGCTTTCAGCTCAGGTCATGATCCCGGAGACCCGGGATCGAGCCCCACATCGGGCTCCCTGCTCGGCGGGAAGCCTGCTTCTCCCTCTCTCACTCCCCCTGCTTGTGTTCCCTCTCTCTCTGTGTTTCTCCCCGTCAAATAAATGAATAAAATCTTAAAAAAAAAAAAAAAGAAAGAAAGGAAACTCAGCATCTGAAAATCTAGACTTACAAATCAAAATCAAGTCCACTTACACCACTGGGGGTGGGTTGGATTCCTCGGGGGGTGTTCACATCCCAGAAGGTTTTCTTCCAATAGTGCCTCCCTGTGCATCAACCTGCTAGGTCATATTTTACCACTTGACAGTGAACTATGGAGGCAGAGAAAAATCAAGCACAAATGTATGACACAGTTGCCTTTGGAATGAAAACCAGACAGAGACAAGGGGATATCCTTTAAAAAAAAAAAAAAAAAAGTTATATTGTAAGATAACGGACATGGAAGAGATTTAATCCAGCAGCATTCATTTTGCATGTGGTATTTCCTGTGACATGCTGGGTGACCAGTCCGGGATCTGAGGGGCTTGGAGTATCTCGTGTTGCATTAGTGGGGGTAAGGGGGTGGGCAGAGTGGAGACAATAAGGAGATACTGCGGCAAAGAGGAGACATGGAGAGGGCTGGATCTTGGGGAGATGTTAAAGTTAAGTGGACAGTTTTGGGTAGGGAATGGATGTGTGGAGTGCACAATCTCAGATGACACTCGGGTTTCCGGCTCAGACAATTAGTTGAATGATGATGCCTTTCAGTGAACAAGGGAAGGGAGGGTTATTTGCGGTGGATATTAAAACCCAAACCCAAATTGTTGTGCTTTCAGGAAATTTGCTTAGATTTGCAGGCCTGGAGTTAAGGAGGAAGGTCGATTTTGGGGGCTAGGGGTTGGGAAGGCTTCAGGATACGGGCAAAAATTGGGAATCCAGAGGATGTCCCCTGGGAGGGCGGGAAAGGTGTGAAGAGAGGCAGTTGGAGACCAACATCTAAAGGTTAGATGGAGGAGGTGGAAACTTGAGAAGGAACACTCAGGGAGAGGAAGGAGGAGCAGAGATCTGGGACCAGAGTCGGGGAGGCAGGTTTGACCCAGAGCACATGTGCCAGGACCCCCTCAGCAGGTGCCCCCTCAGAGGAAGGTGGGCCGGTTGCTTGCTGAGCTACTTACGTGAGAAGGAATTCTAGGAAAGGGAGGTTTATTATCCAAGAGAATGGACAGTGTTTAATCTAGATCACTGATGGTCTGGACAGCCCAAATTTTAAGTGACTTATCGGCGTTTCCTTTCAGTTTCTAGACTGAAATGAGGCCATCCCAGAGAAGTTGAATAAATACCCCATGAAAGACATTTCCAAGACTAGCGCTTAGGTCCCCAGGCTGCTAGCTCCACAGTGGGGTCCCTTTCCCTTTAAAATTAGACAGAACTGGCCTGGGTGGGCTGGGACTGTCAGCCTCCTTCTGGGTCAGGGGCAAGCTGATCAACCCCTTTGCACATAACCATGTTCTTGATTTCACAAGTGAAAGGGAACAAATTCACTAATGACTTCCCAGCGGTGGGCTGGTCCCCAGCAAAGCCCCAGTTTGATTGTTTCCATATTCACACACATTTGACATTGGGGGACATGTTGAGTTTCATTCCCTAAAAAAGAATCGGATTTTGCCCTCGTTTCTTAGAGGCTCTTTGCTGCTTTAACATTGATGTTTATGGGGAAATTAGCTATGATGAGGTAATAGTCTATTTTAGAAAACTGAACTCAGATATTGAAAGGGCTATTTTAAACCTACACTTAATAGTTCTGTTCCATAAAGGTCTCTTGGTATTTTTTTTTTTTGAGAATTCCCACGGATTGTCTTATGACTGGACTCTAGCAGTCTGTATTCCACAGGGAACACCAAGCCCTTTTGAGGGACACCGAGGTATTAATGATCGATGAGAATATTCAAGGCATTTTCCCATTTGAGTGCCATTACTCGTAGTGTTAAAACGTTTTGAAAACACATTTTAGCCATTAACTCATTTTTATTGTCAGATGAAAGTGCTTTAATAGACTCACTCTACTTCAGTTTTCCTCCTTCATCTCAGAATGAAATCATCTGTTGGATTCTTGGCAACGTGTTGGGCAACACAACAGAGAACCTTACGACTTCATTACAAATGGGAAAGGGTGTTCCAACCCAGCCCAGCTATCTCAAATCGCTAACCTGGTTTAGCAAATTCCAGCTCCCGGAATTTATAAGCTGAGCTACTTCATGCCATTGGTGCATTTCCCCGCCTCCCGCCACCCCACCACCCCCGCCCCCCGGAAAACAGGTGCTTATTTCCTTTAGGCAATGTACTTTTTCTGAGTTGTACTGGGGGTTCCGCGGTTTCCAGAGAAAACGTCTGGGAGCCCTGTGAATAGCAGATGATCACCATCAGCGCTGTATCCTCATTCTCTTGGATGGACCTTGTTGATCAGGTTGAAAGGTAGATCATCTTAGTAGCCCTCCTAAATTCAGAGGGAGTCCCCGGAAACATTCATAAACCCGGGGCTGGCCTGCTCTTCTCTATTCTACTGGGGCAAATCCTGGGGTACTCTTGTAGTTAGGAGGTCAGGCTTCGGACAAAACGACGTAAGGCCGGTAGCAGGATCTAGCTGGGGGCACTTGCCCAAGAGCCGAGACCAGGCTCCCCCCTGGAGCTCTGTTCCCAAGTCCAGGCAAGTAACTGACCAGGTTAGCAGTTCCGAGATTCCTCTGCAAGGCTCATGATATAGCCTTTATTTTTCTTATTTTGTCTTAGACTGATGCTTTGACACCACAGAGCAGAGCAGTTAAGGATAACTTACTATTTTTTAGTGTTAACTGTGTGCTAGGAACTGTGCTAAGTGCTGGGAGTACAGTAAGGTATAAAAACGGCCCTGCCCAAGAAGAGGGAGGGAAGAAGGCTTGTAATCAGGGTCCAAGCTGATAAGCACTGTGACATAGTCAACACAGCGTGTTGGGTGAGCACAGAGAGGCAGAGTTCACTCGAGGGAGGGGATTTTGTTTAACCTGAGGAGCGGTCAAGGAGTAGGGGGGCGTCAGGGGGCTCCTTCTGCAGGCCCTGGTGTCTAAACTCATACTTCAAAGGGAATTCCAGGGACGCACTTGCCAAAACTAGTGTTTAGATTCCAGACCCTGCTCTGCTGCTTGTGGGCTTGAGCAGGTTTCTAAATCCCCAAGATTCTTTCTTTATCTCTAAAGTTGAGATAACTGTTCCTACTTCATATGGTTGTTGTAAAAATTAAGATATGCTAATACATGAGACGCTCTCATCACTATAGCCTCCAAAGCATTAAAAAATGTTAGTTGTTATTATAATTGGAAGCAGAAGGAGAAGCATGTGCAAGGGCCCTGAGGCAGTAAAGAGCAGGGCTCCTTTAGAAAAGCACAGGGTATGGGGGAAGGCAGGGTACCTGGATAGAGAGGAAGATGGGACAGAGGTGAACAGAGGCACAGGCCTAGTTCTTCAGTGCCCACTGCTTGTATCTGGATGCACTGTATCCCACAGGCACTGGGGAGCAGTGGAAAAGGAAGTGACCATCAGATTTGTGCTTAGAGAGAGGGCTCTGCCAGTCGTAGGAAGATGAACAGCAGGGTTACAAGACGATTCAGGAAAATCGGTTTGGGGGCTATTTGCCAGATGCAGGCAAGTTCTGTTGAGTGTCAGAATTAGGATAATCAACGTATGGGCAGAGAGAAGTGTGCACAAGTGTATGAACCATCCATGGGGATGTCCTTGTGAGGTCACCAGTTAGCTCGTTCTGGCGAGACTTGGCGAACTTGCCGCAGAAACCCTCCATTGGCAACGATACGCTGCATTGTACTTTTCATGTCTTGAGGAATGGATGGTGTGTTCTGTTTACTGTCCGTGTTAGCAGATGGAGCATGAGATCAAGAGGCAGGATGTCTTCATTCTGGGCCCTTCTTTGGCCTTAATGTATTTTGGATCGTTGAGCAAGTGCTTTTTTTGTAGAAATAGGGCTGTAAGAAGATGATCTCAGTTCTAATATGGAATATATTGTGATGACATTTGGGACTCTGGATCAGGAAGTTCAGGATCTATCTGGAAGACTTAGGGAAAGACACTTACTGTATCTGACCCATGACTTCTGGTCTTTAAAATGCATCTAATAGTACCTTTTCTATATTTGACACATGCTGGTGTAGGGGGTGAATGTGTCCAGACACCTCTTTGACAAAGATGTGATACGTATATCAATATTTGTCGTCGTTGTATTCGTGATCGGTCTGTGGTTTATATGCTATGTTGCAGAAAAATGTTAGGACGAACCAGACATCTTATCCCGCCAAATACCGAGTTATAGATAAAGAACCAAAGTCTCTGATTTCTTAAAATCTCTGCACCAGGGACAGGGATGCTAAGTACTGTAGATTCTGGAAGATACTGGCTCATACCAGGTACTAAAAAACCCATCCCTTCTGATAGAGGCATTGGGTAGTTGTCATCTTAGACCTAAAGGAAAAGATAGTAGAAAGTAAAGCCCTGCAGGGCTACGGTTTTATCTGTTTTTTTCCCCCTCACGTTCTGTTCTTTATGGATAAAGGCGGTCTTGGCTTTGGGATTCTTTCAAATAGAGTCAAATAGACTACTAAAAAAGTCTTCTGAGTGCCTATTCTCTAATCAAGAACATTGGTGTTGGAATTCTGGTGGATGCAGGTAAAGGTCAGCATTCACTGTAATGCCCCTGCCCTGGGCCTGGGTCCTTTGTTATGTCTCAGTTAGAGGAAACAGATTAATTTCCTCACAAACTGTGACCACATTTTTTAAAAGCAAGTTCGGATTGGTTTTATTCGCTTTTGTACTCTGGGAATATAGCTAATGCTATTATCCAATTTTTCCTTGCAAACAAAAGCAGAGTTCCAAATTAAATATATATGTATATATATTTATATTTGCGTGTGTGTGTGTCCATCCTTTAATTTTCTCCTCTCTTTTAGAATGGAAATGTTAGCAGAGAACTGTTTTTTAAGAATCTGTGTTTTCTACTGAGCAGGCTTAGAGCTAACTCCTGTGGAAGTGGTTTTGTGCCCAGAGCCAAGAAAGTAGTCATAGAAAATACCACGTGCACATCCCGAATTGTCACCCCTGGGAGATGAGGGCCTCCCTTGGCAGGGACATGCGGCACTGTCTCTGCAGGCTCTGTTAACACTCCTACAGTGACTAGAGAAACGCCCTCCTTCTAGACTACTTGGGGGAAAAATGCGACAGGACCCACTTCAAAATTATATAGCAGCAAAAGAACCCTCAAGAATAAGCCTTCTGTATTTGGAAGACTTGACTAGTCACCCAGCTTGTGCCTTTTGCTCTCCTCTCATCCCTAAATCCCTCCCCTCCCCACCCCCCTTCCCAGCTGGGAGGCTGCTCTTGGCCAGTCCATATCCGTAGGGTGCTTCATGCTCTCCGGGCCAGCTCATTTTTATTAAACCAGCTTTTCTGGGAGACTCTACCTGCCGTGGTTTTCACATCCCTCCCTACCTGTGGCATCGATCAGTGCTTGTGTGGAGCAAACCACTTTGAAGTGGAAAGAAACTGTGCTCCTCTTCCAAGAAAAGAGCTCATGTGTGTGATAACAGACTAGACTGTGCAATTCCATGGCTCATGGACTCCCAGAGTCCCCAGACAGAGACCGCATAGGGGTCTGGAGCTCCCGGTCTCCACCTGTTGGAAAAGAGCATATACTTCGGGGTCCCACACTCTCAACATCAAATGTGACTCTATCTTCTATTCTCCTTCGTGCTCGGAAAGATGCTGTAACCAACCAAACCACTTTTTCTTCCAATAAACATGACGATAATTATAGTGAGCTTAAGGATTTCTGTGAGTTTTAAATGAACTAAAATGTGTAAAAGCTCAAGTATAGTGCCAGGCACACAGTAGGCACTCAGTAAATACACAAGGCACTCTTGTATATAGTATCATCATAATAAGCTATATTCCCTCTGATTGGTTCATAATATGTACTGAGTGCATACCGTTACTTTCACATGTGATTAATATTTTTGAGCACTTACCATTTATCAGCAATGTGTTATGTGCTTCCTGGGTAGGTCACATTCTTAAGCCTGTTGTTGTCTTCCCAAATAGAATATGCCTCCCTTGAGTGCTGAGGCCATGCCTTCTGACATTGCAGACACCACCCCAGATGCCCTGGGTAGTCAGGGTGTTCAACAAGTAATCGACTAATTCCCTCCGGTAATTATTATTATTTTAAAAAACAAAGGGGGAGCGGGGCGAAACTTTCCACCAAATTTCTATCAGGTTCCCTTGTCTTGGGGTAAGAGTTTGCTTTTTCCTTTTATTTAGATAGGTCACTGTCACCAAGAGAATCCAACACTGGGGGAACCAAGTCTCCTGGGACCGAGTGGGCAAATAATCCTAATTTACCCTTCTTCACACTCCTAGAAAATCTGGATGTTACCCTTTTGCCCTTTGGCATTTCATTCCTTTTCATGAGTCACTTTGGTAGGGTTTTGGTTTTTTGGGTTTTTTTTTTCTTTTTGGTTAGATATTTATGTTTTCCTTGGACTTTATGCTCTATTTATGAAGTGGAACACAATCATAGACATAACCATTTGGTTAATATTTGAAATTTTCAATGATTATTCTAACATTTGCTAAAAGAGTGACCTAGTTGTTCCTATTTTCAAAAGCATTTGTATATGCTTGAATTTTTGTGTTGGAAATGTCTAATAACGTGTACAGAGTTATCTGAAGACCTCAGCCTCTACTTATTACAAACTTGCATATAGTTCTTCTGAAAATTTGGGTTTTTCAAAATAGGATTTATATTTTGTCAATCGGCTTCTAGATTTAATTTTCATAATCCTAAATTTTCAATCCTTAGAAAATCTGTCTTTCTCCTACGTATATTTTGAAGATTCTTTGACTCCCTGAGTATCTGAAACTATAAAATGAGTTTTAATGCTGCATAACTGTAGCTGATACATGCATGGCATTTTATAGCATGTACAGTCCTTTCACACCCATTTCATTTAGTGCTTGCAAGAACATTATGCAGAAGATGATGTCCTATGACTATTCTGTAAGACAAGGAACCCAAGACTCACAGCTGAAATGGATTGCTCCAGAATACTGGGAGAATTGGATGGTGCTTTATATTTCTGCAGCTCTTTCAAATTTTCTGGGTGATTCCTTCATCTACTACTTACAGTGTACATCTTTTGAGAACACCAGTTGGCCATATTATTATTGTGACCTACTCTGTGCTTCAGATTCTCAAGTCTACGTCTTAACCTTTTTCAGTGAATCCTAAGTTACAGTGCTGTGGGAAAACAGGTCCAGCCAACAGCTCAAGAACACAACATGCCAAGAACCCAGTAGACCTTTACTTTTGTAAAGAAGGGGTAGTTCTGGGGCGCCTGGGTGGCTCAGTTGTTAAGCTCAGGTCATGTGGAGTCGCGGAATCAAACCCCACATCGGGCTCCCTGCTTGGTGGGAGGCCTCTTTCTCACTTTCTCATTCCCCCTGCTTGTGTCCCCTCTCTAGTTGTGTTTCTCTCTGTCAAATAAATAAATGAAACTAAAAAAAAAAAAAGAAGAAGGAAGAAGAAGAAGAAGAAGAAGAAGAAGAAGAAGAAGAAGAAGAAGAAGTAGTAGTAGTAGTAGCAGTAGTAGTCATCGTCGTCTTGGAAAATCCAGCCGTGGAAGAAGACCAGTGCCTCTAAGAGCAAAGGGCTATCCAGAGTGGCAACTGATGGCAGGAAAGCCACCTTCCAATGCTATTCTCCAAAAGCAACAGACCTCCCAAAAGAATCTGGGAGTGTATTTGCAGGGCTCACCTTTTCCTAAGTCCTTATCCAACTGATACACCTTTCCTTTCTCTTCATCTGATAGCCAAGACCTTGTCATGTTCCCTTGCTGCACACCTGGTAGACTCTTCCTACAGAAATAACTTCAGATCTCACCACCCTGAGGTGCACACTCTAGCTAGAGCAAGTCCCAGGAAGGCTTCACTTTAAAAAGATCTCTGAAGATGCCAAAGGGTGTGTGTGTGTGTGTGTGTGTGTGTGTGTGTGTGTGTGTGTGTTTAAAGTAAGCCTACAACTCACAATAGAGACAACATACTCTTTTGAGTAATAAGCATGCTCTATACATTACTTGATCTCTTTTATGCCCGGAATCCCTCTTACCATTGTCCTTTGTGACTTCTATTTCTAGTAAAGTATTTTAGTACTTTAGCATTTACATCTTTGGCTATACTTCTCTCCCTCACATTGGTGCTCCTCCCCCTCTTGCATTCCTGGGGAGACCTTTCCTATTCCTGGAACTTTACTTAGAGAAACTGCCAGGAATCATCATCAGAATCATCATCATCATTTTAAGGGACTCAGGTTAAAGTCCTCGTAGAAGAAGCGAGCACCTGCTGGGTTTCTGTATTCTGCATATAGAAGTTCCCACACCATAGGGGAGAACGGCAAGGGACTGGCGTCCCTTGGGACAGACCCAAATACGATGTGGAAACCAGAGTTACCACTTCCTCAAGCACAGCCCCGAAGTGCCTGCCAAGCGTCTCTGCCCCCCATTCAGCTGTGAAACCACTTTTGTGCCCACGGGAGCTCAGAGTCTTGGCTCCTCCTCAACTATGAATGACTTCCTCTGTGTACTCCTAGCCAGAGGAGAGTTCCCTTTGTCTCAACTGCCTCTTAGCTATGATCAGTTTTCCTTTTATCTTTTTAATCAAAAAAACCAAAACAAAACCCAACTCTACTTCTTCAGCATAACCCATTTGTTTTTATTTCCTGGACACCAAATCTTGAAAGAGACCTTTTTTTTTGTCCTTTGCTTTGGGCGGCAGAAGCACAGGTCGAAATTGACACTCATCTCCAATAAATGTGAAGGCCTTATGGTCCCAATGTCCTAGAATTCACATGCTCCTTGCTTGTCTACCTTCATCTTCTTATTCTAATTTTATTTTTCCCTTCTCCCCACTCTTGCTATGTAAGTATTTGCATTCTCTAATAGTGTATAATAACATATCTTACATTCTTTTATTGAACAAGATAAGATATTTTTTAAACTCTTCATATGAATGAAACTATCTCACTAGTAACGGGCTGTGTAGAGATGTATTTTCTATGCAGTGAGGAGCTATTGGCAAAGACCGGAGAGTGACTGCCAGGAGGATATGGTAGGACAGTGGTGGAAATGAGGGTCCCTTCATGGGGATGGATGGGACCCTTCCCATGGATGAGGGTCCCTTCCAAGGGGACCCTGGAGTCTCTTAGTGACCGTCTATGTGATGTTAACTCACTTTCCAGACCTGAAACCAGAATATACTTCCATGAATTCTTGGTGACCTTGGAGAGGAGCAAGAAGCATTAAACCTTTCTGTATTTATTCAAAAGTGTATATGGAAATGCAGCTTCTAAGGGACCGGACTTGACCCTAAGATTACATAACATCCCATAGTCATCATTCCAGACTGTTCCTTTTGAGGATATGAAACATCTAGAATAATTGGAGTTTCTTAATTGACTGCAGTTGATGTTAGAATCATGTTGCAAAATGTTTGAATATTATCAGCCAGCCAGCTGAAATGACCTTTTGAACGGATAGAATTCTGTAACTGGCTGATATTTGAGTGTGTTCCTTTCAGTCTCTTAACCAATTTTAAAGGCTTGACATATTTCCCACCCAGGTGGTCTGACAGAAAATCAAGCACAAGACAGAGTTTTAGGAAGAAGCTAAATCCATTCAGGTCTCTTGTGACACATTAAATAGTGCAAAACCAGGAAAAATCAAGAATATTTAACTTCCATTAAGGCATTTTATGTGAAAGTTGGGACCACTACTAAATGGTAGAATCATCTTCTTACCAGAAATGTCTCTGGGTCTGAATTGGAATTGTTCATTAAGCTGGATACAGATTCTTTCCAAGAGACCCAGGAGGGTTTATGAATGTTGCCCAGTGTTGGGAATGGACTATGCTAGTTCTGAGCTTTAATTTGGCAGAATCTACCTTATATAGAGCTTTGCTCAAAAAATAACCAGAAATGTGCATAAAGGCACAGGAGGAAGAGGAAAATAACAGAAAGGACAGTGAAGATTCTTCTGGAAGAGAGAAGCATGGTGTGTGCTTCCCAGTGCATGAGTGCAGGTGTGCATGTGTATGCAGCTGCCCAGGTACTCATATGCCTCAAGATGGCAGAGGTCTGAGACTTACCTTGGCCAACCTTCTGCCCAACACATAATGCATTTCTATGATATTTTTACAGGCTTCTAGAGCACATTTCTATTTAAACACCACAAGTTACAGGCAGCTCATTATTTCACAAGGCAGTTCAGACAACTGGAATAGTTAAATATTTTTTTCATGATGTAGAATGAAGATCTTCTGTTATTTCTTCAGTGACCGTGGCTCTCTTCCCTAGAGCTGCATATGATTTATTAATGCATCTTCCACAGGAGACTCCTAAATAATTGTTTGAAGGCTGTCATAATCATGATGATGATGGTGGTAATTATCATCATCATCCATACTAGTAGTACATAACATTTCTTGAGTACTTCCTGTAAGTGATGTGCAAAAGCATTTTATATTTTGATCTTAGTAATATTCAGGACTTGATGAAATAGGTACATTTCAAAAATTCATCTTACAGATGAGAAGACTGAGTTTTGGAGAGATGAAGCAGCTTGTCCTGACTAACAGAGGTAGCAGGACACAGAACTAGGGTTGAAATCAGGCTTTCCCAGGCTCTTTTCTAGCTTCACATTAGGAGCCTATTCTGTGGATGATGTGTGCAAGTGCTTTCACGGGGAGGGTTATGAGGACTCGAATATCACCTTCTGGATCCAAGGGAACTGCTGGCTACATACTATCTCCTACAAAGAGCACTCTCGGCTCCTCCCAGCTTTCTTACAGTGGTATATTTTTAGGAATTCCTGTATCAGCATAAACACTGTCTGAAGCCCTATGCATAGAAAACTGCAGCCCTGTGGTTTTCTTTTACTGGTCCAATGATTTTTCAGGTTGATCCTTTACAAACTGAGGGGCCTGAGTCAGGAGTTAGAGAAATGCCTTCCAAAGAGCACAGCACCCAGCATCAAAGTGCAGCTCCACAAATATGTGTGGAATGAATGAATGGACCAGTGGCCTCCTGAAGAAGATAGTTTAATGTCTGGAGCTGAGAGCAGTAGAAATTTTGCCAATTACCTAAATATAACTATGTTTTTCCTATTCCTTTCTTTTTAATGTTGGGATTACAAATATATATAAAATCTGTATTTCTCTACTGGTTTGATCCACTCATGCAATTACACAATTTATTGAAAATAGCTTTTGGGATTAATAGCAATACCTTTTCATGTTTGCACTTCATGAAGTAACCAATTTTGTTACCACTGAAGTGTCAAATTACGAGAGTTTCTTTTTTTTTTAATTAAGATTTTATTTATTTTTCAGAGGGAGAGAGAGAGAGAACATAAGCAGGGATTGGGACAGGAGGGTGGAGATTCAGACTTCCCACCAAGCAAGGAGCAAATTGGGACTTGATCTCAGAACCCTGGGATCATGACCTGAGTTAAAGGCAGACACCCAACCAACAGAGCCGCCCAGGCGTCCCAAGTTATGAGAGTTTCTGACTTTCCAGGAAGTTGAACTTCTGAGAAATCTGGCTTCCTGAACAGACCATAAGGGGTACCTGGGGCTCTAAATCTGTGTTTTCCTAACTCAGAAATTTTAAGAAACTTTCCTTTCTGGATAGATATTTTAATAATGCCCTCTTCATGCTTGTCCATTAACATGGTATGTTCCCACATCAGTGGAAAGGAAACAAAGTGATGCTAAAGTATTAACTGTAAAGATTCAGGTGAAGGGGAGAAGGAAACAATGTAGAATATACCTAAGCTCTGTCTCCTATAACAAAAATACCTGATTCTTAGAATAGCATGTTCTTTGGTTTATTGTTATTACAGTGAATGAGATGCAAAACAAAAGTGTATTCTCCAGAGACAGCTTGTGACATTCTTCTCCCTGTCATACTTTATATAGCTTAGAACAGATAACCCTAACTTTTAGAGATCCAGAACCTTAGAGATATTTTTCTGTCCCTGATTCAGGAAGAAGTTGCTAAGTTATTAGCCATCACCTGGTATAGAGATGCTTTACATCTGGTCTTCAGATGCACTACCGGGGGTCCAGTGTGATATATGCAAGTTAATAAGATAGGCCCAGCCCTGTAAGAAGTCTATTTTTTTCTTAGAAGAAGGACAAGAAAAAGAAGAAGAAAAAGAAGTCTATTTTTCATCCTGCTAATGGTATTTGGTTTTGTGTTGCCTCTCCTAGGTTTTGCTGGGATGGGAAACCTGCTCAAAGTCCTTACCAGGGAAATTGAAAACTACCCACACTTTTTCCTGGACTTTGAAAGTAAGTTCCAAAACTTAAAAGATAATTATGGGGACTTTTTTGCTTTCTTTATAGCTTGTTGATAGAGAAGTTATAACAAATATTTTATGTGATACTTAAATCCAAATGTCACTATGAATTTCTTTCTGAGTCTTCAAAGATTATTTTGTTTCTTTCTTTTCCCATTATCTTTTTAAATCTAATAGAAAATCCTTTTAATGTGTCCATGGTTGTCTTTGATTATAGAACCAATTAATTTCATCAGCTAGCATCAATCATCATCATGTATTTTTCTTTCTTTTTTTTTAAATTTTTTTTAAATATTTTATTTATTTGACAGAGAGAAACATAGCCAGAGAGGGAACACAAGCGGGGGGGGGGGGTGAGAGAGGGAGAAGCAGGCTTCCCGCCGAGCAGGGAGCCCGATGTGGGACTTGATCCCGGGTCTCCAGGATCAGGACCTGAGCCGAAGGCAGTCACCTAACCAACTGAGCCACCCAGGCACCCATTATGTATTTTTCTTAATAAATTTCATGAAACACTGTATCATATTCTAAAGAAAAATAACACATGTAGTTAGTTTAGAGATTGATATAAAACAAATATCGCTAGACATGAAAAAAATTATCAAAACTAGAAAATAGGCATAGAGATTATTTTTAGTCATTTCTTTTATGTTATTTGATTATATAAAACTATATAAAACTGTTGAGATATACCCTTTTTTCCCAAAGATAAAATGGCTTGTGAATTATGACTGAAGAAATATTTTTTCTTATCTTGCTTATTTTCTTGATTGAATATATTTGCAGATGAGTGACACATTCATGTTTTATCAACTAAGCTCACATTCCCACCGTCACTATTATGTTCCCCTTTTTCTAAATTACAGTTCCACAATAGCAAACACATTAAGTATCCTTTCTCCCACTATTCACCATTTGTCGCAAACTTTAACCTGTGTTCAGCTTAATTTTTCAAGTATTTACGCATATGAAAAAATAAGTTAGAATTACCTTACATATAGATTAAACTTGCAAACAGAGATTTTCCAGGTAAATGCTAGAAGATCTTCTAAGATATAGTAAAGCAAAAGGTGACTGCTCCTTAGAGATATCTTTTCAGAATCTTCAGTAAGTCTAAGAGAGCTGCCTGAAAAGGAAAGGTGACCCCAAAGCTCATGTGTTCTAAAAAAATATATTGAAGATTCTAGATTATATTCAGTGAAGGATATTTCACTTCTGACTTAACTTGTTTTGCCGCGGTTGCTGTTCAGTTGGATTGGGTTGGATGGGTTGATTTGGATTGGGTTGGATTAGGTTGACTGAGTTTGGTAAATGACATAGATGGGATCAATAGCAGATTGATATGGCCCATAAAAAAGAATTTTTTTTTCCTGGTATAACTTTTGCAACTCCAGTACACATATCGTTGTTGTTGTTACTCTTATTGTTAATGAAGATTTATTAATAACTTTAAAGACTTTTACAAGATAAATGACCTATTATCCCATCCCCCTAATCTTAGTACTTGCATGTTGAGTTGATTCCTTCCACTTGTCACATGCATGTTACACTGTTTCCTCCAGGATGTACAAAATCCGAAACAGGGGTGAAGGTAAAACACTCCATTCACTCAAAACTTGGAGGGAGGGGCATATAAACCCCTAGAGGAGTTAAACGTCTGCACTTTTTCTGAAGCTCTAAATTCCACATACATCTGTATATCCTGCTCATGAATGCCTACCAAGTTCAGTGACCCCTATTTGTCTCTTTAGCTATTCCTGCATTCGTGTTTTTCTATACTTTTATAAAGAGTAGGATTGAGTTCTTTTTCAAGTCTACTTGAAAAGTCTTCCAAGTGAGTAAATTACAATCTGCAGGGATTTCAAGCAGTGATTTTCAATGGGTGTTCTCTGGAGTACCAGCCTTATGGGGTTATGCCCTAGGGGGCTCCTGGCCCAATGCTGTCGCAGGGAGCCTGTTGCTCTTCCTCTCTTCTAAGACCCAGAACTCTAGTCTTCTCAGTCTTCTACTTTAGATAGTTTCTTAATTTTTTTTTGGTTTGTTTCTAAAAAGCTCATGGTGGCTAAAAAGGACATTTAAATATCTTGAGTTTTGATTATTTTCTTTATGGTACCGAAAACTTTATTTGTAGATCTGCTATAGTATCTTCAACAAGGTTCCTTATGGACTGGATTCTCATGCCTTGGGTCTCATTAGGACTAGAGAAATAGTATGTAAGGAAAACAAAAAACTATGAATTTACCAAAAAAAAATATGTGAACTCGGGGCGCCTGGGTGGCTCAGTTGGTTAAGCGACTGCCTTCAGCTCAGGTCATGATCCTGGAGAACCGGGATCAAGTCCCACACTGGGCTCCCTGCTCAGCGGGAGGCCTGCTTCTCCCTCTCTCACTCCCCCTGCTAGTGTTTCCTCTCTGGCTGTGTTTCTCTCTGTCAAATAAATAAAATCTTTAAAAAAATAAAAAAAATTTAAAAAAATATGTGAACTCTTTATTTCCCCATCAATCCAGGGAGAAGGTTAACATTATTTCGCTGAGACTCTGAAAAGATAAGTAGCTGGGCTGATGTCACATAGGAGGAAGTAAGGACCTGAGATGGAACCCAGGTCTCTGGCTCTCCTCCTCAAGGACCCATCACAAGCAACCTCTTAGAAACACAACCACCATCATCTTGTTCCTGACTAGAGAGCGTCTCCATTATCTATGAACTAAGGCATCTCATGCAAAATATACTTCTTTCTTGATCCTTAAATCCTCTTTCATAAAGGTGGTTTTTAGAAAAAAAAATGGTGATGTACCAGAGGGGACCAAAGGTGGGCTGTGGCCATGATTTCTCTGTAGACTATAGATATCAGCTCAGTACAGTGGTAATATATACAATATAGTATGGATGTCCACAAGCCAGGCAATATCAGGGAGACAGAGCTAAACAATGACAGTCATTGGAATCTCAGGCTGGTGTGCAGGAGAACATAGGCACATTTTTCAAGACAAGATAAAAATAAGGGTCTTAAGACCACTCGGTAGCCTAGGAGTAAAGAGGAAGAAAGAACATGCATTTAGTTTCAAGAAATGGAAGACAATGGAAGAAATTGGAGAAGTCTTCTAGCCAAAGGTGGCCTGTAGAGTAGGCTTTAAAGAACAGGTGATTTTTCTACAAGCATATAGGGAGAGGAGTTTTCCAACAATGGAAATAGGGATAGCAATAAGAAGGGCATGTTTGAAGACTAACAAGAGGCCCAATTTAGACAGAGCCGCTCGTGCTTGCTGAAAGGAAATGTGGGCAGAAATGGAAGGCTGAGTCAGGTTAGACCACAGTGGTTGTAGAAGCTCATGACTACCAATCCATAATTAGGATTCACCTTCAAAAAGAATAGCTGAACTCCCTGAAGGGAAACTCAAGAGCAGATAAGAGTTTGGCAGGTGGGAATGTCAGGCATGCTTATGCTTAGCAGGAGGTTGATGAGTCAGGGGATCCGGAAAAAGACTCCATTGTAGAGGAAAAAGAACGTCTTACTAAACTGAGACTCCTGATGGCAGGGTCTGGGCCCCACTTAGGTTTGCCACCCAGCATCTTCTCCCCAAATTGAGTATGGAGCACAGCTCACCAAACGAGCTTTAGTAACAGATGCTGGCCCTGTGAAGGAATGGAATAGAACAGGTTAGATCAAGGCAGTCAGGAGAGCACAGACAGTAAAGGAGAGACTGTAAATGGATTCACGTGCTGCAGAACACTCCAGACAGATAAGGCTTGGGGAGGGAATGGCAGCATGGGCTGTGAGCTGCCCAGCTACTGTAGCCCCTGGCAGACCAGATTCACAACATATTGCTTTGTCTACAGAGGCTGGGCTGCAAAGAGTTAAGGAGAAAGCCGGGGCGGGGGGGGGGGGGGGGGGGCAAACAGCATGTGGCAACAGCTTAAATGAATTTGGCACTTCTACTCTGAGTGTTGAATATTCTTTTTGAAGTCAGTGATGGAATATAATTGAACTGGGTCAAATAGATATAATTAAGCTGGGTCAAAATATCAGACAAAATTAGACACATCTGTCCTAAGGTTTTCCAGTTGTGTAGATTTCATTTAAATTCTTGTCTGACCTTTGCAGTGAGTTTTACACTCCGTGCTCACATTTCTACACAACTACTTAACATCTTTTTTATTGTTGTTGGGATTTTTTTTTATCCCACTACTTTTTTCCTTTTTCTGTCTCTACCTCCTTGTCATATTTCCATTTCCTTTTTGAAGGCTGGGAGGCAGAGGGGAGAATAAAAAGCAACCAAATCTTGCCTGAGTAGTGGTTTGGGGGACAGCGTACAGGAAGATGTATGCCTGAAGGTCTGTTGATGATTGTTCAATTGAATCTAACATTGTTAATGGCATCCAAAATGGGCACTGGGCATTAGCTGTCCATGGAAATAGTTCTAGGGATTCCCAGACTGAAATGATCATTAGAAACATCTGGTGGATATAGTTTCTACATAGTTGTCTGAGCATCTCCCAGAATCCTGATTCAGTGGCCCAGTTCTAGGAATCTTCTTTTGCTCATATTTCCCAGGTGGTTCTGATGATCGGGAAGTTTGGGAAGCACATTTAACTAATTCATTCAATGAAGCATTAACCCACCCTAGGGTATGGGACAATGGAGCTGACCAGGCAACCTTTCGAGTCCCCACATCCAGAGCTGAGATCTCCGGAATGGGTCACAGAAGACTCCTTTAGTTCTTAGTTTCCTATTTTTTCCTTGTGGTAGAGAGGTAGCCATAACTCAGAACTCAGACTCTGTAGAGTGACACCCTTCCTCAGCCCTTCACACTGTATCCACTTTGGAGTAGAAGGTCTCCGTCTGTCTCAGCAAACAACTCTATCTATCAAAATATTCTCGGATCTGAGTAGATATTTCTCCAAAGATAAACAAATGACCAATAAGTGCAGGGAAAAACATTCATTGTCATTAGCCAATAGGGAAATGAAAATCAAAACCTCCCTGAGAGAGCGCTTCATAAAATAAAAATAATGAAATGTGTTGGTGAGGATGGGAAGACATTGGAACCTTCCTACACTGTTGGTGGGAATGTAGAATGGTACAGAGGCTTTGAAAAACAGTTTGACAGTTCCTCAAATGTTAAACATGAAGTCACCCTGTGACCCAATGCTTCCACTCCTAGGTATATCCCAAGGGAAATGGAAACATAGGTCCACACATAAACTGGGACATATTTATTCACAGCAGCATTTCATAATAGCCACAAAGTGCGAACTACCCAAACGCCCATCAGGTCATGCATGGGCCCATCAAGTATGTCATCGCCATTCACTTGAATATTATTGAGAGAGAAAAAGTGAAGTACTGATGGAGGGATACCTTAAAATCATTCTGCTAAGTGAAAAAAAGCCAGTCACAAAAGAGTACATAGTGTGTAATTCCATTTATGGGGCATGTCTAGATTAGGCAAATGTACAGAGATAGAAAGTTCATCAGTGGTAATCTGGGGAAGGAAGGGGTGTTGGCAAGAAATGGGGGGCTGTCGCTAATGGGTACAAATTTTTGGAGGGATAAAGAAGGTGTTTTCAAATTGATGTTGGTGATGATTGTACAATGGCAGTCTACTACATATCGTTGAATACTCGGGATGGGCGAATTGTGTGACATGTGAATTATATCACAACAGAGCTGTTACCGAAAAAAAATGCTTCTTTTAGAAAATATGATTTCTTGCTGCTGAAGCAAGAAGCTATTCCATCTACTCAAAATAGATAATTTTTCTTCTTTTCTTGACTCTCCCATTTTTTAAAATTTATTTTTATTGAGGCATAATTTACATGCATTGAGTTGGACAGGGCTTAAGTGTGTATTCCTGTCAATTTTGACCAATGCCACACTCTCTATCAAGACAAGATATGTCATTCCAAAGAGTTCCAGCATGTCTCTTCTCCGTCAAGCCCCTGCCCCTGACCAACAGCCAGGATCGACATCAACTACTGATCAGATCTGATTTGCATCTCAAAGATTAATTTAGCTAATTTTTAGGGTCTTGAACTTCATATAAATAGAGTTATACAATATATGTTTTTTTTGTATCTTTTTCTCATTTAACATCATATTTTTGGGATCCAACTATGTTATTACATATATCATAGTTTGTTTCCTTTTTTGCTGAGTACTCATATTGTGGGACCATTTTGTATCCCTTCTCTTGTTGATGATCACCTAGGCTACTTCTGATTTTTTGTTACTATGAGTAACGTGCTGTGAACGCTCTTGTAGAATCTCTACATGCATGATTACTCTTGTATACATACAGAAGAGTATGTATATGGGTCAGTTATATGCAATTTTTATTTTATTTTATTTTTATCTTATTTTATTATTTTATTTTATTTCATTTCATTTCTTTTATTTTATTTTTTCAGTGTTCTAAGATTCATTGTGTGTGCACCACACCCAGTGCTCCATGCAATAGGTGCCCTCCTTTTAATACCCACCACCGGGCTCACCCATCCCCCCACCCCCTCCCTTCCAAAACCCTCAGTTTGTTTCTCAGAGTCCACAGTCTCTCATGCTTCGTCTCCCCCTCTGATTTACCCCAGTTCACTTTTCCTTTCCTTCTCCCATTGTCCTCCATGTTAATCCTTATGCTCCACAAGTAAGTGAAACCATATGATAATTGACTTCCTCTGCTTGGTTTATTTCACTCAGCATAATCTCCTCCAATCCAGTCCATGTTGTCACAAAAGTTGTGTATTAATCCTTTCTTATGAAGGTGTACTATTCCATTGTATATATGGACTATCTCTTCTTCATTCCTTCGTCTGTTGAAGGGCATCTCGGCTTTTTTCAGTTTGGTGATTGTGGCCATCGCTTTCAAGAAACTCTCAAATAGGGTACCTGGGTGGCTCAGTGGGTTAAATCCTCTGCCTTCCACTCAGGACATGATCCCAGGGTCCTGGGATCACCCGCATTGGGCTCTCTGCTCAGCAGGGAGCCTGTTTCCTCCACTCTCTCTGCCTACTTGTGATCTCTCGCTGTCAAGTAAATAAATAAAATCTTAAAAAAAAAAAAAAAGAAAAAGAAACTCTCAAATAGTTTTCCAAATGAGAGGTACTATTTTCCATTTCTACCAGCAGTCTAGAGTGCTCAGGTGTAACTTGTCTTCTCCAAAATCTAGCACTGTCAATCTTTTTCCTTTTAGCTGTTCTAGTGACTGTGGGATGTTTTTTCCTTGTGGCTTTAATTTGCATTTCCATGATAACTGCTAACTTTGGACACTTTTGCATGTGCTTATTGAACATTCAGTTGTAATTTTTAGAATATATTGTCCTCTCAAGTCTTTAATCCACTTTTAGTTTGGTTGTTTTTCATCATATCAGTAAGTTGTAGGAGTTCCTTACTGTGTTCTGGATACCTGTTATTTGTGAGATAATAGCTTGTAAATGTTTTTACTTGCTCAGTGCTTTGCCTCTTTGTTTCTTATTTTTGCATGAAGAGAAGTTTTAAATTCTGATGAATGATTGTTTTTCTTTTGCGTTAAGTGCATGCTATCTCCGTTTTAAGAAATCATGGCCCACCCCAAGGTCCTAAATGCATTCTACTGTTTCTTTCTGGAAGTTCTAGAAATGTAAGAATTACAGTAAGCCGGTGACCAATCCTGAACTAATTTCTGTTTATTTTATGAGGAAGGTGTTGGGTTTATTTTTTTTCATGAGCTATTAACTTGTTCTAGTACAGGTAGGTTGCTTGAACGCCATTATCAGAAATAGGCTCACTGTAATATGTTCGGGCCTTCTATTGTTCCCCATTGATTTATTGATTCTTTCACCAAGGAATGCCAACTACAACAAATAATACACCTTAAAGTCAGGAAGAGTAAGTCCTTCAAATTTGTTGTTCAAGATTGTTTTGACTACTCCAGTTCCTTTACTTTTCTAAGTAAATTTTATAATCAGCTTTCAATTGCTACAAAATTGCCTTGCTGAAATATTGATTATAATGATATAAAATCCAAAGATCAGATTGAAGAGAATTGACATCTAAACAATATTGATTCTTCTTACCTATGAGTATACTAGATCTTTCCGTTTGTTTAGATATTCTTTGATTTCACTTAGCAATGCTGTTATACTTTTTAGAGGTCTTGCATAGTCTTTTAAGTACATCATAAAGCATTTTATATTTTAACCATACCAGCTTTTCTATGCTTACCCTTTGTATGACATATGTTTCCCCATCCTGTCTGTGTCTTTATCTTTACACTGTAATTCTTGTGAACAACATGTAGTCTGCCCCAGCTTTTCCATCCAAGCTGATAACATCTTACCTTTTAATTGGAGTAGTTAGCCCATTTACATTTAATTAATGTTTGTATTTGAGCCTATCTTGATGTTGATTTCTACTTGTATTTTCTCTTTGTTTCTCTCAATGTCTTCATGCCTTTTGATTAAAAAGAATAATTTTGGTGTTTGCTTTGATCTTTTCTGTTGGTTTTTTAGTTCTGCCTCTTGAAGATGTACAGGATACATCTTCAAGTTATTAGAATCGGTCTTCAACATGTCATCTTCATTTCATGAAGAATTCAAGACTCTTGTCATAGATCCTTCCACCCTTGTGCTCTTTTATGTTTTGCTTCTACATCTGCTAGAAACTCCCCAGTGCAATGTGTGCTGACCTTTTCCTTTCCTTTAAACTCTCAATGCGTGTGTGTACGTGTGTGTGTGTAGACCTTTTTTATTTACGGATATATTGGCTGGCTCTGGTGTCCCCCATTCCTTCTTACACAGCTAGGTGTCTTTGCTATCATTTCACTTCTGCATGAAGAACTTCCCTGCAGAGAGGCCTTGGATGGCATAGAGCTGGACTTGAAGTATCCACTTAGGAACTTTGATTTTTTTTTTGGTACTGATGCTAATTCAGTGCTTATATACAGGGCATCCCCTGCATTGTAGCATGAGGCAGGGAAAACAAGAATAAGGATGGGGTCCTAGGGGCCAGAGAGGCGTGGAGATGACATAGAGCACATCAGTATAGGGGAGACAATAGGAGAACATGTCCTCCTCTTCAAGGAGTATAGAACCGTACTGGGGAGAGATGCAAGCATGTTGAACAGACAATAGTACACACAGAGCAGAAGCCTACAAGAGAAGGGAGAGCAAGGGGCAGGCTAGCCAGGGGAGAAAGTACAGCTTCTAGGGCTGAGTGGAAGAAAAATTTCTTAGCAGATAGTAACATTCTGATCTTCTTACAAGACAAATCCAACTTTATAGACACAATAGGAATTCCAAGAACAACAAGAGTGGTTGGGGCGGGGGTGGGGGTAGGGTGGGGTGGGGACTAGTTAGGAAGGAAATTCTAAAGCCTCTAAGGCATTCATTATACTCAAGGAAAGGCTTGGGAAATTGTGACCTATTAGGAAGACAGCCTCCTACTTCTTTAAGTGAGGAGGAGTGTTAGATGAACCCCTCACCTGGGATGATTTTGATGACGTAGGGCACCTCTGGCCGCTGCTGAACTTTTTTTTTTTTTTAAGTTTTAAATTTTAATCCCGGTATAGTTCACATAGTGTTATGTTAGTTTCAGGTGTACAATATAGTCATTTATTTATTTGACAGAGGGAGAGAGATCACAAGGAGGCAGATGCTGGCAGAGAGAGAGGAGGAAGCAGGCTCCCTGCTGAGCAGAGAGCCTGATGTGGGCCTTGATCCCAGGACCCTGAGATCATGACCTGAGCCGAAAGCAGAGGCTTTAACCCACTGAGCCACCCAGGCGTCCCAATATAGTCATACTACGGAACTTTTCTTTCATCCTGCCCTTCCCTGGCACCCTCACTTCTGCTAAGGTTCTTCAGAGGGGGCTAGATAATCTTGAGAGAGGGAAGGGGGAAAATAAGACATGTTTTCTGGTCACTTTACAAATAAAACAAACAAGGAGCAAAAAACAACAGACCTGGAAAGCAAATAATTTATGTCAACACAGATTGAGTCACAGCGATTCATTAAATTCCCAGCTTAAGTGCTTTTGCTCTATGTCAACATCACATCACACACCTCCAGGCCATAGTCCCTACAAGACTCTATGGGGAGGGGACAGGGCTCTTGTGAACTTCCCTCCTTATGCCAAGAAGTAATCTGAGAGTCAGAGAGATGAACGGATTGGGCCTTGAAGTCTCATATTCAGTGAGTCACTGGAGGGGCCAGTGGGACCCAGTCTCAAAACTTTGCATCCTTGAAGTTCCCTCCCCTTCCCCTGACATCCAGGAATCTCTCTGGCTGGGGTTGAATTGGTGAGATTTCCAGCAGCCTCAGCCCTCCCGGCTGCTGGCTGCTCACAGGCCGTCATTTGCTCTTCCATAGGAAAGGGCTCTGGTGTAGGGTGCCTAAATGTTCCTGTGCAAATGTGTCGGCCCAGTCACACTTACATTTTCCAAAGGCCCTTTGCAATTTTATGTGGTTTCTGGAAGCAGCTAGTATTCTGCTCTAAATCATCGCCACTTTGTATCCCCAAATGTCATCATAGATAGTTGGTTATGTTTCTTAGTCTATCCTGAAGGGGAGAGGGGTGGAGGGATAAGGAAGCGGTGGGACAGGAGAGCTGGGGACTTATTTTACAGCCCTGGTGAATCCCTCTGCTGCATCTCTCTTCAGTGTTTCTACCATACCGCTGGGGTACGGGGAGAGCAGTGTATCCTGTTGATGAGATGCCAGGGTTTCCTGCAAAGCCAAAGACATGTCCACAGAAATGATGTCTTCTGCTCGTATTATCTTCCATTAATTTATTTGATTCTCTGTCAGATTTTCCAATACAGTCCCGAAAAAGTTGTGAGGAGAAGGAATGGGTGTTCCCCAGTATCCCCGAGCACTGGTAAAGATAAGAGTGAGTCGTTGGCTGATTTACAAAGATAAGAATGCTTTGATTTGACAGCCCCACTCTGGCTTGAGCCCCGCTGCCTGCCCTGGGGTCTGTTCACCAAAGAAGTTCCTTCCTGACAAACAAAAACACTGGGCCACCTTCCTCTCCACAGCCTGGTGGAATGCGAGGCATTCTGCTTTCAGTAAACATCGCAGACCTCCACCGCGGAGCCTCTGGCTGACCGGATGACGCCAGAATCCTGACAGTTCCTATCCACCGTTGCTAACAAACCTAGCCAGCAGAGGGTAAATAGATCCCCTCCAAACAAACTAAATACCGCTCACTGTCTTCATTGATAAGAGGGCGATTTTTCCATTAAAAAATTCTAGGCACTTGGAATTCAGGGAGTTCTTGACAATATATTCAAGGTCACAGTGCGCATGATACATTTTCATACTCTGCACAATGGCAGGTCCAGAACAGGGGTTTAAATCATCGCCTGGGGAATGGCCGGGATAGGCTTGTTCCGGGGCTCCTCAGAGGACTGGTTTCTGAAATTGCTTGTGTAAATCACAGAGGGGGTTGTTTTATTTTTGTTTTTGTTTTTGCCTTTTTTTTTTTTAACAGCTTTATTGTTAGAAAAGAGCAGCCCACCTTGATGTAACCACTCTTCTCAATGGACATGAACTAATTAACAATGATTTGAATTTTAGAATGTGATTCTTAGAAGAAACATCACTGATGGATTCACTGGCTGCAGCTGAAAATAAGGACTCGTGTCCATCAGTAATATTATTGGTGGGCCTGTGTATGTGTGTGTACCTTTGACTAAAGGTCAATCTTTGTTAAAAGTAGAAAAACAAAATCTGTAATTCTGAGTTGCTTTTCACTCTGCAGGTGCCTTAGAAGATTGCTGATCGGTTAGATATCAGCGTATCTTTTCAATCACTAATTTTTCAAGATGTTTCTCTTTGATGTCTGAAGACACAATACATTTTTAAAACATGGTTACCAAGTGAATCTGAATACAGAGAGAACCAGACATAAAGACCTCAAAGCATCTCAAAGGGATATTCCAGAAAGCAAATGATAACAGCCTTAAGGTTGGGACAGTCAACATTGATAGGTGTAGTTTTTCACTCAACAAATATCCTAACAGTGTGTTCACCGTACCGAAGAGACATTGAAGTTGTAGGCAGATGATGGGTGATTTAAGAACACAAGTGTTAAGTGAATAGCCAGTTTGGTTGTAGATAAATATATGTACATATAACCAGCAACAGTGAGAGACATTAACAGTATAGAAACCATTTGGAAGAAGAGATAGAGAAGAGGATCCAGAAGTAATAGGATCTTCATTTTTTTTTTTTAATTTATTTGTCAGATAGAAACACAGCTAGAGAGGGAACAAAAGCAGGGGCAGTGAGAGAGGGAGAAGCAGGCTTCCTGCCAAGCAGGGAGCCTGACATGGAACTCGATCCCAGGACTCTGGGATCATGACCTAAGCTGAAGGCAGATGCTTAATGACTGAGCCACCCAGGCGCCCCAGGATCTTCATTTCTTTTACTGCTTCCGAATACCTCATCCTCTACCACCTGGCCAATGTCTTCATATGTTCACTGAGTCATGACGTATTTATTGAGTGTCTCCAGTGGGTAGGACATATGGAGGCACTGAGGATAAGAATATAGACTCTGTCTCCAAAAACCTGCCAATTCACAGACAAGCAGAAAAATCATAAGACGTAGCCTGAAAAGTAAATCATTCATTCAGGTATTTTATTCAGCAACTCTTTCTTGAGCATATACTATGTGCCAGGCTCTGGAGATTTAAGATCACATGGAACAAATAAAGCCAGAGTTCTGCAGCCCAATGGATCAGATTTTCATTAATTAGTCTTGGCTGTCTGATCACATGGCTGGGGGATCAAAGCTGAATGAATCATGAACTTCCATAGGGAAGTGAGCCAATGCCAATTAGGGTTACACAGTCTTTCTATTTGAAAACAAAACAAAACAAAACAGACAGACTAGAGCTTCTCCCAGTCAGCGCTCTTCACCTTGGTAGTTGACCCCACTTGTGACTTGAGTCCCCAGAAGGCAGGGACCATGCTGCCAGCTCCAAGGGCCTACTCATTAGCTAGATGAAGGAGTGGCTTCAGTTCCTTGACAGGGAAGAAGAAAAAAACCAAAACAAAAACAGGGCATCCAAGAAGACTAAGAAATTGTGGAAGAAAATGAGCAACACATTGCTGAGTGGGGTTGAAGAAGGAATGATGGATTGGATTTCTCCGATTCCATCCCACCCCTGCGGAATGGTGCCATATGATAAACGTTTTTAATAAGATACCAGGACATCTGCCAAGAGAAACATTTTCCCAGAGAGGAAGGCTGGGATTGAGAAGTTCTCTTTCATAGATCACTGCAGTGCTGCGAGAGGGCCACCGTAGGATGGACGGGCTTCCCCGCAGCCCCAACTCTGCCACCCCTGAAGAAGTGACACCACCCCATGTAACAGTCAGTTCCTGTGGTCACATCAGTGTCGGGGCTGAGTCATACCAGAAGGTGTCACCTCACCTGGCATAGAGAGGGCAGCTTGCCAGCACCACATTTAGGACCCTCTATTGGAGACGGTCTTCTTTTTGAAGCACTTAAGAAAGGGCTTCCGTTTTTAAAAACTGACTGAAAGTGTTCTCCTTTTGTGTTAATCACTAGAAGAACGGGTTTTTGTGTTTGTCTGGCCGTCGTCTTCCAGCCACTTCACTTTAATTCGCTTTGTCTGAAACTTCACCAAGCGGCAACTCGCTCGGATGGAACCGTGGTGACGGCCGAGATCCAAAGTTTCCCTTTCCTGGTCTCCAAGCGTCCTCTTCTTACTGTTTTATAATTACACTCAAAGAAGCTCACCCCCCAGAATCTTGGTTACAGCCTCTTTTTCTTTTCCTCCTCTTCAAATATCTCTCTCTCTCTAGGAAATGGCCTTTTTTAGCTTGCGATTTTCGGTGCACTCATCAAAGGGGGGAAAGGATTTAAGGGAACGAGCTTTTTCTTTTTCTTTGGTTTCTAGGACCTTCGTGTTGCATTTTTGTCACGTGTTCCCTTCCCGGACTTTGTTCTTTCTCAGAAATTACCCAGGATTCCTGTTCACTGAAATGCTCTTCTCAGTTGTAGGCTTTCTAACTCATGTTTAGAAGGTTTTAAAGGTTTCTGTTTAAGACACCCGTATCACTTTGAGAAAATTTTGGGAAACAGGAAAGGATAGGCTATAAACTGATTGATATCGTGCATAACACTGTATCTGAGAATCTTACAGAAACAGTGAGAGGGTAGAAAAGAATAAAGGAATAATCTAGCCCCCACAGGCTAGGTTCTGTACGATAACCTGGTGGGTCTCTATCAAGCTCCTCATGATGTTCTCACAAGTGTTACACCCAACTTAACCCTATGCTTCCTTGCTTCCTTTTCATGAGTGGGGTCTGCTGAGAGAATTCACTACCTTAGGACTTGGATTTTTGAAGGTGACATTTTAGGCGGTGACATCTGTCCCCCTTCTCCATTAATAGTGCCTTTGTTTGGGATGGAGATTAATTTCTTTATTAGCCCAGGCAAGTAACCTATTTTGTAAGTACTGAGAGATAAACTCCAATCTTTACAACTCACCAACTTCCCCAAAATACTCATCGGGACAAGAATATATATTGGCTACTGGAATGCAGTGTAAAAGTAGAAAATCAGAGCTAAGGGGATGCTTCTGTGGATATTAGAATATGTTCTTTATTTATGTAAACCTGACTGTGTCACTTTTTCTTGTGGGGAGTGTTTATAGTCAAGATTAAAGCTGAACAGTACAAGTGTCTTTAATATGAACCTCCTGTTGGGGTTGCCTGGCTAACTCAGTCAATGGAGTGTGCAAGTCCTGATCTTGGGGTCGTCAGTTCAAGCCCCCAAATTGGTATAGAGCTTACCAAAAATAAATAGACAAACAAGTAAATAAATAAAATGAACCTCCTGTACTTCTTTAGTTCACATTCAATGATAAATCTCAATGCTTTCCTCCCTGTCTTTGTGTTCCAGAAACATATATCTCTGTCATGGCTCTGAAGGATTATCTAATATTTTAAGTTTATTTGTTTCTATGGTAATATAAGGGGGAATATTTTTCCCACCTATACTCAGATTCACAGATTTTTAGTCATCACAGAACTATTCAGTAGCTTCCCCTATTAAACATGGCCCCTAGAAGACAATATTTATTCCTTCCATCACCCAGTTAATCGCTTGGCTCATCATAGGTGTGCAAAAAGTATTTTCTACACAAATAAATAAAGTGCCCACAGTGACTGCAAAGTGCTCAGTGTACCATCTACAGAGAGACGGATGACAATCTTGAACTGAATCGTGGGCAGAAGTTGTATTAGTTTCCTTTCCTAGAAGCTTATTACGGTAAAGAGTAAAGACCAAACCTGCAGGAATTAAACAAGACTGTCTAGCAGGTAGAATGAATGCTGATATTCTTTCCAACCTGTTTGAAAACATCAACCCTGTGTGTCTTTTGGTTTCTCTTCTGCTCAGATGCCCAGCCCACAGAAGGGGAGAGGGAAATATGGAACCAGATCAGCGCCGTCCTCCAGGATTCCGAGAGCATCCTCACAGACCTACAGGCTTACAAAGGCGCCGGGCCAGAGATCCGAGATGTATGCCAATGATAACACTGGGCTGACAACACTCTTGGATGAGAAGGGAAACCCACACATGCACTACACACCCAGCAAGATTAAGTAATAGCCCTAGTATTTCCTAGTGTACTAGGAAGAACAAGGAGGGTAATGTGGTTTTCACAAAGTATGAATGGCCCCTTTTATTCTAGTACATTAATCTGAGCACAGGGCTCTATAGACCATTTAAAACATTAGCCATTCTCTTCTCAGTCATACATTTGATAATACTGGACTGACATTTAAACACTGATTTGTCAGCATATTACTTCTTGTAGGGGAAACATACATATGTCTCAGCATAACAGTTAAAATAGAAGTCACAACAGCAAAAAAAGAACTCTATGTCATGATGTCTGGGTTTACACGAATTTCTCATCATTTTGGTTTTTGTTTGTTTGTTTTTTAAGATTTTATTTATTTATTTGACAGAGAGAGAGAGAGAGATCACAAGTAGGCAGAGAGGCAGGCAGAGAGAGAGGAAGAAGCAGGCTCCCCGCCGAGGGGAGAGCCCCATGCGGGCCTTGATCCCAGGACCCCGAGATCTTGACCTGAGCTGAAGGCAGAGGGTTTAACCCACTGAGCCACCCAGGCACCCTCTCATCATTTTGTAATAATTTTGGCAAGTCCCACAGTATCACAAATAAGATCGTTTTAAGCAAAGTAGGTTTAAGTAGCCAGCAGGTCTGTCATCTTGAAATGACTTTGAGCTTAAAAAAAGAAACCCCTGAAAAACAAAACAACAACTAAAACAAAAAGAAGGTTGTCAGCATGGCTTTTAAGACTTCATAATGCCTTAAAGGCAAGAAACTTCACACTCCTATTCGAACTAATTAGTTTCATGACAATATCAATGCACACATGTGTGCACACACAGGTGCACACCTCCAAACATGTCTACGCACACCCTACTGTCACCGCCAACTCTGGAGAAATACCCACTAACCTAATCCATAAGCTGCTGAGATCCAGACAAAACAGCATTTCCAAGAGCAGGACAGCCTCTTAACAGGTGGTCTTTCTACTTATGGGTCACCATTAGTTTAGATAATTTAAATGACATCACAGAACAGAAGGCACGTAAGACATGTTATAAAGAAAGGAAACTGTCTGTGGGATCTGCACTTCCTAATGAGCACTGGCTCTACTTCAGTAGCATCAACATGGGATGGAGGAAAGCTGAATGGTTCTAGTTAGATTTGCAATTTTTTGCATTCAAAATCAGAGAAACAAGTAAGATGACACAGAATCCAATTATAGGGTCATCTGCATTACATTCAAGGATGAAAATCTCCATTCTAATTGAACATCTTGGAGGAATGTCCGGCGAACTGATGTCAGTTTACCAGCACCGTAGTGAAGTATATCAGGCATATTTTCTTAAAACAAAATCCCTTCTCATTCTTAAGGCATTTTGATGTGAAGCTTATTCCTTCTTTTTAAATAATTTTACCATGTTTTTGTAGGCGATTCAGAATCCCAATGACATTCAGCTTCAAGAAAAAGCCTGGAATGCAGTATGTCCTCTGGTTGTGAGGCTAAAGAGATTTTATGAATTTTCCATAAGGCTAGGTGAGTATGTGTTTACAGTTTTCAGCCCGCATGGGACATTCTGTTATAGAGTTTGTTTAAGGAGCAGGAAGCACTAGCTCAGCAAGCTGGGGAATAGCCCACATCCATCCACAGTGTTTTAGAAGACGCCACTCATGGACAGAAACACCTGTCATTTTCATTTCCTTAAATTCATCTCAGAGTTCCTTCTCCTGCAGTTACCTGCACTTTGAGTGTGTCTTTACTGGTGGATGTCCTCTGGTCTTGTTCTCAGCTAACAGTTTTGTTGTAGGCTGATCACATGTCTAAATGACAGAGAAATTGAAATAAACAGGTTACCTATTAAACCCAAAAAGTTGATTTACTGGAGTCATGTGATAAATTTGATATAGTAAAATATGGGAAGAACAAACAGTATTCTGCACTTAAGCTTTAAAAAACAGCCTGTACAGGTCCACGATGGCTTTGCAGAAGCAAGAGTAAAGTCAAGTCTAGTTAACAATAGGCTTGATGTGACCACCTGTATGATCTAACGACTCCCCAAAGTCAAGCTGTCTGAAGTTTCATTTGTTAATATAGCTAGAACAAGGAAAGGGATAGTCATGTTTACTTTTGCTGTAAATGAATGTTGCATTTTAAGAGTTAAACAGAGAAATTGAAATACTTTGGGGGAAATAATAGTCATGGTGTTGAGAGAACTTGAAGCTAAGAGCCAAAAGGAATGGTTGAATGAACTAAAATAGCCTTTCCAGAAAAGAGAGCTCTGGAAGCTCTCGGTTAGCTTCTTCCTGTTTCCTCCCTCTCTGTTTCTTTAAAGTATATATCTACACCCAATGAACTGAAATTCTAATGAGCCAGATTTTTAACAGAAGGACAAAGATCCACCTGTCGGAGCAGACCAAGGTAGAACTGGCTACCTCAGAAGACAGTACGTCCCCATAAATGAAAAATGCAAGGGATGTCCTTGTGAAAATCCTATAAAAGACAACTAAGGACTGAAGATCAGGTGCCAACAAACTTCTCTGTAAAGAGCAGATAATAAATATTTTAGGCTTATGGGCCACCCTGTCTTGTTGCAGCTACCCAACTCTCCCACCTAATGTAGCACATTAGTAGCCATAGTCAGTACATTAAGGAATGGAAATAAAGAGGGGCTATGTGTTAATAAAACTTTATTTGTAAAAATTGACTGTGGGCCAGGTTTGGCCTGTGTGCCATTGTTTGCCAACCCCTGGTATCAGGGACTGGGAAATGACTCGGTATTGTTAGAAATATATGCTGAAGGGAAAATGGGAGGGAATGTTTAGGGATAGACAAGAGGGAGTAATGAGACTGTTTCAGCGACAGTAGTAGAGGTCGACATGGTAGTGAGTTGGCAGAAGAGTACTGCATGGTCTCATGCATATGATCCAAAAACGTGTGTCCGGTTTCCAAACGGTGGTAGGAGTCAGCATTATGGAACACCAAGAGTTGAGCTGAACGCTGAGAGACACGGGCAAAACTGTGTGCCCCTGGGGGTCTTCCACAGGTGTGGGGGGCAACTGTTCCGGTATGATGGCCTCCTGCTTTCCACCCATGTCCCCTATACACAGCTATGGGAAAAGATGTGGGGAGAAAAGACCCAAGTAGGTTATCTCTGAGAATGTCAATGAGGCCTAAGAACTGTGCTTCTAGAAGGATCTCTGTGGGCCACCTCAGATATATATTTATCACTTTGACTTTCAGAGAAAGCTCTTCAGAGTTTATTAGAGTCTCTGACCTGTCCACCCTATACACCAACCCAGCACTTGGAACGGGAACAGGCCCTGGCGAAGGAGTTCGCGGAAATTCTTCATTTTACCCTGCGATTTGATGAGCTGAAGGTTAGACCACACACACTAAGACAGTTTAACAAACTTGTTCTGAGGACCTACTATGTGCCAGCACTCTGTTAATGCTGTGGGGGTGGGGAATAGATGAGTCAGATATAGCTCCTTCCCTACAGAGACATAGAATGTGGTGAGAATTTTCATTCTTTACAGTCCATGTGATGTAGGATGGCGATTTGTGCATGGACATTCAAAATCTGCCAAATATAAGAAGAAGAAACATTTTCAAAGTACCTGTCCTGATTGAGAACAAGTATTCTTTCCCTGATATCTAGCTGATAGGAAAAGCAGGGCCTATATTAAGACAATGAGGCTCTGGGTATTTATTTTTAACCAGAAGTTGCTACAATTGTTGTATAACCAAGAGATGTTGTGGTATATTTCCTGAGTCTAGTGTCTGGGATCCTAATGCATATCCTCCTTGTGATGTGGAGAGATGACCTTCTTTCCTCTCTTCTGAATTTCAGATGAGGAACCCAGCTATTCAAAACGACTTCAGCTACTACAGAAGGACGATAAGTCGCAACCGCATCAACAACATGCATGTGAGCCCCTGGGTCTCCTGGTCTGTGCACCACTCTCCACATCATCTTTTGACTGTTGCCTCAGGCAGGGCCCAGGGAAAAGATAGCCCTCATCTGTGATTTCCTTCTCAGCAGACACTGTTTGGGGATTGTTGACTCTGTCTTTATCAATTGCATCTTCTCTTCTTATTTTCATCAGCTAGACATTGAGAATGAAGTCAATAATGAGATGGCAAATAGAATGTCCCTCTTCTATGCAGAAGCCACACCAATGCTGAAAACCCTTAGCAATGCCACCATGCACTTTGTCTCTGAAGTAAGTGAAGCTGATCCCTGAGGTGCTTTCTTCTTACCTGCAAGAAAAAGCTGTGAGCAGGGTTAACATACTTTTGTGTCTCCCGTTCAGAACAAAACCCTGCCAATAGAGAACACGACAGACTGCCTCAGTACGATGACAAGTGTTTGTAAAGTCATGCTGGAAACGCCGTAAGTGAGATCGGAGGTGGATTCAGGTCTAGACATCGCCTGGAGAGAGCTTGTTAATATGATGTTGATGATATTGATGATGATGATGTTGAGGATGCTGTTGATGATGTTGGTGATGATGATGTTGATGATATTAGTGATGATGATATGATGATGTTGATGATGATGATGATGATGATGATGATGTTGATGCTGATGTTGGTGATGATGATGATGATGTTGATGATATTAGTGATGATGATATGATGATGTTGATGATGATGATGATGATGATGATGATGATGATGTTGATGCTGATGTTGGTGATGATGATGATGATGAAGATGATGTAGATGATGATGATGATGATGTTGGTGATGATGATGATGATATTGATATTGATGATATTGATGATGTTGATCTTGATGATATTCATGTTGATGTTGATGATGATGATGTTGATGTTGATAATGATGTTAATGATTTTGATGTTGATGATGATATTGATAATGATGGTGGTGGTGGTGGTGTTAACATTTGGGCCAGCATATTGGCATTTACAGGTATTTTATCTGAATTAATTTTATAAAGAACTCTGGGTGATAAATGTAATCAGCCCCATTGAAGAAACAGAGGTCGAAATTGGTTAGTTGACTTCCAAAGTTCTCATAGCTTGTTAGATGGCAAAACCAGGACTCAAAGAAAAGGTTCTGTAGAACATGGGGAAGGGCCACATGGGGGGCTGGCTTAAGTGACAGGGTATTATTATTATTATTATTATTATTATTATAAGTATTTTGGGGAAGGGGTTGGGCAGAAGATTTAGAAAAAAGAGTAGAAAGGGTATTATTGTTTCAAGAATGATCATGGCTTATCAGACTTCTTTCCCTCTTTCTTTCTTTCTCTTTTTCCTCCCTACCCTTTCCTCTCTGCCTCTCACTCTATCTCCTCTCAGCAGTTCCTTTGTGCTTAAACTAGTTTCTGGATTTTAGAAGGGGCGGAGGTGGTTAATGACGAGACAGCATGGTAATGAGGAGGTCCACACCCACATCCAGGGTTCCAGTAGACTCGTTAGCTACTTTTGTGCCTATAGACAGATGGGATGGCCTGGCCAGGCCTCGGTGTCCTATGCGGCAGAGGGTGGGGGAGGGCCAAAGACCTCAAAAGTGCCGGATGAAATGTGATACTCTGTTCAAATGTAAGATGGTGTTAATTTCAAATATTTCGCTTATACCAAAGTTAAGATGTATTCCAAGACAGAAATAGTAATCATCTTCATTGTGGGCCCAATTCATAATGAAATAGATGTTAAAAAAGACTCTAGAATTATCTTGAATTATCTGAATCATCAGGGATCCTGTCAAGGTAAGTGAACAAAATTCAAACTCCACAAATACTCCCAGCCCCAGTGAATGGTACATAATTTCTTTTATGTATCTCTGCCAATCCAATTCAATCTGAAGCCTGTGTCTTAACAAAGCAAGTTCCTCTGACTGGAGACACGATAGCCTCTCTGTAGAAATGAGCCTGACTCTTTTCCTCCATAATGAAGCCATTATTCTTTATAATCTTGGACAGCCAGAGGGACCTGCTATAAAATATTCAAGATTGATGGGTGGGGGAAGTGATGTACGTGATGAGCTGGCCCGCTGAAGGGCAGGAGAGAAGAGAATTTACTGCCTTCTAATTTACCTTATTTTCACACTGAATTGCTGGTTGGATAGATTCAAGAAGAATTATCATCATGGGCTTCTTTAAGAGCATATTAACCTGGTTGTTGCAGGTCTGGGACTGTTCTCGAGAGATGATTGGAGGAGTCTAAAGTGGCAGAAATGGAGGTGCTATGGCAAGGAAGTAACACGGCTGCCATATCTTCTCTCTTCCAGGGAGTACAGGAGTAGGTTCACCAGCGAAGAGACGCTGATGTTCTGCATGAGGGTGATGGTGGGGGTCATCATCCTCTATGACCACGTTCACCCCGTGGGAGCTTTCTGCAAGACATCCAAGATCGATGTAAGAATAGTGATGAAGTCTGCTTTCCAAATAAGAGCTCTCATGAATGGTGTCAGACAGACCTTGCTTCTTCTCTCTCTCTCTCTCTCTCTCTCTCTCTCTCTCTCTCTCTCTCTCCTCCATCCACCACTTGGTGGGGATCTCTCCAAGATGCACCCCCATGGCAGCTATCCTCATGGCAAGAAGTTCAATCATTTCTTAGTGCTTACAGCAAAATAGCCAATCAAAACCCATAGCAGGACCTCAGAGACACTAATCCCATCAGCCTGCAGGGGAGCTGAGCAGATGTGAATAGTCACTTAGTTGCAAACTGCCCCTTCAGTTTGGGTACCCAATGTGCTGTGCAAATACATAGATATTAATATGTTATCTGTGTCTTAAAGTAAGCAGCATTGGGAGATACTGGATTACAAGATGCCATGGTCAAATTTCAAATAACATTCCAACTTCCTTTCCTACCGCCCCCCACTGGTGGCTCTCCCCGATGGCTATGCCTTTTCTTGTTATTGGGATATGTTTGAGCCCCATTTCCTGCCCAGAAGACCCTTCCTTCTTTCTGATCGGTGGATTCCTTTCAACCAATCTGCAAATGTCACCTCACTTAGGAACACATCTCCCATACGTTGTGTGGTCAGGATCTCCCTCCTCCTCTGGCCCCCAGACCACTTACTATTTTTGATTTTCTGGTTCCCTCATAGACTCCAAGTTCGTTTGTAAAGGCTGAGACCATGATATGTATACCCATCATCTGCTCAACTGCCTAACATCGTACCTGACATAGAGCATGACACTCTGTAGATACTCCATAGTGTTTTTGCTGAATGAATGCATAGAACTGGAAAGCATGTGGTTCTGGTATACAAGTGACTTCCGTTGACTGTAACATAACACCCATCTCCTCTCAGCCCCCATCTGTGGCATCACCCCAATCCTGTATTCCATGAATTAACACACAGCCTTTTAAGGGCATAATAGGCCCCTTTAGGATTAACTCATTCTCACCGTGCTCAGTTTGGGGGGACACACTCTGTTCTCACTCATCTACACAGAACAGCGTCTCTGATGCTTTGGTAGGATGCGGACAGAAAGTCTTCATTTCCCAGAGGGACCATGAAGAACATCAGGAAATTTATCAGTTAAAGTGAACTTAGATGATTAATGTTGAACATCTGGCTTCCTAGCACAACTCGTCATGGTTCTTCATGGAGTCTTCCTTCTAATTTTTTTTTATCTTTTAATATCCCTTTATTTTTCTGTTTACCAAGGGAAAAATATTTAGTATAAAAGAATTAGGAAAACAGAAGAAATCAAAATACAGAAAATTGAATGGGTCATTCTGTAAGTAACCTGATCACAGGCGATGAGTGTGGTCCATCTGGCAGCATATCTACCTCCATTTTATGTGGATGTTTGTCTTATATGCAGGTGTGTGCATACGGAACAGTTCAGCACCCTGCTAGAATTGCCATTTTAAAATAGTAATTCATTTTATTTGCATCACAGCATATTGAAGAGTATCTTTCATGCCAATTGAGCATTGTTGCTGTATTCTTTGTGAGGCTTTAACATTTTTCTACTATGGATCAAATATAAATAACTCTATTAATAACTCCACGAACATTATTTGAATGTGGATTCAGTTTATTATTTAGTACCCATAGGACATTGTCATCGACCAGAGCCACTTATTAACTTGCCGAAGAGTCAACAATTAACAATACAAAGCTTGTCCTTGCTGGTCATTTACTGAGTCTTTCTGGTGAAGTCATAATCATTATATAATGTTAAATATAACCAGCCATGGTCTCCGTGAAATCTGTTTGTTCCTCGGTCTCACAGAGAAAAGCTTGTCAATATTGAAGTGGGCATGTTTCTCTAAGAAAGTTCCAGGCTTATGCAATATAACACGTAGCCAAGATGGGCCATGTTCTCTGACACCATAAAGGGGCTCCTTCAGATACCAGTCGGCAGTTATAGGCACTGGGTTTATACATCCTTTGAGTATCATCAACTGTGAAAACACCAAATATTGGTTTGTGAAGCCCTGAGGTGCATGTCATTCATTATATGCACTTACAAAGAACATATCCTGGAAACCCAGATGAAGAAGAAGCTTATTCTGCTTGGAGAGGAGACAGCGGATGATGTTTGAGGTGGATCTTCTGGAAGGGCTAGGATTTCCCCAAGTGGACAGAGGGGAGGAGGAAGGCTCCTGGAGCAGTGAATCATCAGAGCCAAGTCACTGAGGCCCAGAAGGTTGGACCATTGACAGAAGAGATGCCATTCTTGGGTGCCAAAAAGCCAGGCTCTTTGTGTTCCTGATAAAATATGGGCACTCACTGGAGAACCTTGGGGGGTCTCTTCTACCACTAGACCATGAGCTCCACTGGGAAAGGGACCAAATTTCTACATCCCTCGGCTGGGAACCCATTCTTGAAAGTGAGCAGCCTCAGGATGGCGCACATCTGCCACGTTTTAGCCTCTGCCTGTCCTGCACCCATGACAGATATCTCTGAGGGACCATGACATTCTTTCTTGATGAGCATCTAATGTGACCCCCAAATGACTCTCAGCCTTGTGCTTCCAGTTACCTCCTCCAATCTACCAGAGTGTATCAGGCCACAGATAAAAATTCCTACACACCAGAAGTATAGCCACAGAGAATATTTGAAAAGAAGACCTTGGTCTACCTAGATTCAGTACAGCACATGGACATCTGAGTTTAAAATGAGCAATTGTGTTTTTTGCATGAAGATACTTTCTTTGTACAAAAAAAAAAAATCTAGGCTATGCATAAAGTAATGTGATCTAAGTAAACTTAGTTTAGTACACTTCCCCAAATATGGATAAATTATATTCTAAGGCACAAAAAACTAAGAAACTTCCCCATGTTCATGTACACACTGAATAAACAAGGGTGGAGGAAACCCAAACCGTCCATCCCCAAGTGGCTCATATACTTAACCTCTGTCCTTCACCGGTCCCCTCCTGGTGACGGAGCCAAAATAACGAGGGCACTAAAATCTCCAGGGTTCTCTGATAAATGCCAGCATGTCATTAGGAGCACAAAGAGGTGGTGATTCCTTCTACCTGATGTCCTAAGAAAAAGAGAGAGAGAGAGAGAGAAGAAAGAAGAATGTTATGTTAAGGATTTGACAGTCAGAAAAGTGATAGACAACTTCGAGAAGCACCCCAAGGAGCAGCTCGCTAATGTGAGGGAGTAGGAAGGTCTGCGGGTCGTTTCTGTATTTGATTTGTTTGGACAGAAATAACATGACCCGATTAGGGACGGACGGTAGTGTGAATGGATCCCATGACAGAAACAGTCGCTAGGCTGTTCACAAATTGTGCTTTCTCCTCGCAGATGAAAGGCTGCATAAAGGTTTTGAAGGAACAGGCCCCAGACAGCGTGGAGGGGCTGCTGAATGCCCTCAGGTAAGTCTCAGCCCTGCAACCCTCCAGAGAGACTTCAAATTCAGATGCTCTTAGGACGAGGCGCTAGAGTAGCAGGCTTAACCCCAGGCAGGTCTCCACATGTTTAATCTTGCCAACAACCAGTTGAAGTCGGCACCGTTTTTCTCAGATGGAAGAAACTGGGAGGTCGGGGCATCAAACTTGCCCCAAGTCATACAGCGGATGACAGAGCTAGAGCCTAACCCTGGGTCTGGGTGACCCCACAGACCATGAGCCTCACTCCAGGCAGCACTGCCTTGTGGTGGGTGGAGACTCATCAGAAGGAAAAAGCCTTCGGAGACTGGCTTTCCCCTCACCTGACTGTACCTGAGAATTTGCAGCTTTTGGAAACCCTGACGCTCAGGCTTCCTCCTGACTGAATGAATTAGAGTCTCGAGGGTGGGGACACAGGACAGGCAGCCACTCTGTGTTGGTTCTAAAGCTCTCTGGGTGATTGGCTCAACCCAGTCTGGAGGCCCAAGGATTTGGCAGCCATGGCTCCTTTCACCTTCTCCTGCTAACAGCTGATGTCCAAGTGGCTTCTCTTCCAAGGACACATTGCTTAATACACTCCAGAGAAGGGATTCTTATTTTTTTAGCCGTGACACATGGAGGAATTTGTTGAATCATACTACCACGTGAATCATTCCAGTGCTGGATTGCAATCTGGAAGGTTTCTGGTCCTTGCTGTTTTATTCAGCTTTGATTTTTCCAAGTCCCACTCACTTGTGTACGTAGTAAGTGTTCAATAAGGGTGCATGGAATAGATCAGTAATCTTCCACCTGCGTACAAGACTTATGTCTTAGGCTCCACTCCCAAGTACGTTGTCTCATTTAATTTCACAACTCAGAGAGGGAAGGGTGATCTGTTATCCATATTTAATAAATGAAGAAACAGCCACACATTTAACGAATAAAACAGGTCACTGCTGTTTTGTGGAGTTGCTAGGTCATTGTTCTTCAGAACAGATGTAACATTAACACAAGAGCCTTCCGGATTCTGTGTGTGCACCAAGCTTTTCTCCATTAGTGCCCATTTCATGGTATGCTGGGTTCCCATACACAGTAAGACCCCATTGCCTGAGTTTTGACTTTCTAACTTCATTTAATCGAGCAGCAAGGCTTTGTGAATAATAAGGCACCGGGCTGGGCAGTGAGTCCCGTCTAAGTGTAGGCAGCTGTGGTTCTTATAGGTACTGTGATGAATGACTTTGGAGGCAGACAGACGTAGATCCAAATAGAAGCCACAGATCGCTCACAAATCACACAGTGGCAGATCTGTGGTCTGAAATGGGTCATTTTGCCTCTGATTCCCAGTTTTCTCACCTGTAAAATGGAGACAGGAATCTCTCCCACCAAGAGATAGTGTGGGTGAAATGAGCTTACACAGAGTGCCTAGGACTTGGCAAAGTTTGATGACATGTTAATTCCTCTTCCCTTCCTCTCTGTACCCCATGCCCATGCCAGGTTAGTGTGAGAATGCAGAGGGCCCCTCTTCTTTTTTTGGTTGGTTTTCCTGCGTGTGTGCCTCCTTTGGGTGGCAATGAGCGTGAGCATTCCCAGGAAAGTAGAAAACCATCAGCACTGAAGTATTGGGGGAATGTTGAAAGGCAGATCTACATTCTGAAATTTGTAGCTCAGCAGGGGGAGCCTAGATGGCTGAGATGCTGCATGCCTTCACATCAAGTATACCAGCCCAGAAAAATGAGACAACTACTATCTCCTCCATGTATTTATTTGATTAGGTAAGAGGTCTAACTGCTGAATAACCCCAATACAAACTTCCTTTTGGGAAAAGAATCAAATAGTAAATCCATTCAAAAAATCACTGGGCATCGAAGTGTGGTTATTTATGTAAGGAACGGGCCCAGGTTTGGTTTTTGAATAGGCATCGTGTTTCTCAAGGTAAAGACAGGCTGAGAATCATCAGGAAGCTTTGGCAGAGCCCTGTTCACACACTGACCCTCGTCACTTTCTATCCATCCAGGTTCACTACCAAGCACTTGAATGATGAATCAACTTCCAAACAGATTCGAGCAATGCTTCAGTAGAGCTCTGCTCAGAGAAGAGGATCTATGTACTGACCTCAGAAGATGTGTATGTTTACATAATTTAATACAGATTGATGTTAATACTTGTGTATTTACATAACCATTTCCTTCTTGTCACTGAAATATATGGACTTTAATTTGTATCTTGACTGACTCGACCCAGCAGAGCATAAATCGATTTGAGAGCCTTACCTTTGATGTCTAAAACAAAACCCTCTTCTCCAACGCCCCAATTTGGAGATGTTGATCTTTGCTACTGGAGTCCTTTAACTATACCTGTAGCAATCTGAAATTCCCAATAGTTTGTGGTAGTGTTTTAATTCTAGATGTATAATCTCTCTGGGAAGTTTACTTGTAGAAACATGAAGTATTTGATTTCCTGTGTCGGCTTGGCTACAGGAAACACAACCGTTATGCTGACAGAGGGAGAGAGGAATCCAAGAAAAGAAAAATGCATGTGAAGACACAAACTCAAGTGTTTGGAATTCAGCACGCCCCTCCCCTTCCCTCAGACTGCAAACCACATGTGCAGCTTTTTTGTTTGCACGCATTTTATTTATCAACATATTCCCCTTCCCTCTGGATTTATATTCCTCTGACGTTCCCTTTTGATTCCGCAACAGGAAAATCACCTGCACCTGAACCCATTTGCAAGAAAGAGGTGGGACTAGATAGATGTGCTGTCACAGATGAGCTGGGAAGGTGGTTGTCTTGAAAGTGGGGGTCAGGCTGGGAGGAAGGACACGCAGGCCACAGGACAGTCCTCTTTCCACTTCAACCCTCTGGCTTTGGGTAATTTTACTGACACTACAGGTGTCTATGGGGAGCTGGATGCCCAGTCCCCCTCCTAAAATGGACCCTGCTCTTTGTGGACTGATCATGTGGTGACAAGAGGTCTCAGGTATTTCATAGATTTCCATAAAACTGGGGAACTCAGAAGGGGGAGACCCTATGTTTTCCAATTCCCTAGTATTTAAAAGGTAGCTCCTCCCTGACCACACAGCTAGTGTGCTGCAATGTGTACAACTTTGGTCTAAGTACCTTGATTTAGTCCTAGCCTTATTGATCCTCTGTGTGATCTTTGGAAATTCACTTAAGTTCTTCATGTCTCACTTTCTTCATCTGTAAAATGGGCAATTAGAACAGACTATCTCCAAGAGCCCTGCAAGGCAATGAGCCAACCGAATGGTAGACTCTCACATGCTTCCTTAAGAAATAGAGTCTGGGAAGCATCACCCCACCTTGTCTTGATGATTGAAGATAGGACAAAGCCTAGAGTCATTCTCTCCGCAGATCAGAGCTTATATTGTAATGGAATCTTGGAAATCTCCTATTCCAACCTCCAGTGGAGAAATGAGACGAGGGTGAAATCAAACAGGATCAACCCCATGTAGGACTAGAACCCAGGATCCCTCAGTCCTGACTCTTGCCCTCTTCACCATGTGGCCTATGCATACATACTATGGAATATGAGTTTGGGCACTTTTAAGTCATTCTTCAATCTGGCTTATATTATTACTTGCCTATTTCTGATAGAAGGAAGGAGTTGCCCTGTGACTGATAATCCCAGAAGTTGGGCCTGGGTACATCAAGGTTTCATGCACCATATCTCAAGGAAGGAGCTGTCAGACTTTAGTATCCAGCTGGCATTCTCTCAAGTCCTCCAAAAAATGGGAAACATACTTTTGTTTTGTTTTATTTTTAATACAACAGCAACAAGAATTCCAATCAAGTGGCAGAACAGATCCGCTGGTTCATATATAAATGTCAGTCAACAGAGAGAGGGAAAAAAGAGCCTTTACCTTAGAACTTTTCAAGTTGAACGCATATAGCTCCTTGGATGGGGGGTTCTCTCATCAGGACAGAAATGTACTTCGATGGCCTTCATGGCCTTTCCAAATCCATTTGAAATTTTAAGACCTTAGAGAAGTCAGGAAATGGCGTAACAATGGGTGAATAAATTCACTGACTATTTAGCTTAAGAAATGCTCTATCTGGCAGCCACGTGTCATCTTTTGGCAGCAGCTGTCGAGACAAAACTTACAGAGGCACTCAATGTTTATCATCATTGAGTCCATTTGTTCCCTTTATCAGGTGAGGAGCTTAAGTCTTGCAGAGAGGAAAGGACTTACAGAGGAAATAGTTGAGCACATTTATAATTTTTAATTAGACTTTTATCAAATGGGACCAAATATATGGGGGGGGGGGGCTGCTGGCCTGCCCCAATATAGCCAGGCCACCTTGTTTCAAAGCCAAGATTCACCTGTACGTGGATTTTCAAAAGCCCAGGGTCAGAACTGTTGCCTCTGATGGTCAGGAGGACAAGTTAATCGAATGTCTGTGATCACTAACAGGTAATGGATCTTGGGTCCACTCCTGAGCTACTGTGGGAGACAAATTCTTTTAACAAAGTGTCCTCCAGGTATCAGGAGTCCATGAACAATCATGTTTTTTTTTTTTTTCTATGTGTGCTGCATGCACAGGTGTTTAAGACCCGTGGGTGATTTAGGAGAAAGTGCTAGTCACAGTATCCATGTCAATGTTAACTATATTTCATATTTGATGTTTCATAGTTTTGAAAGAAACAGTGTTTTCCATTACTCAGATATTTATTTGGGGGCAGACAACAGGTGAAAATTACATTGCTCAGATGCACTGCTATTTTGACATCATGACTTTGTTCTCAGAAGTTTTTCATGCATCACTAAGAACTGCTAATGAAAGCAAGTGGCAATGAGTGTTTTGAATTGTGGTAACCCATTAGGGCGGGAGAATTTATTAACAACTGGAAAGAAAGCCTTGATAGTAATCTCTTAATTGTTGGTTAATCTCATGCTTCATCATTTGCTTCTAGTCATCATCGTATCAAGACATTAATGGTAAACTAAGGTTTTTGATACATCATCACAATTAAGTTTAAAAAAAGTAATAATCATGCTTCTTCAAAAGAAAAATGAAAGCCTACCCAATCTTGGAATCCAATTGTGCAAGTAGAACTCAGAGAATCTCTTTCAATCTTGTACCCAAACAGCTACAAATTTTTCTACGTATTAATAATAAAGAGTGGAATTTTATCTTAAAGACGTTCTGGAACCTAACTTCCCCATTACATCTATAAATGCTATTGCACACACAAAGCTGTTTTAAAGTTGTCATTTGTTGTTTGCTAAAGTCATTGTAATTTTTTTTGCCTGCTTTGCCTCTTTTTGTACAGAAGTTTTGAGTGTGAAATAAAAATTAAAGTTTGGTACATATATTTAAAAAATATATGTCTGTCTTACATGGTGTTCCATGTGATGAGCACATGATCATAGATATTTGCTAAACATCAATATTTGCTAACACCTGCTCTGGAGAACAGCAAATCAAATCATCTGCCTTTCACCTCTCTTTATATACAACATAAAACATACAAAATGTTCTGCCCTTGGTACCAGCTATATTTTATTCATTTCAGCAAAATCTTTCATTATTTAAAAAGGTATAGAATAAAAGGAGGTATGATTAATATCTCAAGAAGCATGTGACCTACTTGTCCAAGGATGCTAAGGAACACTGATAAATACCCACTCATTCTGTCTTTTGAGAGTAGTAGCCCTTTATGGATTCAACAAAATCAGCCATTAACTTAAATATATATTATATAATATATATATTATATATATTATATATATATATATACATTTTTCAGGCAACTTAAGCTCTAAAACAGTTCTTTTAAAAATTGAAACTATTTAGAGCATCCTTGCATATTTTAAGCTTTTCACTTAAGACCTAATTGTGCTATCAATGGGTCAGAGTTCTCAAAATAAATCTTCTCTATACAAAAGACAAAGGTACAACAATTAGGATTATTTGGAACTCGAAGGGAAATGAGGAGGAATGGGAAATTGACAAATTATAAACTCACACAAGCTGGAAGGAGGGAGAAAAAAGGGGGCCAAGAAAGAAAGAGAAAAACCCTAAGTAAATGAGTGTTGAGAGTCAAGAGACATGAAAAAAAAAATGAGTGTATGTGTGATTGTTAAGAGGAATACAGCTCATGAGGAATACTCTTCATGCCAGCCAAGAAGTTGGTTGTTAATCAGGGCTATCTTGGAAGGATGGAGATGAAGAGTATAGCTGGCCACATTCATGAAACCTGGTGAATGGTGAATACATGCAATCTGTATTCACACTGATTTCATACTCTGGGGTATTACTGAGTATCGATAGAATTTCTGGGCAGGCATTTGTTGCTTGAAAATCTGTACTATTTAGTCATCACAGCTTAAGTGATTAATACTTATATGTACTTATACTTTTTATACAATTTACCTGTACTATTCATATTCATTGAGTTTATTATTCCATCCAAGGCCAAAATCCTGGTCTCTAATAGTAAACGCAAAACAAAAAACAACGAAACAAAGAAAGCCTTGCTGACCACACCTCCATACACCTTTTATAGAGCAATAAAGACTGTTCTGTCTCTTCAGCTTAAAGTTAGACTACAAAGAAGGGAGTTTTTCTGCTCTTGTCTTATCAAGTTACAAATTCTATAAAAATAATGTTTGAAACTGTGGTAAGATTTTAGATAAATCTCAGAATTTTGTGTAGACTCATTTAAACTGAGAGGTCTTGTAAACTTATAAAAATAGTCTTCCCTATAAAATCTTCCAATTTTCCCCCCAAATTGCATATTTCTAGATTTTTCTTCTCTCTGCACTTACTGTTCATTTTTTAATTGTCTGTGTTTGGCCCATGGCAGTTTTTGTTTCAAGTCAGGAGCTATATTCCTCCTTACATTAGCCATTCCTACAAGGTTGTGCCTTGAGGACCAGTGGTTTTTAAAGGCTCCTTCCACATTGGAAAACCTGTCTCCAGAAAATATCTAAAGAACTTGGAGGAAATAGTAAAATTATTTTCTTCCAAATTTCAATATATATGATTTTACTTCCTTTTGTGTAAGAGAAATAATGCAAACCCTGTGGGGAGAGGTATAAAAGTGGTAGTCGTATCTGAGAATGTGGGTGGGGAAGCTAAGAGGATAGGGAGCTCTAGGCTGAACCAGGTTAGTGGTTACTACCTTCATGTGCCATGGACATTTCCAGTCCTATGATATGGTCATTAACACACTTCCTCTTCCTGCTTGCCTATCTGAAATCTGCCTAGACATCAAGGCCTAGATCATACTCTACCTCTTGCAGAAGCTTTCCCTAAGCACCCCAATTCATGCTAATTCTCTCTGCTCTTAGTCTCTAATGCATTTAACTTATTTGATGCTCAATATAGGCACTGGACAGCGCTTTATATGTTTGTTTCTTACACTGGATGCTTAGTTCCTAAAGAAAAAGTATGCATCTCTTACAGGGTCAAGCTCAATGTAAGCCGGCAACAAATAGAAGCTTCCTGTAAAGGGGAAACTTCAGGGTTCTGACACCCAGATGTGCCAAAATGAAACCTAGAGGATTAATTTCCATAGCTCACAACTATCAACAGTAACAAAGTATCTGCTCCCTTGGCTGGTCAACTTTATTCCTGGGGGAAATATCTACCTAACTGCCAGGATATTTTTAACCTCTGTTAAAAGCTATGTTAAAAGCTGTGTCCACAGCTTGCAGCTCACAGCTGATATGTCAGGAATCCAGTTGAGAAATCAGGCTATTGTCTTGATAAAAAGTCAGAGTCATTTAGTCCTGGCAAGGACAGGCATGCTATCAGATCAAGTCTAGCTTGGTCTAGAACAAAGCTGCTAGTCCATCAGAGAACTGAGCTTAAGGCAAAGGCAAAAGGGCAACAGAAGCAGGTTTCCGATAACTGGACAATTCAATTCAGCACCTTGGATAGCAATCTAAGCCTGTAGTCCTCACACTCCATCCTGGAATCTGTAAGTCCTATTGGTTTCAGTTTGTCTCTAAAATTCTGATTATGGAAGATAATATGTTCATTAGAAAAATTAAGTTGCTAGGTAGCTGGGAAATCATTTCTCTTTGTCCTGAGACTTCTGAGTATCACATAAGATGGGCAGAAAATAATTTTGAAAAGGTGCAGGTATCATCTTAGGTTTTCATAGTCATAGTTTTAGATTCAAGCCTAACTCTGAGGAACAGCTCTTCTTCCTTCTTTACCCTCACTCTTTCACCTGATCATTAAGTCCTAACAAATATCCTTTCTAAAGAGGTCTCAAAATCAACCTCTCCCAATTCTTTTTGCTTTATTTCCTCTATGCTTCACCATCTTTTCCTCAGAAGATCATCCAGCCCTGACCCTCCCTTCTGCCCATTCTCTATACAGACAACACTCATCTTCCTGTGGCATATATATGACCATGTTTGTGTCATATGATTGCCTTTAGCAAGTTTCCTGAAATATGTTCCCAAAGATGTTAATTGATGTTCCATCACACACACAAAAAACGTTTTGTTTTGTTTTGGTTTTTTTCAGTTTTCAAGTACTTGGGAAACAAGGTCAAACACATTATTTTTTTTACTTGTTTTTTCAACCACCAGATTTGTTTATTTATTGTAAATCTCCACAAGAAGGTAGAGCATATTCTGCATGGGAATCAGCTTGTTGATTTCTACACACACACACATACACACACACACACACACACACACTAGCTTATTGGAATTTTATTAAGATTTCTTTGAATCTACACATCAATTTGAGAAAAATGGACATCTTAACAGTATTGAGTCTTCTGTTATGTGAATATAGTAAACCTCCCCCATTTGTTTAGGACTTCTTTGATTCCATAAGCTGTTTTATATTAACTAAAGATAACTTTACTTTTTCTTTCTCAATATGAATCCCTTTTATTTCTTCTCCTTGCCCTATAACATCAACTAATCTCCAGCATGAGGTTGAACAAAATGATAATAATGAGCATTTCTACCTAGTTCCTGATCTTAAAGGGAAACAGCTAGTCTTTCATCATTATGAGTGTTGTTAGTTGTAGACTATATGTAGATGTTCTTTATCAGATTGAGAATCTCTTTTTTATTTTGCCGAAAACTTATCAAGAATACATGTTAAACAAAAACACTAATTCAAAGGGATATGTGCATCCTGTTTATAGCAGCATTATTTACAATAGCCAAATTATGGAAGCAGTTCTTATCCATTGATTGATGAATGGATAAAGAAGATGCGATATATATATATAAACAGACTCTAAACTATACAGAACAAACTGGTGTTTACTAGAGGGAGGAGGATGGGGGGATGGGTGAAATAGATGGGGATTAGGGAGTGCACCTGTAGTGATGAGTCCCAGGTGATGTGTGGAATTGTTGAATTACTATATTGTACACCAGAAACTAATATAACACTGTATGTTAACTATACTGTAATTTAAATTAATCATCAATAAATCACACAATAAAAGCACCAGACTTTCAAAAATATAGATCTACAATATGTAACATATAGTAAATTTGGTTTGTATGCAGAGAATCAGAGAACATTTATCAGTACAACAGAGACACATTCATAAATATCAGAAATGATAAAAATCAGCAGACAAAAACTTTTAAAAAGCTATTAGTAATACATTTAAGGAGTTAAAAAAGAATACATGTTGGATTTTAGCAAATGTTTTCTCTGAATCTATTAAGATAATCACATTTTTTACTTTTTTGACTATTAATATGGAATTATATTTTTGAATATTTTTGAATGTTAAATCAACTTTACATTCTGAGGTAAACTCTATTTACTCTTGATTTTTGTCCTTTTTACACATTTTTGTATTTGACTTTTTAAAAATTTGTTGAGAATTTTTACATACATGTTCATGAGGGATATTAGCTTTTAATTTGCTTTTCTTGTAATTATTTTGCCTGTCTTTAGTATCAGAATAATTCTGGACTAATAGGATGTATTAGGAAAGTCTTCTCTCCTCTTCAATTTTTGGAAGAATTTGGAAAGAATTCACACTTCACTAAACTCCTTGAGCTGCCTAATTCTTTCCTAATCTTCTTGTGTTAGCTTAAAGATCACCTTCTTTTGAAGCCGCATCTCCAATCCTTAGATTTTTGCATCTTTCCTAGGTGTATGTTGCCATAGCCCACTATATTTCCTCTTTCATAACACATATTATACTTATAATTGCTTTAATTGCTTTATTATCATTATTTTTTGACCATTTGTAAGTTTCATCAAGTCAGTCTTTCTCCATCTTGCTCACCATTCTATCACAATTGCTTAGTAATACATAGCCCATAGTAGACCTAGACAGCTTCCTTGTTAAGTAAATTAATTTTTAACCAAATGCCCATTTAAGTATCTAATAGGAAGATTGTGTTTTTCCTTGAGATAGAACGTTATCAAGAATTTTGTTGACAAATTTCTTAACATTATACCATTCTTAAATCCTGGGATAAATTCTATATAGTCATACTGCATACTTTTTTTTTTTAAAGATTTTATTTATTTATTTGACAGAGAGAAACACAGCTAGAGAGGGAGCACAAGCAGGGGGAAGTGAGAGAGGGAGAAGCAGGCTTCCTGCCCAGCAGGGAGCCCGATGTGGGGCTCAATACCAGTTCTCCTGGATCATGACCTGAGCCGAAGGCAGTTGCTTAACCAACTGAACCACCCAGGTGCCCTACTATATACTTTTTTATAAAGTCGTATCATATATAGCTGGATTCTCTTTGGTTTAGTTTTATTTCGTATTTTTCTCGATATTCATAGTGATATCTATCTTGTGTGTGTGTGTCTAAGTATGTAGGTACAAGAGCCTTATTACAGAATTTATGCTAGCTTCCTTAAAAGAACCAGATGTACTTATTTTTTGATCAACTCTAGAATTAAAAAAGCATGTAAAGATTTATGTGTTGTTTGAAGACCTGAAATAATTTACTTAAGAGACTGTTTCAACTGATATTTACAGGAAGGCATTCTCAGTCAGTATTACTGATTTTTTCCATATTAGGGAGACTTGTTTGTGTGCTAGTGACATGTCTTTTGATTTTAGTAGTTTATATTTTCACAAAAAGTGATATATTTTATTGGTATTTAAAATTATTTAACAAAAACTTGTATAACTTGTTCACTGTTTCACTATTTTCTCTCCATCTGTAGCTATATACACTTCCTTGGAACTAGTATTTTCGAGTCTGTTTCTTCCTTTTTTACCTTGGTTCAACAAACACTTGCTTTATTATTGGTTTTTATGTGTGTGCATGTATGCATGTGTCTATGTGCTATAAGAACGAGCCATTGAGTGGCAGTGCATGGCTTAAAAGAGGAAGGTGAACTCAAATTCAAACAGCACCCTCGATTTCCATTTGGGTCCCATGACTTACTAAACATGTAATCTTGGGGCACTTCATGCCTCAGCTTTACCATTTGTGCAATGATGCTAATTATTAAAAAGCCACAAAAGGCCTTGTATGTGGTAACCAATCACTAATTGTTCATTACAACTATCGATGTCTACTGCAGTAATTTCTATCTTCATTATTTCCTGTTTTCATGGTGAAACTTTTTTATATTAATTTACTAAATGTTTCATTTATGTTTTATAATGTCGCATCTGGAATACTTAGTGTTTTTTTCTTTGCGCATGGAAAAACTCAGAAAATGGATTTCTCTGTGGCAACATCTTTTGTTGGATCTCGTTACCATTTTTACTAAGCTGTTTAATACTCTGGGTATCATTTGTAATCCGTTTAAGTGTTATTTAGGAGTCATCTGAAATATCCAAGTAGTTGAGGATTTTGTTGGGTTTTGTACTCTAATTTGGTCATTAATATTAGTATTATTGTATCATGGTCAGAATGTGTAATCTCTGCTACTGCTGCCATTTTGGAATTCATCAACGTTTTCTTTGTAGCCTGATTGTGGTTCAAATCCACCCCTCCGCCGCCCCACCAAAACACAGCTCAATACCAGGACTTAGGCACAGCTAGCTACTAAGCAGATGAACCAGGCACGGGGAGGAAGGGAACAGAGAGAAGGAAACAGGAAAAGAGGAGCACTTAACTGACACCTTGTTGAACAAATTACATTATGTGGCAACTGGGGTCCAGTCTTCTCAAAACCCTCTAAGAAACTGCACAGGAAACTCCTAAGTGTTCTTTCACTGAATGGCTGGATGCTGGAGCATTCATCTACATTTTCCCTGCCTCTATTAGTTGAGCTTTGTCGCTGGGCTGTGCCTGTACTTGAGTTGAGCAAGCTTCCTTAACTTCAGAGAAAATAAGAAACAAAAACATAAGGAGAGAGAGTTTAGCCCCTCAGCAGACCAGTGGCAACGTGCATGAGAGCTGCCCACCTCTCACAGTCAGCCGCCTCTGACATCATGGGGTACAGGTGTGGGGACCCATATTGTATATTACTCACAAAATCATCTCTATTTGTAAAGTGTGCTAACAATAAGAGTGTATTTTGAGGTATGATTTCCAGTCTTGGCTTCTAACTTTGTATAAAGAAGAAGTTCAATACTTCACAAGGCAGACAACACTATTTAGGGATATTTGAGAGTATTACCGTTCCAAAAGAAATAGAGATACAGCTCTATATCATCTTCTGAATTAACAAATGGTAAATAATTGCTCATATGGTTTTTGTTGTTGTTTTTTAAAGATTTTATTTATGTATTTGATAGAGAGAAAGATCACAAGTAGGCAGAGAGGCAGGCAGAGAGAGAGGAGGAAGCAGGCTCCCCGCCGAGCAGAGAGCCCGATGCAGGTCTCAATCCCAGGACCCTGAGATCATGACCTGAGCCGAAGGCAGAGGCTTTAACTCACTGAGCCACCCAGGTGCCTGCTCATATGTTTTGATGAAGATTTTCTTTATATTAAACTGGAACTTGAAGAGTAAATAATTCTCTAGTACTCATTAAGAATAAATAGAATTGGGGTGCCTGGGTGGCTCAGTGGTTAAGCCTCTGCCTTCGGCTCAGGTTATGATCCCGGAGTCCCAGGATTGAGCCCCACATCGGGCTGCCTGCTCGGTGGAAAGCCTGCTTCTCCCTCTCTCACTCCCCCTGCTTGTGTTCCCTCTCTGGCTGTGTTTCTCTCTGTCAAATAAATAAAATCTTAAAAAAAAAAAAAGAATAAATAGAATTGATGCATTCTAAAATCATTAGCATTAGTAATTTCCTGAAAATGTATGTTTTTCTTATGATTACAAATAGTGACACAGACCTTATAGAATGACTTTTAATTAGGTAAAAATAACAAACCTGTAAGAAATTATATTTGTAATGTTATATGAATGGAGAGGAAAACTTGATTACCTCTCCTTAATTAAAAGACTTATAATGTTTTCTATGGTTTCAATATAAGTTGTTATTGCACCCTATAATACTTCTGAAAAATCATTCCCAAAGGATTTCGGCTAGTTCCATAATATGATAAAGTCAGCATAAAATTAATTGTGGCAAGTAAAGAACAGATACTTACAAAAACAGAAAGAAGAGCTAAGTAGGGTATATAAAGAACAGCTAAAAATATTTAGGACAGATGATGGATTAACACTGCTACTGGTAATTGGGGATCTTATGTAACATAAGATGTTACAGATGGTAGGAATTATGGATATGAAAGGTCTCACTCTGACAGATTTTGCCAGTGTTTTTAATAAATGTCCCATTCTAGCTTTAGACTGAGTTGGGTTGTTTGAGAAGCAACCATGCATGGCATATTGACTTAAACTACCTGTTATTAACTCATTTTGTAGCCTCAAGATAGCTAGACAGTACCTAAAGAATTATAGTTTCCCTTACCCAATTTTTTCAGAGGGTTGTCAAATTAGCATCTCTGAATTCCTGAGGTGATAAGGGAAGATCATTGACCCAGGGATAAAGAAAGGAAATTCTACATGACAATATTTTTCATCTCTTCTCTGAACTCATGTTGTTGTTGTTGTTGTTTTTTGTCCATTTTTCAGTTACCAAGTGACTTACACTGAGTATAAGATCATGTGCTAATTGCCAAAAATATAATTATGAAAGTCAGAGAATTCACATTCTGATGAGGGGAAGCATAAAAAACGTGACTCCATTTGGTAATTACTATAGTAGAAATAAACACAAAATCATGTCTAAGAAGAACATGGGAAATCTAACATAGCCTGGTCAGCCTGGGGGAATGTCAAGGAAGTCATCCTGGGGACGGCAGCTAGCTGAGCTTTGAGGACTTGAGGAAGACCTCCAAAGGGACAAGGACAAGAGGATAACTGTACCAGACAGAAGTAACAGCATATGGCCCAAGAGCACGACACCATCAGGAGCTTCATACCGCTGAAGCACATAGTTTTTTTTCTTCTGGGGGTATAGAAGGTGAGAGTCCAGTGGGAAGTGAGGCTGAACAAGAAGGCAGAAATAGATGACGGTGATAGGAAGATATGTAAAGATTTTACACTGGGAAGTGATGTGGCTGAGTTTATGCCTTCCGGAGATTATTTTGAGGGCTCTATGGGAAGACAACTTGGAAACTATGGACTGAAGAGAGGGTACCGGAGATGAGCCAGCAATTAGTAATGAGGATCCAAATAATTACGGAAGCTTACATATAGCACTTACCAAGAGGTAAGCCCAGAAGGTGAATTATGCATATTAACCTTTCTAGGTGATCCCTACTATTTTAAAACTCCATTTTTACAAAAAAGAAAACCGAGGTACAAAGATATTAAGTAAATGCTCCAAGCTCTCAGAGCTGTAATTGCAGGCTGAGGATTCTAAACCAGGCAGCTGAGCTCCAGAACTCATGTTCTCAATCACTGTGCTTTATTTAGCACGGTGAATTTTCCCGGGCACACCATACAAGAACGTGGGTGTATTAAGAACTGAAAGTAGCTTCCTTCAGTTACTCTTTACAACAACGGCTGCTGGTAAGTAATAGTTTTAAATATGTTTGCCTAAAAAAAAAAAAAAATCCCTTTCCTTAAACAAAAGCTTGTCTAGAATACCAGCAGGTGAAACACAGACAAGCAGAGCTGGCTGAAGTGGTAGGGGTAATGGGTTTAGATAGTTACTTGCTCACTGCCCAATATCCACAGAACGTGGAAGATCAAAGGTCTTGAACTCCACATTTTAGAAACTACAGGCCCAGAAGTTATGGGAGCTTTCCAGGAGCTCCGAGGTTCTAATTCCCTACAGAAGGAGAAGCTAGATAATGTGAAGATGGAATTATAAGTGCCATCTCCGTAGGGCCCATGATGTATAAACTGAGGCTGGAAACATCGGTCGTATTTTGAAAAGGAGTGTCTGTGCAGCTAATACCTACAAAGGGTGAAAGGTCACATTGTCCCCATGGAAGCCAGGTTGGTGACAATCACCTCGTGTCAATGGGAAGTGAGGAATTGGGTCACACCACTGCTCTCCAAGCCACCAATTCTCCATGGCTTCTGTCACACATCCCCTGGGGTTCTCCTCAACAGGCTTGTTTTGGGCAGCTGTTATGACCCTAAGAAACCTCAAAGTTGAATCTTGGGACATGGGGACTCCACAGCCTAGGGACTACTGCATCCCAGAGTAAGGGAAATGACAGCTTCAGGAGGTGGTAATGAGATACGAACGGAGGGTCTGGGAATGGAGATATCAGCCAATCTCTCTGATCAAACACTGGGTCAAGGGTAGCTCAGAAAGGTGTACGGCGCTAACTTCAAGGATCATATTTATGTAGAAGGACAAGGGAATCTCTCCAAGTGGCTCCAGTCATGTTGGCTGGCTCACATAGCATACAGCCCAGTGCTGGAGTCTTGCTTCTATGGGGGTCCTGAGGGCTGCCCACTTTCCTAGAGACACCAGGGTAAATGCAGTCCTCTCAGCAAGTCCTGGGCTGGGGCTTAAATTGCTTAATGAAGTTTCTAAATTCACTTCACAATCTGTGAAGGATGATTGCCATGCCGTAGTGGGAGAGACAGACATCCGATTACCCTCATTCTTTCACCCTTGGCTCAGCCTAACCCCGTCCTTGGCATCGACACTGGGCAATTCACCCAAATGTGTCAGATAATGTCTATAAGGCCCCAATGACGGCAGTACCCTTGTTGAAGATATACTGTATCCTTAGTGAAAGGCAAGTAGTTCTGGCAGCAGGTGTTTCTTCCTCGAGTGTCCAGAGTGTGATGGAGGAGACAATCCTCTGTGTATGCAGAAATATGTACTGAGTTCCATTCATTGTCCTAGATCCTTCCAGCTCTGACATTTGACACTATGGATGTCCTGTCAGGACACTGAATAGTGAGGCCACTGAATGAACAGAGGAACAAGACAAAGAATGTTATTTTTTGACGATTTTTATTTTCAGGGTTTCATTTGTAAACTACAGGGCATACCATATTTATTTAACTTAATCTATCAGAATGACACTTACTTCATTAAGTTGAGAAACTTTAATTAACTAATGAAGATTTCATTGTCTACTCTTTTATGTTCATATTAGGGTAGGTCATTTTGATGACAACTTTTATAGTTATAATTAAATATTTCTAATAGATTTAGTTAAATTTGCAAATAATAAGGCGTATTTCATCTTTATTTTATTATTCATGACATATCCAATTTAGCTGTGTGGCAGTCGCCCAACTTCTGGGGTCTTGTATTATTTCTTTTCACAAGTGTCTGCTATACTTAAGAAAAAAGCATCAGGTCCTGATAATATCAGGGTCGTAAGGTACATACAATCCATAGATGGGCCCATGAACAAAGGACATGTCTTTTTCTCTGCTGTGATATGTGGAATAAGGCAACCCTATGTGACCAGCATACATATTTATCTCATAGCTTAATCAGCATAAATCCAGAAAGTGGCAGGTTGGTCTGTGTTCCCTGGATTCTAGGCCATTCTGAAATGCTCCTTTATGACATTCCTGGAAGAAAGTCATTCGCCAATGTCTGCATACCCCAGGGCCGGGAGTTTATACCTCTAAAGGGATACTGGTTGATTACCTATTTAACATAGATTTTTAAATATATTCTTTATATTCAGCTAAAATAGAGGATTGTAGTTTTTTTAATGGCAGCTTTGCCTCACCAACCCCTACCAGTGCTCAGAAGCCTAAAGTGATGGTGATCATGAACAGGGCCATGAACATCAAAGTCTGGGAGACCGAATGAGTGGAGCGTATTGACTTCTCTTCCCCTGCTGATCCATATGGGGATAGTGTCTTCCAAGACAATCTGGTACCCCTATTTCTAGCTTACTGATTTCCGGACCTTCTAATAGGACACTTTGTGGGGACTGAATGAAAGAGCTTGAAGGGCTGCCCACTGCAAGTGGTTCATCATTTGGGCAGGAAGTCAAGTTTATCAAGGGGAAGTGACTTACCCAAGGGCTGAGCCACTTTTTTTTTTCCAGAATCCCTGGTCAAGATACCATTTATCTCATCAAAGTGTTGTCACTGTGATTATAAGCCATTTGGATCTGGAAAGAAGGCACCACAGTCCGGGGTACAGGCTGAAGATGTTGAGGCCGAGGACGTACTACGCACTGGGACCCTGAGTTTTCCTAAGCATCTATGGGGCATTTGTCAGGCTCCACAGATCCTGTGACCAGGGGCCTGGGGCCATGTTTTCCCTCTTGATCTAAGAGCCTATCTATCTCTTTCACCTACCACTCCATTGCCTGGGCCTCCTCACCCCGAGACATCTGCCCAACTCCAACAAAAGCCCCTCCCTTTCAAGGAAGAGTTTCTGATCCCCCCCAGCCCAGTCCTCTTGTGCTTCTTGTTTTCTTACTCTTCCAAGGTGGCTTCCTTCCTGAGAGATTGCTTTTGATTTACTTTTCACGTGGTTTTCTCCTCGGCAAAGTTATGGTCTTGTGGAGGGTACACGTAAGGCTTGAAATTCTCTGTATTTCCTCACTCTACAAACCTGACCACTCTGGCCAGCTCACTGTTCCCAAGTAAGCTCTGAGAGTCATGGCTAGATGTAAGAGTGAGCAAGTGATCTGGAATATTTAGAAATATCAATGAATTTGGCCCAATCTATTATTATATTCTACCTTCTTTGGTCTAACATCCTAAAACCCACCCTCATTCATGTTCCTGGGTTTCTGATATAGAAGCACAATTTAAATCCTTTTTGACTTAAACTATCTCCACCTGGGTTTTAGTATAAATTTGTGTGGCTGTGTGCCCCCTGGGTATGTGTCCAGTCGCAACAAAAGTGGTTGTGGTGGATTTTTGAGGAAAATGATCATCCGCTGTTAAGGCATGGGCTAGAAATAACCTACCCCTGGTCGGGTTATGGTAAACTTTTTAGGGAAAGGAAGGCTAGTCTAGAAGATGCTAATTCAGTGGCTAAGGACCCCAGAGTCACTTGGAGGCTCAAGATTGCCAGGGGCATCTGGGTTCAACCAGATTTTCTCATTTCAAATTTTAGTAGCCTGATATTTCCCCCCCAAAATGTCCTAACTTTCACATAAGAAACTTGGTAAGACTCAATTCAGCTGTCACTGTCATTCAGCAACTTGCACAATAAATTTTTGGTTGATTTTCCATATATCATCTCTGAGGCTATAAGAAATAGCTCATTTAGGGCCTTTTTTTTAATCCTCTATATACTTGAGCTGATAGTGGAAGGAATAAAATTTGTTGTTTTCTTTGCGTAATTGCTCAGTTGTACTCCAAAGAATGCTCCCACCCCACAGTTCCTGTAGTCATCACCACTCCCATTATCATCCCATGGAGAAGCCACTGGGGCCCCCCAGGCGTGTCTTCAGTTGGCACCTCACCATGTCCAATCGCAGGCAATAGCTTGACTCAGCATGACGTCACTGCATGCCTGCCACAGACTACGAGCGTCGCATGTCCAATGCTACCTTCAAGTCTGAAGACTCAGCCAAACCAACCCTTAGATCCCATCTTTGTGGTCTGTCTCCTGAGACTCTGTCCCACAACGATTCTGTATCGGTCAGGAGACAGAAGCATACACTTAATTTGAACAAAGAAAAGTTTAACGCAAGGAATCATTAACTAACAACAGTTACGGTTAAATTGTAAAGGAGTAATGAGTAAGACTAAAGCATTCCCTAAGGTTGATGGAGTGCATCTCTGGGGGAAATAAACCGGGATGTCAGAGGGCTTTCGCCAAGGATAAGATTCACCTCCTTGGAGAAGGAGCACTTTGTACTGGGTGGACAGCAGGGAAGCTCGGTGGGTTGTCACCGGTCGGAGCTAAAGCAGAGACAGGAGGCTGAGGGTGGTAGGCACGGAACTGCGGCCGAACGTGGCACACAGGAAATAGCCCTCTTAGGTTCAGGGAGGCTGAGACGCATGGGCAGAGCCCCACAGCCAGAACTGGCAAGAAGGAAATGCCCTGTAGGGAGCTCATGGACCCAAGATGGAAGGCGAGAAACCACAGGCATGACTGGCAGGTTGGAAGTCTACAGGGATGCAGGCAACCAGGTAAGGCTGGGAAGCTGGTCTCCAAAGAGTCTGTGAGACCCACTGGGAATTTGCCCTTAGAGAGGGTACTGAAAGTCAAAGGAAAATCATCCACAGGGGTACGGCCACAACCTGATGGGGGAGCACCAGCAGATGTCCCTAAATGTGACTCTGGCAGCAGAATGATGGCAGAAAGAAGCAGCTCACCAGACCTGAGCGAAGCCCCCTTCTTCTCGACCTGTCCCTTCAGCGCCCTCTACTGGAAAAGCTAAACATTGCGTGAACTGACAAAGGGAAAATATTTATAGGGTCCTTCGTTATCACAGAGCAAGCAATGAAAGGTGAATTTGGAGCCAAGAGGCAATATTTGACACAGTGACATCAATTATTATGATAATAATAAACATTTATATAGTCTTTACATTTTTTCAAATCACCTTTCTGCTTATTACCTTATTTCACCCCTCCCATTATTAACTTCATTTGAAGGATGATGAAATTGAGGTTCAAAGATGTTGACCCATCCAAAGTCCCACAGTTGGTCAACAGTAAAACCGAAGTTCAAACGAGATTTTTTGATGGCCACTTGAATTCTTCCTACCACAACCCTGTCTTCCTCCCGGGGGAACTAGAAAGAAGAGAAAATTCATTGATCAGTAAACCAATATTTATTGAACACCCACCACAAGCCAGGCACCGAGTCAGGTATTAGGTATCCAGAGGAGATAAAAGACACTTGGCCTATCATCTCATGGTGCTTACAGTCTAGAGTAGGGTGAGCAAACTTTATCCTAATTGATAAATATAAACAATAGTATTTTAGATTTTGCAGGACCAAGAAGCAAAATCAAGGATATTATGTAGGAGCTTTTGTAGCCATTTACAACATAAAAATCATTTTACTCAGGCTGTAGTAAGCTGTTTATTACAGTGATCGGTAGTTTATTGATCTCTGGTCTTCAAAAAGGGATAGATGAAAAGAATAAATGCAGGTGTAAGTCCAAAGTGTAAGAAGGGCACAAAGACAAAGAAATGGCTCCGTGTAAGAGCAGAGGAGATGTAGGGAGAGATTAATTAAGACAGAGGATCAGGGATGTCATATCTGAGGAAGGACACTGGGACCAAGACCCAAAGGGTGAGTTGTTAACTGGGCAGAGCGGAGGGCAGAGCATTCTGGCCAGAGGCAATAGCCCTTGGGAGAGCTTGGTGCATTCAAGAAGTAGTCAAGCCACAAACACATACACACACACACAGCAGTGGAACTGGAACTCCAAGAGGAAAAATGACAGGAATATGAAGATGAAAGAGGAAGTTGGGGCCAGGTCTTCAGACTGTCAGGGGCTTGTGATGAGGGGAGCTGGGCGGCAGTCTGGGAACAATCCGAAGTCAAAGGGAAGGAGGAAGAGGGAGGAGAGAGCAGATGCAAGGGCAGAGCCTGATTCAGGGACTGCAGGGACCTCCCAACCTCACAGCCTTGTCCATGAAATGCTGTTATGCGTATCAGCCTTCAGGGAAGGCCCGCCTCTTGAACCCCCAACCCTCAGTGGCATACATTCCTTTCAGGTCTGTACTTTGATGCATTCACAGAGAATTCAAACCATCTTTCCATTTCATAATTCAATGTGTTGCTCCAGGCCTGACCAAAAGGAAAACAGCTGGCCATCTGTCCTGGCTCCACAGAAGCTGCGCGGTCAGGACACAGGAGCAGAGGTGAGGAGTAAGGAGACCTGGGTCTCCATCCTGGCTCAGGCCGGCTGTCACATTTCACGTTCACATCAGGGTTCTGAGCTAAGTGGTCATAGAGACCCGATCACATCACGGTCAAGAGCACAGACTCTGGTATCAGATGCTCAAGGTTCAAATCAAGCTTCTACCACCCTCCAACAACCTAGCCGTGGTCATGGTACTGAACCGCTCTGAGCCTGGTTCGGCTCCCTCATCTTCAGGATGGGGACCATTCTGGTGATCTACCTGGTAGGATGGCTGTGAACAGTAGGTGGGTGTGTGAAGGCTTACAACAGTGCACACACTCAGGGAATACTTGAGCTCTTAGCTGTTCCTTCATTAGATCCTTCCATCACTGTACAATATGGGCAGGACAGCAATCATCAATTTGCCATGTCATAGACAATGAACTTGAGACCCAAGAAACTTGAGTCTCTTGCCTTGGGTCATATGGTAGAGCTAGTTCTCATTCTGAGCTCCATAGCTTGGCCTAGTTACCTTGGGCAAGTCATTGCAGCCCTGTGGGCCTCAGTGTACCCAGTAGTGAGGTGATAGGGGTAGATGGGGGTCAGCTGTCTCTAAGTTTTCTTCCTGCCCTGACCGTCCACACACCTACAATCCAATCTGGGGATTTAGTCGACTAGGACCCGGCAGGTTCTGCTCGCGTGCTGTCAGTGGTTTGCTTCCGGGGGTACCTAGTGGGGTTGGGCCTGGCCTTCGAAACACCAAGCCTTTCCCAGGCCCGCATCAGCTGCCGGTCCTGGCTCCATGCTCTGAAAGGTCCCTTGTCACATAAAATTCTCCTTCTGACACTCTTTCCCTTTAGAAAGAAAGTAAATCATAACTTTTCACTTAAGCATTTCTGCTTCCAGTCAGACCTGCTTTAGCCCAAAGTTGAAAAAGAGTACATTTGGTTGGATCACATTTCAACCCAGTCTAATAGATATTTGCTTAAGGGGGAAAAAGGTTGAAGAAAAAAGGGAAATGTCAAAACGGAATAATAAAACGGTCTATAAACAGAAGCAGGTTTTCTGCGATACGTTACCCCGATAAACCCGATAATAGTTCCCAAATGCACTGTCCTGGTTTGATGCCAGGCTGGGCGGCTGGCGGGGGGCGGGGGGGTGCTCTGGGTTATTTTTAATTTTACTGTAGCCAAACTATGACCTCATCCCGGAGGAATTCTCTCCCACCAAAGAGCTGTATCGAGTTATTTGTCGGCTGAAATTCATTTGAATGTGGACTCATCGGAAACATGTGTGGCCACAGAAGCAGCCGAGAAGGAAATCTGGGGAAAAAACAGGATCTTCAAGAAAACCCTTCCCTTTGTTTTAATGAAACAGGCTGGTCCTTGCGGGGCCTCAGGGTTTTGATAGTGTCGGCCCTGAGCCTGCTGCACCCCCCTGACCGCTTGGTGCCCTCAGCACCCAGAGCAAGACCCCCCACATCCAGTAAATGCAGCCATAAGCCGCCACCCATGGGGGCAGGCCCTGGGCAGCCACTCTGTGAGCTGGCTTCAGGGCTCCGAGTGTAAGCGCCTTGGCCAGTGCCCACACCGAATGATGACCGTGAATAATAATAATAAGGATGCTCACTCTTTATCAAACATCTACTACAAGCCTTGTGCTAAGAACTTGGCCCGTATTGTCTCGCATCCTCGCAACAAATGTTTGAGGCATGATTCGTCCCTATTTCATGGATTAAAAAAACTGAGGCTTGGGGAGTTTCACTCCCTCATAGCACCTGGTTATTTCATGACTTAATCAAATTTCAAGTATAAGCCTGTTTTATCTTAAGCCTCAGGTGTAGCCACCGTGCTTCTAAGAGAGATCTGGAGATGAAAGATGCCTTTGGACGGGGAGATGAGGCAAGGCTTCATGGAGGAGGTAGCATTTAGGTAAGTCAAGCTGAGTAGGCTTGACCTGAAAGGAGATAGAGAGCCATTGACATGAGCTGGCATCTGGGGAGGGGAAGCACAGTCAACTGGGGAGAGAGCTCATGCAAGACAGTGGATGAGGCAGAGCTCATGCGATGGGAAAGGGGGAATGGAAGAGTCATCTAGAGGATTTAGGATGTTCTATGAGGGGGTAGGAGGGAACCATCCAAGAGGAATGCCACATCTTTGGGAAGAGTGATGGAGATGGGCCTGGAAGGTGAATGGGATCATCCACAGAAATAGGTGTGAGTTTGTGGTGAAATGAGAGAATCTTGCTCTGGAACATGTTCAGCTTAAATGATGTTGTTTGTCTCCCCGGCTCCCACATGAAAGGACCCCATTACACGCCTCTCTGTTTCTCCCAGTTTCCTCACACAAGCCTCAGCATGTAGAATGTACTCAGTGAAAAATCCTGAACTGACAGATTAGTACGATCACCCCATGTTCCCCTTGTTCCCCACCCTACATTCCCCACCCCACGTTCCCCACAGCCTAACAGATTTCACCCACCAACAGACCTGGGTTTGGCCACACTCAGGATCCAGATTATACATGTACCATGTCAGCAGCTAAAACCAGTTTCTAAATCCAGAAAGCACCCAAGGAGCAGCTTTCTGAGATGGTCACATGGCCGCCTTTCAGTGAGACGAGATCTGACATTAGCACACGACCCTGCCTTTTGCCACACTCAGTAGAGAGAAGGATCCACCTACCAAGAAGCCATTATGGCAAAGATTTCAAAAGACCAGACAGAAAATCCTCCTTGGAGTGGATGGGAGATGGAATCAGTGGCTCTGGTTTTTCAGTCAAGCTCCTTCCTGTACAAGGCAACCTTGTAAGAAATTGATTATTCTATTGCCTTCTCAGAAATGGAGACTCTGATACTGAACAGAATGGTTTCCTGTAAGACAAAAGAGCAGGGGTTCCTGGGTGGCTCAGTCGTTAAGCGTCTGCCTTCAGCTCGGGTCGTGAACCCAGAGTCCCGGGATCGAGCCCTGCATTGGGCTCCCTGCTCCGTGGGAAGACTGCTTCTCCTTCTCTCACTCCCCCTGCTTGTGTTCCCTCTCTAGTCGTGTTTCTCCCTGTCAAATAAATAAATAAAATCTTTTTAAAAAGTTTTTAAAAGACAAAAGAACATTGGTCTAGGTGTCTAGAAGTATCATAATTTTTTTCTAGTGCCTTCTAAACAATCATCATAAATAGTGCATGTATCATAGAGGGCGTGTAAAATGGAAGATAATGTACTCCATAATGTCCCAGTTGGCAGAGGCTTCTCATTCCGTGTGATTCTCCCGCCTGTGTCCCATATGTGTTGTTCATGTCATTCAGTTCCTCCTTTCTCTAGAGCCATTTTTACCCCTAGAACCCTACACAAGAACAAGTGTTTATAGGGATAGACCTGCCATGGAGGGGTCTGTCTTTAATTTCTGAGAACAGGTGGGGTCTCTGTTTTAGAGAAGATATAACTTGAACCCATTTGACATGGCATTTTCAAATATTAGCCAGGTATGATGGAGCAGTCCAATAAACCCATCACTCAAGTTCAACAACTACCAACATTTTCCCATTCTTGCTTCATCGGGGACTCCCATCATTTTTACTTTGTATGTTTCCACCCAAACTGTGATAAGATTGTGCCAAGCAGCAAAATCTCAGCAGAATGATAGGGGCTCAGCTGCTGCTGGATTATGAGAGCTTGGCAGCAAATAGCGAATTTGTCCTTGCTCCCCAGGGCTTGTGCAGAACCTAGTGTGCCATTGGCACTCAAAGAATGGCCTGGTGAACTCTTACTAGGTGTGTAAGATTTTGAAAACTTCGATCTCTCCACCTCCGTATTTCCCATCTGCAAAGGAGGAATGAGAAAAATCTGTCAATAGAGTGATGATGAGCATGAAATCAGGCAATGTATGTGAAGCCCAGGGTCAACTCAGTAGGGCCGCTCCCTCTGCCTACTCAGTCCCCCCTCAGCGGCAGGTAGAAAGGGAAAGGAAACAAAAGGCAAGGTAAAGGTAAATGAGGAAGAAGGAAAAAGGAAGCAAGAGAAAAGAGAACCAGAATGCAATGCGGAGTTAATAAAAGGGGTGCAAGAGGGAGAGAGTCCTCCCAAGCACACGGACTCCCAGCTTCATGACACGGCTACTCGTGGTGGAAAGGTGCATGCCAGAAGATGTCCTCTGTGTCTGCAGCTGAAAGAATGACAAAGGGCATGGCACTATTTGCCCCCAGGCAATGTGTCTTTTCTCCACCATCCCCCATTCCAGCCATCTGGGGTCCTTCTGTCCCTTCCTCATGGTCTGTGCAGGGCCTGCTCCCTAGAGAGTTTCTGGAGAAGGCACCACAACTGGGTGTGAAGGACAGTGAGCCCTGAAGTGTCCAGGGCAAAGGTCATGGATTCCCTTCCATCTGGTCTGTATGGGGTCGGGACACAGACAATGAGAACATGGTGGAATGGGAACTATGGCAGAGCTTAGCCAGGTGAGAGGGGACCACAGACAGTGAAGAGTGACTAATGTATTCAAAGGAAGAGAAGACTTCTCTGGGGGCAGGGGCGGGGAAGAGGGTAGCAGTTATGTGGTGTCTTAGGTGAGAAAATGTTTACCCAGTAAAGAGAGCAGGAAGAGGATCCACTTTCAAAAGAGGTAAAACTCATATTCGATTAGCTCATTGGTTGACCTACACTTTCAAATATGGAGATTTTTCTTTTTAATAACATGCTCACATCCCCATTTTCAGGTGGAGACGACCGTGCCCCTATACCATGGACCTCATAGTCTTTAACTCATTGTTCACTCTAGCCTTGGACAACCCAAGGACTTCCCCCCATTCTACAGATTTAACAATTGAGCTGTCAGAGGCTGTCTCTTTGTCTTGAGACTGCCTGAAATGGCAGTTTCCAACATTCCAGCTCACCGAAACGGCCTATGAACCCCCCCATCCCACCCCCGACACAGCTTCAGGAACCTTCATGTGGTGCTTTAGCCTTGAGTAGAATCAACTGTGACCTTGTCATGCATTCCTCTTGGCTGCCAGCTCCTCCATGGTGGGAATCATTCGCCTCTAGACCCTCTGCCACCAGCACAGGGTCTAGCAAAGGACTGGTGTGAACAAATGTTTGTTGAATTTAAAGTAACTGAACCTTAACTTAAGGACACAGAATGAAACTGCAGCCATCACCAGCTGGTCTGCGTTCTGCCGGCAAACACTCACATGTGAAGAACACCCAACTATGTGGTCTGGCTTGGGCATATTCCATCCAGATGTTTGGCTTCAGGTAGAAGCAGACGGGGAAATCCTTAATGAACAGAGTAGTGTTTCTTACCATGTCGAACGTCCAGACCGCCCTGTTGCCTCTTATGTTGGGGAAGCTTGGAATTTCACATTCTTAAATGGACTGCACAGTCAAGTTGCCTGGATGAAGATGCAAGCAATGAGGGAAGAGGAAGGAGAGCAGAGACGGCGCACAGCCCTCTCCCGGTAGTGCCTGTTGTGTTGGAGGAGGAACCAGGAGCTGGGGGACCAGAGTAGATGAGTGTGAGGACAGCAGCCAGAAAACTAAATAGGACTGAGTTGGGCAGAGGAAGATCCGGAAGCCTTACAAGTCATAGTAAGGACTTGCGTTTCCACTTTGAGTGAAATGGTGAGTCCTTGTTGAGTTTTGAGCGAGGAGTAAATTATTAAAGATTGCATTTTAAAAAGAATACTCTGACTTCTTTGTTGAGACTAGCCTGTGAGTGAGCAGGAGAAAAGAAATAATTTAAGAAGATTTAGGAGGTCACCGCAGTTATCCAGAGAAGAGGTGGTGATGGGGACCAGGATGGGCTTGGTGGGAGTGCTGGAAAATGATTGGATCCCAGAATGCATCTTTGCCTTCTGCTTCCAGATTATCCTTTGACTCCAAGCAAGTGCCCATTCAAGAATGCTGCCATATGCCTGAAAATGCACGTTCATTCAATGAGTGAATGAATGAACAATCTGGAGAATCTAGATGCTGGTTCTGAAAGGCATACTCACAGACATCTCACTTTGACCTTAACTTGCTATTTTGAGGAACATAGAAGCCAAAAGAACAGAAACTGTGAGTGATACCCTTGTCTATGGTGGCAGACAAGACCTGTTTGTTTTTTGGTTTTGTTTTGTTATTTCTTTTTTGTTTTTTTGAAGAAGGAAGGGAAGGAGAATAGAAGGAGGAGGAGAAAAAGAAGAAGGAGAAAAGAGAAAGGTGGTAGATTTCATATTTTGGTGCTTTTTCCAATACATACAAAAGGATTAGCAGAGGGGCTCAGAATGGGAATTCTGACCCCTTGGATGGGATTAAGAAAGAATTAAGTTTCTATCTGTAAGGAATACAGATAGGAAGGCGGGCTACGAAAATCTGGCTTATGGGCACAGAAATGACCAGAAGGAGGCTCTGATGTGGTCAGGCTCCATCTGGAGGAAATGGGCAGGTATGGGTTCCTCACAGGTAGGGGGATTAGGCATGAATCTCAGGAAAGCCCACACAGGTTGCCTCAGCATGTCCTGGGCCCCTCAGCCTGTCCCCTCTGCCTCCCTCCCTCTGGTACAGTGTAAAGCAGTCTCTCTCCTCCCTCACTCAGCCCACTTCATGGGTACGGGTACTTTATCCAGTACAGAGAACAGGGAGCTCTGTCCATCCTGTCTGCCTTAAACGTCACAGCACCCCAGTGAGGCAGCAGTTGGTATTTTATTTCACAAAAGACATTCAAGTCTGAGTTTGCAAGTGACACAGACAGGACCCTGTAGCAAGTTAAAGAGACACAACCTGCCTCTCACACCAGAGCCTCGGAAGTATCTGGACCTCTGAGCATGGCCAGTACACTCCTCTGGAAGAGACACTAAGCAGGGGACTTGGGCTGTTGGGTGTGAGTATGATGTAATGCAAACTCCTCAGGCACTGAGGTACCTCTGCCAAGGAGTTACCCCTTACGACAACAACCCTGTGGAAAGCAGGTGGTGGGCTCTTTCTCTTGACTCCCTTCCTGAACACTGTGAGCTGGATTCATTTTAACAAGCCATTTTGATGACTATAAGACTTTTGGAACAATGGCTCATAACCTTGGCTATAGAATGAGAATCGCTTGGGAAACTTGAAAAAAAAAAAAAAGATGCTGAACTTCTCCAAGCTTCAGTAAAATGATTACAATGCCTTTCTCTCCAAGGTTCTTGAGATAACTGAAATGTTAATTAGTATGCAAAGCACCTAGTATGGGACTTGGCATATAGTTTACAATCAATGAGAGGTATCCATTATTACGTTATTAATTCGAACACAGGTCTGTCCTTCACGTTGCATCGAGGTAATTAAATGGTAGAAGGATGGTGATCGTGATAATTATAATAATGATGATAAAAACAACCACCTATTAAGGACAGGTGTGCTGGACATTGTATAAATAGAACCTCTCTTATTTACCTGACCCTTCGTAATTATCTAAGCAGCTTTATCTTCATCAAAAACAAAACAAAACAAATTTCTTAGAGCATGTATTATAAATATAAAATAGATGAAGTATGTATTATAAATGAAGCATCAAAAGGGTTTAATGATTTATCTAAGAGCAGAGAGAAAGTAAATGTTGGTTTTAGTAATACTAAGTAGATTGAATCCCACTCTAGGCCCTATAATTCAAAGTAGTCTTGTAGAAAATACCTTGTGATATATTTCTATCCCCTTTATATCAACATTTTAAACATTTAAGATCACTTGAATTTTTTAAAACAAGACTCAACTCTTTCTGCTTTCATCCAAGTTTTCCATTTCTAGAGTAAGATCTGATTTGAAGACACTGTTGGGGCTCTCGTCGTGTCTGGTTTTGGGGTCTTCCCCCTATGCCTCAGGAAGTTCCATTATTGACTCCAGAAATCCCCAGAGCTCAGGCCTTTCAAATATCTGTGGTAGGGAGAGACAAAGAGCCTGCTTCCCAGACCAGGATCTGTTTACACGTCCTTGATCAGGGATAATGATGTGTTTACAGGAGACATTCTGTCTTCATTAAACTCATTTCTGGACAATCAGTAGAGGGACAATGATGACAGGGCCCATGTGTATTTGAAGTTCATACATCCTGCCTTGCTCACGAGGGACCGAGGCTCAGCCAAGACTTTCTGATACTGACACAGAGGAGCAAGACACCATGTGTTCTCCTTGAGTCAAGAAGAGACGACCCTTCCCCAAAGGAGCATGAATATAGGTTTAATAAATGATTGCACTGCTTAGTCTTCGATTCCTGCTACCCCTCGGCCCTGCCTATTATATCACTATACAGTACAGTCTGATCTTCCATCCCTGTTATAAAAAATCATCATTGAAGAAGCTTAATAGACAAGCTAGTGACATTTATTTATTTTTTATTACATTATTTTATTTTTTCAGTGTTCTGAGATTCATTGTTTATGCCCCACACCCAGTGCTCCATGCAATACGTGCCCTCAGTACCCACCACCAGGCCCTCCCATCCCTCACCCCCTCCCTCCAAGTCCTTCAGTTTGTTTCTGTGTCCAAAGTGACATTTATGCAATTAACTTAGGTGCCTATCTTTGCCGGCACAAGGTACAGCAGTGTCCGCCAACCTTAACCGGCCAATATGCTTTAGAAACATCAAGCCTTATGCTTTGATATGAGATTTGGATCTGAACAAAAGAATTTACACTTGTCTTCCTTTTTTAAAAGTGGGCTATTTTTAATTAGCTAAATATAATGTTTTAAGAAGCCTCTTATTTATACAGATACTTTTTAGTGGAAAGTTATAAGGAATAAGTATACTGTGGTTCATTTATGAGTAAGCACTAGTTCTCACTCCCTTCTTTCCTTCAGTCTACTTTCTTTTTCCAAGTTCAAGTGCCAATTAGCCTTCTCATCTGCCGTAGATCTCTTGATCTTGTGCATAGGCTCAACCCTTGACAAATCAATGTTGCTGCTGTTGTTTAAAAAAAAAAAAAGAAAAAGGATTTCTGTGATTGACAGATGGCTACCACTGAGTGAGCATCCTGGAAAGCTGCCCTCAACCCCACCTGGTAGTCTTCAGGTAACTCACAGTCTAGGAGACCTCAAAGATCACTAGCCGTGAATGCTACGGCCAGTCATTTTTGATTGAGCAATCATCTCAACTTTGGACCAAAGGGGTGGTCCCACAGGGAACGTCTAATAGTCTTTTTATCTGGAAATTAATGAAGGCCTGGCCCATATATTGGCAGGCTTCCCACTTTGTATCTTTGATGAATTCTTTGAGGGACAAGAATAACAGGAAACCTAAACCCTGCACATATTGCTGTCATCTTCAGCAGGTGTCAGGTATTGGGACCAGTAAGGACTGCAGTCCACTCTGATACCTACCATACTCCAGTTCTCTCTTCATCTGGCCTTTGTTATCAGGACTGAGCCCTTCAATCTAAGACCTAAAGATCCTTCATATGCTGGGGAACAAGTAGGGGAGTGGAGGGTGGGTAGAGGTTGGCTTCGAAAGTGGATGGAAAACTCCCTGCTAAGCTGGGTAAAAGGGGCTTAGAAGATTGACTAGGAAAACTAGAAATATTTGACTGCATCCATTCCCAAGCTGGTGAGATAGCTCCCATCAGTCACAGGTTTGATGGGGATAGCCCAGCGTGCCTGTACGAGGGTGGTGGAAGAATCTGCCAGCATATCACCAGGTCTGGCAGAGCGCCTGGCACGTGGGAGATCCTCAGCCCAGCGTCTGTGACAGTAAGTACCTGGAGTGAAAGGGTTAAACGGCTATCACCACCAGTGTTTCTACAAGGTGCTGGGGTAGGAGTTGGGTATGTGGGGCAGAGAATGAAAGAAAGAAGTCTGGGTGGTTCCAGTCCTAGGGACTATGACTCACACCAACGCCATGGCTCTAAGGAAGGACAGATGACGGTGGCTCCCTCAGGTGGTCCTTGGGTTGTAAGAAGCAAACTCACTCTTTCCCTAAAGAGATGGAGTTTGCTCAGAGCTGATGGGAGACAGGAGGGGGAGCGTACCAAAATGGCGGCCCCACAGTTCCTGGGGAGGCCTGGGCTGTGCTATGCAATGCATCACAACAAACCTGCCCTCTCCCGGGCAGGGGACCAAGACGCTCTCTCAAGTTGTTCACCTGCTCTTGGCAGCCACAGACGTATTGTGAGGAACCTTGGAGAATGAGGTAGGGATGCCAGAGGCCGGAGGAACTCAGGGACATGGTGCGGGCTCCAGGCAGCTCTGGGAAGATCACCACACACGCCACTTGGCGGCAAGAGTTCTTCTGTCTGTTTATGCTCCTTCTTTGGCTAAAAGCTGATCACTTGGCCTCCCATCCCCTGCCCTGTATATCCCTTCTCCGCCTCTTTCCTCTGCTTACTCATCCATGTGTCAATCCTTCTGATATTTAGAGACACACTTCATGTTCTCCTGGGCATTCTCTTTTCCAGACCAGAACCTCCCACATCCTTCTTCCTGGTGCGGAATACCTTCAGGCTGCCACCCTTTATCCGGACCTCAGCTGGCCTTGTGTTTTCTGACCTTTTGAGAATCCTTGGAAGGGAGCTCACCACCCCCTCGCCCCCCATCCCTGGGAGAGGAGTCCAGAGCGATGGCAGACAGTGACCTCAGTCTTGGCTCACCTATGACTGCAGCTCTGAGAAAACATCTCTGGCTCTTTGTGCCTCGATTTTCTCAGCTGTAAAATGGAGATAATGACAGGCTGCTGGCCGCAAAGCCAGGGTCTAAAGGAGGTTTGCCTCGGGCTAGAAGGCTCTGGAGCTCGGCATGTGTGGGAATGGTAATTTTATATATTTATGAAGCTATCTCTTTTTTCAGAGGGCCTTTCTTCTTGATGCTCACATGACTCACAACATCGGATTTCCCTGCTTGGCGTGAATTTTGACTTAGAAACCTTCCCCTGGTAGACAGACACATCCCTTGGAGCTGGGACAAAGGAAGATCTGGGGGTGATCCCTAAGGGTAAAGGATACATTCAGTCTGGGAGGGTTGCGTGACTTGGCCAAGGTCATACAGGAAGTAGCTGGCGGAGGACAAGGAAGGAGAAAGAAAAGCTTTCCAATGGACCTATATGTCAAGAGAAGGTGCCCTTCCCCAGGCAATGCAGCAAAGGGGCTCAATGCTCAGGTATGGGCTCAAAAGCACTTGGTTTTGAGTCTAGGTTCTCCCTCACCCTGCTGTGCCTTTTGGGACAAGTTATTTAACCTCTCAGAGCCTCAGTTTCCCTCCTTGCCTGTCAGTGGCTGTTGAATTGATCAAACATGATTAGGGGTACAATAGCACCACACCTTAGGAGAACTGATAGGTTCGGTATGCGGGGCACCTCGACACTGATGCTGGAAACCAAGGACAGGGCTGGAGAGGCTACTTCCCCAAGCCCCCCGGGGTGGCCCAGGGAAAGCTCTCAGAGCTCTCTTCTCCCTTTCTGGGCGCCACCCTAGCGACCCGGACCGCCCCTAGATGGTGCTCGTGCACCGGGCAGCGCCGCGGCGCGCCCCGCCTGCAGCCATGCTCCGCGGCTGCCGCAGACGGTGCGCGGGGACAAAGGAAGGAGCGGCGGGGGCGCGGCGAGCGGGCGGCCCGCAAAGACCCCTGCAATGCGGGGCTCTGGCGTCCAGCGGGAGTGGGCGGGCCTGCGGGTCCGAGAGTCGGCCTGCGCCTGCCCACCTGCCCCACCACCCACCCCTGTAAGGAAGTAGGTGGGCTGAGCTCCCCAGGGGCTCTCTCTTCCTTCACACAAGGACCCCGTTGATCCTGGCGTCTTGAGAAGGCAGTACCTGCCACCCCTCAACTGAGGCTCCTCTATCACTCAGTCACAGATCACTGATCGCAGATCCTGGGTTGCGAGAGCCATGCGTGAGCAGTAACTCCTGACAAGAGGCCATGCCAGCCCCAGGGGCCTAAGCATGTCACCACTGCGACCTTCATTCGGCCCACCTACCAAATGAGGAAGCAGATGCCTGCCCTGCCTCGCTCACTTTCACAACCTGCAAACCTTTCCCAGTGCTCCCCGCCCCCAGGCCCTCCTGGGGAGCGCTGAGATGTCGATGATAGAGCTCTGCCCTGCATGGGCCAGACAGACCTCCAAACCGGGGTCCAGGGAGAAGTCTGTGAGAGGAGGGACTGACAGGCAGTTGAAGCTTAGGGAACCGCATCAAAGCCCTGGAGCCAGGGGAAGGCTGTGATCAAGGTTATTACCAATAAATGAAGGCCAGCGTGCTTCCCTGTAAAGGCCCTTTCACTCCCTTTATTTCACTTTGAGTGATAGGTTTGGGGTTCTGTGCAGCTGTCTCTCTCCCACCTGGTACAGGTGAGGCCCAGTGCTCCTCCACATCAGACAGATTTGAACCCCCACCCTACCTGGTCCGTTCCCCTCCCCAAGACTCTACTCCTCATCTATAAAAGTAGAGGTTTTAAAAAGCTCTGTTGCTAGAGTATGGAAAGCTTCATAGTCGCCGTGTGCTGTTATACTGGGCCAAATGATGCACAGACAGACGTGGGGACCTGCAGACCCAAGCCCTAATCCTTCCTATCTGACTGCCTTGTTGACATGTCTTGGGGAAGCCTCTTCTCCTAACAGTTCAACTTACCCACCCAGGCACGCTGGACAGAAGGGCCATGAGCCCACCTGGTGGCCAGTGTCCCCCATACCCCACACCCCAGTCTAGTTCTCACGGACCACTTTCTTCCAGTTCGTAAGCAGGTGTAATAGTATGATGATCCAGGGTGTGAACTCTAGAGCCAGGCTGGCTGGGTTTAAATTCCACCTGTAACAGTCTAGATGGGTGACCCTGGGCAAGTTACCTGTGCCTCGTTTTCCTCATCTGTAAAATGGGAATGATGATGATGATGGTAGTATAAAGCCAGGTTAGAGGAGACCAGGCAATGGTAAAACACTCAAGCATGCATTATCTCAACAGAAGAGATTTTCATTTGCAAAGCTGGGTGGTTTCAGATGAGCAGGGAATTCTGTCCCATTTGTTCAGAAGCCTCAGGCTGACGGTTGCTCGGCCAATGATAGCATTTGGTTTCCCAAGACCCCATGACGGGGAGGATCACAGGAGTTCCGTGGCCTGGCCTGGAAAATGCGCATGTCCCATCCACTCACATTGCATTGGCCACCGCTGAGTGGTGTGGCACGCCTGACCCCAGCAGACTAGAAATACGGTTTTAGCCGTGTGCCCAGGAAGAAGAGAATGGATCACAGCAGCCAGCCGCAGTCTTGTCACAAGGACATGTGGGTCTTGAGGATGAATTTTGTTTAATATATGGGAATATTTAGTGCCAGGCACCTGGCACCTGCTTAAGATGACAGCAATATGGGTAGGGTTTAGATTTCCTGTTATTCTTGTCCCTCAAAGAATTCATCAAAGATACAAAGTGGGAAGCCTGCCTAGACTCTTCAGCCAACACTGGAGGGGACACAGTCCCCTTTTACAGCCCAGCAAACTCAGGCACAACGCGGCCATATGCTTCCCGAATCACTCTTGTTTTTATACTGACAAGGAAGCTTCCCGGAAAGCAGTCCTTCCAGAGGCTCTTTAAGTCCTGCTGGGGGATTGAGAAGAGCCTCTAGTACTGCTAACTCAGTACTTACCTTCTGCATACATGGACACACCACAGGCTACACGGGCACACACACTCTTTGGCTCCCGATGCACCTGCTCTCACCTCCGACCTCCCTACCTCCCTCACTATGGTACAGGAGCAAGAACATAGGCATTGGGATTGGAGAGGCACGTAAAGGAAGGCAATCAGATCTGCCAAACGTTAGTTGTTAAAAATGACTTGACATCATTTCTCCTCAGTTTAGTTATCCATAAAATGGAGTCAGTAACACTCACGGCGGCAGCTAGGAAAGGTGAAAGGTGAGAGTTATGAAACGAAGCACTGCAGAAAACAGGGAGAAGCTCTTCATAAATCACAGGTATCTTCAATTGATTGACTCTGTGTTGACTTCTTGTGAACTCTGCATTTATGGTGTGCTTAGTGTGTACCCAGCTAGAGGTAAACAGATAGATACAAGTAAGCTTCCAGAGGTCTAGCTTTTTAAACTAGCCTTCAGCTTGTTCTGGCATGGACCTCCCTCCCTGGACACCCCAGTTTTCAAGGGAGAAAGTTCTCAACCTATTCTCTCCTTCTTGGGATGTACTCCCTGGCTCCTCCCCCGTGGTGTGTTTCTACCCTGCTAGAAGTCCTCTGTGCCTTAGACTACTGTCTGAAATTTTTGTTTGGAAATGAGGAATGTCAATAGAAAGTAGTGGAGACAAAAATGGTAGAGTACTTTATTGTAATCTAGTAACATTATGGACTCTTGATAGTCTCCAAGTCACTTAACTAGGGTATCTACTCTGGGCCCAGTGCTGTCCCAGCCCAGTATTATAAACAGGGACACTAGTGTCCATTTTCCTATCTGTCAAATGATGACCCCAAGAGTCAGTGGTATGATGGTAAATATTTTTGCCAGTCATCTCTCTAGGGAGAAAAATGTGTGTGTGTGTGTGTGTGTGTGTGTGTGTGTGTGTGTGTGTATTCATCCATAAGTTGAATATAAATTTTGCCAATGTAAAATATTATAGTACATAATTTACAGATAAGAAAACATATAAATGTTCTTTTTGTAGATTTCATATAGCCAATTCATTCCCACACAATGCCTACCATGGTTTTTGCCAAACTCATGTATCTGTTGTTAACCTGGGGTCATTATTGATGAACAATGCATGCAGTCTAGATATGAATATTAGTTGACATTTTCATTTTAGTTAACAAGTAAGATGGAAGTGAAATAATAAAGATGTGTGTTGGAATCTCGCTTGTATAGATGACATGAGCCCTTTGTGGACTCGGATTATGGTTTTTGAAAACTAAAGTAATATTCCTGAATGTTTCTGTGGGTTGCTCACAATGTAAAAGCTACAGACATGGTGGGATTTAAAGTTTAATTTGCATTATTAACATCTATCCACCACTCTCTTATGTCTCGACAATCAACAAATTAATAAACCAAAACTTCATTTGTGATGTTTGCAGATTTCTATGGTATAAATGCTTCCAACCGTGACCAACTTAGAGCTGACTGAGATAATTTAGCTGAACACAGAGTGTATACCATTGGAAAGTATTTTCATCATATAGAAGTGATGGATGGAAGTAACTTTAAGAGCAGAGAAAATGGTAAGATACAGTACAATAATTAGGAAATAATGACGCTGAGTATGTATTATTGTTTTTATTGTAATTTATTTAATTGAGCTTTTCATTTCATTTTTAAACAATGCTTATGTTTAACCATCAACTGGCAAAATTTTCAACAATTTAACCATTGGCTCATGAGCTGGCTTAAGGACACCACTGTCAAAGGTCTAATGTGTTTTCACTAGAAATTGGGTAAAAACTCTACTATTTCTTAATCTGGTTCAGTAAAGGTGAGGAAAGAGACAGGGAAAGTGGGTAGGAGGAAACAGAGTTTATGGAGAAGTTCAGTTTCAACTGAACAGACACTGTTTGTGCCAACAGAAACCATCAGTGTGGGCACCAAACCCTTTGAAAGTCCTGCCTGAACAGAAGTCCGTTCTCTGCCTCAATTTTGCTGTTGCCCAGACGTGTTATAACAGCTCTGCCTCCGGGGATAGCCGGGTGTTCAGCTTTCCCATTCACCCACATGGAGTGCTGGCGGAATCCAGAATGTGAGTTGGGAGAAGTGTGTGGTTTCCCCACATCCATTTCCACCTCATCCCCATCTCCCGGCTCTTCATTCCCATCCCCGGTGCTGAGAGTGGAGGGCCAGGCTCCTTCCCCAGGCTTCCTGTGTGTAGTCCACCGCTGTGCCTTTCTCTATTCCGATAAAGTGAATAGGGCACTCTGTTCCCCACACTGCATGGAAATATGAGTGACGGCATGGGCCCCAGGGAAGGAGGCCTGGTCCAGGCTCTCCATCTGGCTTCCCTTTGAGCATCCTCAATGTCATTCTTCCGGAACCCCAGCCTTGTGACTCTGGGTGCCATGCGTGAGGGATCAACTGGAAAGCAACAGAAGAGATATCTCATGGGGGAAAGAGTAAAGACCAAAAAAGGCCAGCTGAGTCTCCCTCCTATTCATTTCTTATTGTTGGTCAGCCCACTGGAATGTGGTTTGACTATGTGCCACCATCAGCTGGGAGATGGAAGGGACCTTGGGGCACTGTGGGGACTCCTGGCAGAGGAGAAGACCCATTGAGGGAAAGTCAACTGCCGTGGTCACATAGGAGGTATGGAGCAGCCAGGATTCACCCTCAACCCTTTGACGCTCAGCCCAGAGCACTTACCAAATGGTCTTCATGCCTTCTTGCCATGTTGGAGACAAGCAAAATTCTTCATAGTCAACCACTTTAGCAGCTTGGGATTTTCCTTCTCTTTAGACTGTCTTCCATTTCCGGAGGCTCTGGGTGTGTCTCTGTTGTAATCTACCGTATCTGTCTCCCACTCCCAGCTTTCTAGACTCTGAGCCCTTGGGTCACATGAGCCATGCCCTAGTCATCTCCGCTACAGTAGAAAGAGCCAGGTTTGGACTCCACACAGCTGGATTTTAACCCCAGCCCAGCCTAGCTGTGTGGCTTGACCTTCTGTGTCTTAGCTCAATTTTCCCAACTGTGGAGTGGGAATGACAGTACCTATTTATAGGGACTTCCTAAACAAGAAATGCCAGCAGGTGTATGGGCTTCCTAATCCTACGTCCGGCTCCTGGAAGACGAAACAAACACAACACGTTGTGATGGTCATATGCTTATATTTCCAGAGTGTGCTACAATGCCTCGTGGAAAGAGTGCTGTAAAAGGAAGCGCAGCAAAAGGAAGAGATTAAGTAATGAAGTTGCCACACCTTGATCACATTTTCCTTCCAAATGTGCCTTGTGGTTTTTTTTTTCCTTCTTTGCCATCCCTCCTGTAACGGTCTCCCTCAGTTCCCTACAACTTCTCACCAGAACTGTTACAGCTGACCCCTGCTTTGTGTGCCTGCCTTCAGCCTATCCTGTTTGAATCCATCTTAAACACACATCTGGGTCAGTCTGTTTAGAGCCTCACTTAAGGTCAATGTCTGTGTCTTTATACAGCGTCTCTATGGTTTCTAAACATGTGCAGTAAACAGCGGACCAATTAAGTATGCAAAGCACATCTAGCTTTGTAAGTGAAAAAAACTACCAAATTATACATATATATTTTTCTCTCTTTTTTTTCTATCACTCCAAATTCTTCTTCCTATGACCACTTATATACCATTTTCAGCATTGGCAGAAGTTTATCGGGTTTATACTAATGAAAATAGTTATATTTCTGGTATGGTACTGTACTAAGCCCTATATAGGTATTACCTCATTTAGTCACTATAACAATCCAATAAGGTAGGATGAAAAGACAAGTTGTCACATGTGTTCTAGGCATGTAGATATTCTTTGCAAAGGTTAGGCCAAATGCTGGGTAATAGTGGCAAAAGGCATGTTTAGTCTTATTTGGGGCCTTGGAAAAATCCACTAAAATATGGAGGGGTAGGGCAGGGATGGCCCAGAAGATACCTTCATGGAGACCCTCCTTGTAGTTGAGTGGCCTTGAGAAAAACTGTCCACACTAGATCTTATCAGCAACTCACAGCTGATGGAATTGCCCCCCTCTCCCCCATGCATTGTTTTACTGAACAGCAAGTCCCTTGAGCCTAGGGAGATGAATAGCTTGGTCTTTATTACACCACAGCAATATGCACATAGAAGCCTCCACAATGTCGGCTTTTGTAAATGTAACAGAGATGAAGCAGGCATTATTATTCTATTTTATAGATGAAATAAATGCCTCAGGTAGGTGAAAACATATAGCTAGGATGAGATCACAGGTCTCCTGATATCTACTTGGGTTCTCTATCCTTTAAAATTATGTCATGGTTCTTTTGGATTTGCTGCTGCTGCTGCTGATTTTGACAGCATGACAAAACTATGGATATAATTCTATGGGCTTCGTAAGGCCCCTTAGAGGTTGGCCCTTTGTTCATTCAAGAAACACTGACTGAGCATTTTCATGTGCCAATATAGTGGTAAAAGGCAGAATTCGAACACTTAAAAGAACTGACACTCTGGAGCCTGGGCGGTAGAGCAAGCCACTAAACAGATGAACAAATACATAAAGTATTAGCTGATGATAACTGTCAGGAAGAAAAAAATTAATCAATGTAAGAAAGATGGAGTATTTCATAAAAGTGCTTTTTTGAATAGGGTGGTCAGAAGAGTGCTCTGATGAGGCAACGTTTGAGCAGTATTAGAAAGAGAAGAAAATGGGTGCTTGGGTGGCTCAGTCGGTTCAGCCTCTGCCTTTGGCTCAGGTCATGATCTTGGGGTCTTGCGGAGTCTGCTTCTCCCTCTGCCGCCCCCATCTCAGGTGCTTGCTCTCTTTCTCTCAAATACATAGATAAAAGCTTTAAAAAAAGAAAAGAGAAAGAAAGGAAGAACCAAATTATGCAGGTTTCTCAGAAAGGAGATTCTCAGGAAGAAGAAAATGCAAGTACAAAGGCCCTGGCGTGGCAGGAGTGAAGGTCAGAGTGGCTGGAGTCTACACATGGCAGAGGATAGTAGGAGACAGGGCAGATAATTTAGAGCCTTGCAGCCCTTTATAGAGGCAGTGTGTTTTGCTGTGAGTAGCACAGAAGGCCACTGGAGGGATGGATTCTAGATATTGGAGGCCTTTATTCATACTAATGCCACCAAGCTACTTGTGACCAGGCTATGCAATAGTAAGTATGTTAGATAATCACCCCATTCATGCAACAGTCTATTTGTCTCGTTGTCTTGGCTACAGCATCTAAATGCAACTACTTCTGCTCACCTGTCAGCAGTCCCCATTATCTGACATCCCAAGTAATACATCATCCTAACCACTACTCTACCAAAATCTATGATCTCACTTGCTCTGGCCAGTCCCACCCCAAGGTCTTTCCTTGAGTGGTCTCCATCAGCTGTCTTCTCTACTAATCTCTATCCTCTCCAGTCTGTAAGGGTTGGCCCAAGTCCCACCTTTCTTCCCTATATCTTTCAGGTTAGCGTGACTCCTGGGGTTCAGATGACCCTCCATCTGCAAAGGACTACAATCCTCTTGATCTGGGTCAGTCAGTTGGGTGTGAATTTTCATGCTGTCCATTTTAGCTGTTTCAGCTTTGTCTGTTCACTTCCTTGAGAGCACACTCTAGGTTCTTTATTGTAACACATACAGCGCTGGGTACACAATAGCATTTCATCAAACCAAATCAAGTCAGTTTATGACATGACGTAATGTCCAATTCCCCTGACATCTCAGCCTTTTCCAGATAACTGAAGTTGAGTGTGTTGAACACCAAACAATTTAGCTCTTTTTAATAGACATCCTTCTGAAATGTATTTGACATTCCAGAAATTCTGAATTCCCATACAGAACTATGTAATTTCAAAATCACTCAGAGATGTCATTCTAAAGACCCATTCGCACCCAGAGCAGTATCACGGATCTGCATCCGGTTTGAAGTCTTTTTGTCTCCTCTCTCAGTGTCATGCAATGTGATTTGGATTTAGCTTAGGGCTCATGTGTCTGTCTCCCTTGAATGCCTTCACTAAACCTTCCCTTCTGGGGTGCTATGGCTCTTTTACTCAGGTGCAGGAAACCATGTCACTAGAAGTCTCCAGAAAACACTGCTGGCATACCTACTCAACACCAGGTTCCATCCTAGGGAGCAGGGTAAATAGAATGTTAACACCTACCTCAACAAGCTGAAAGTCTCAACTCACATGACGGTAACACAGAGTGACAAACCTACGATGAGGGCAGATATGTGATCGAGTGACAACAAATTCCATGGGCAGCAGGAGAAGGTTATAGCAGCTGCTTAGAAGAGCACAGATTTGAGAAGAGCTTGAAATCTATATAGGGGCACATGAGCAAGAATAGACAGGGAAGACAATCTCCAGCAAGGGAAGCAGCACCCCCGAGTAATGGATGAAAAACAAGAATCTAGGCTCTATAAGGTTTTGAAAGAGGGTGTGGGAAGCTATGCACATAATCTTTAATGCTGGGGCCTTCTGACCGCTCATGGGGATACCCAGGGGACTCTTTTGATGAGTTTAGGATCAAAAGGTCCTGAGTGAGTCAGATTGCTGGGAAACGGACTTGTGGATAAATGGGGTCTAATTGTGGCCTGGCATGTTGGCTAGTTGGATAGACCTTGGCCATGGCTGCGGTAAAGAACAAGTTTCCTACAGGTTTGCAAATGCAATGGCATTTCTAAAATCAATTAACACTTGCCAGTGGCAAGAAGAACAGAACTTAAGAGAATATTTTGTGACATTCTAGGATGTCAGAGTTGGAAGGGCTCCTGGAATTCATCTGTTTTACCCTTTGACTGATTATTTGGTGATTGACTGAAGACGGAGATCATGGATGACACTTGCCTACAGTGATGCAGCTGGAGGTAGAGCAAGGGTTAGCGTTCCGGGTCTCCTGGTGCCCTGTCTGCTGTGCTCTTCTGCTGTGAAATGTGCACTGAATCTCTGATTGTATCAGCTACTTCACTTACCAAACATCTGTTGTGTGCATGGGGTCAGGGACGATTTGAGTGGAGTGAGGTATTGGGAATGGAGATCAGGGCAAAGAGAATATTTCATCTCTAGTAGCAAGAGTTTCTGAGTTCCCGGGAGTAAAGGCGTGTGTTGTGCCATTGGGACTCCCAAGTGAGTCACCTCTTAAACAGCATCAAACGTTTTCAAAGATGTCACTGAATTAGGCCTTCGGAAATATCTGTTTGCACCTGTTAGATGCTGGGAATACAGGAATGGACAAACTCCTAGAGTCTTCATCTTCAAAGAACTTCCATTTTTCGGGGAGGGATGTAGATGCATTCATAGCATAACATACTTGCTTTGATATCCAGTATGTCAGCATACTGGGAAGTGCTAAGAAGAAAAATAAATCAAGAGAAAGAGATAGATGGTGGCGGGAGTGCTCTTGTACACATAATGATCGAGGAAGGCCTCCGTGAGGAAATGACATACACACAGCCATCTAAATGAGGTGAGAGGGCAGACCATGCAGCGATGAGGAAGAAGAGCATGGTGAACTCAGGAGAAGTGCAAAGGTCCTGAGAAGAGAGTCTTCTTGGTATGTTTCAAGAACAGTAAGATGTCCTGTAGTCGGAACCAAACAAGCGAGGGGGAGTGGTCCTGGAGATGGCACCAGCCAGGGCCAGAGCCGGGGTATAAAGAAACCCAGTCCATGACAGAAGAGTAATGGAGAGAGAAAAAGAAATCTCTCTACCAGGGAAGCCTCTGTTTCTAGAATTTTCTCTGTACCTGACTTCCTGAATGACTCTGAGTGTCCAATTTCCCTGCTGTGTGTCAGGCTTCCTATCTATATGATGAGGGGACTAAAGGTGGTGACTAAGGACCTCCCTGCCCTGTGGTCTGCAGACCCAGCTTATGCATCTCAGATTTAACCCATGGAGCAGAGAAAGAATGTGCATCCCAGCAAGAGCTGCAGAATGGCCTGTCCGCATTCCTGAACTTTCTGGTAGTCTCTTTACAGGCAGGCAGAGGCAGCTGAAGTTTCAGGCATTTCAAGAAAACCCAATTCCTTTAACAGTATGAGGGGGACTTGAAACAAAGCTCCTGGGCAAACTGAAGCCACAGTGATATAGGCCACGAGCCAACACGACTCCGCTTGGTGGGAAGTTATGGTATGTCTCCCCGTATAATGGGTGAAATCACATCTTTTGCAAGTTGTGCATCATCCGTGAAGACTTTCTTCTTCTAATGATCGGCTGTCACTCAGTCTTTGTAAAGTGGGTAATGGAATTATTTTTAAAGCTTTCACTTAACAGCTTTGCTCTTTGTAAAGGCCTGCTTGAGGAACGCAAGCATCTTTAGCTAGGGAAGTGACAACTGTCTCTGACATTAAATAGATCTCTCTCTTACCTATCCTGTTAAACATGCGGGATATCAAACTCCTCTTCCCTGTGACGGCGGTTTAGATTCCTGCTACACGTTGTACAGAACGTAGGACGCACAGCTTGTGAGCACACTGGGAGGTACGGAGAGCCACATCAGGGTTACATTTGAAGGCCTTTTAACAGCTCGTCTTAAGATGAAAAAATGCTGCCTCTGGAGGTTACAAGTTTCTTGTTACCGGAGATGATCAAGAAAAGACCATTAGGCAGGATATTATAGACTGAGGGATGTGTCAGTCGGAGAACTGAACAAGCTGCCTTCAAAAAGCCCTTCCCACTCTGAGCTCTCCTTCATTAGCATAATCTTCCCTTAACCTGAATTCCTATGACACAAGAGCACGTGGGGGGTCGTCAATGCCATTTTAATCGCCATGTGTCTTTGCCAAGACGATAAAGCCAGCAAGGTCTGACTACACATATGTGCAGCCAGAGAAATGGGTTTGAAGTCGTGGGCAGTGGTCCTAACACCTCAGGCAGAGAAGAAAATGTGTGTGTGTGTGTGTGTGTGTGTGTGTGTGTTTCTGTCCGCGTGCTTGTGTGACTCCATCTGTACTACTTACGGACTTACTGTGCTGGGCTCTTTGTCTTCTGCATTTAATACTCTGTTTTTGAAAATCACAGGCTTAAATTGGTCTTAGTGGTTCATACTCAGAAATGGTTTTGATATTACGCTTTAGCCTAGCATTGCGTTAGGGTTAACTAATATAACTCATATTTACATTTTTTCCTCATGACCCATCATTTAGAGACTTACGAGAAAATTGCAAAAACTTCATATCATCCTTTCAGAAGTTTAGAGAATTGTTTTAAATGTTGAAGGGTTTCTGGTTCGTGACAAAAACCTGAATATCCATGTTTACCTCCTCTTCTTTCCAGTTGAAAGTAACAACAGAGCATAGTCATGGAAAGGTAGAGAACGGAACTGGGGATCCCAGCATCCCAGGACTCTTAATAGTTTTCTGAAAGATGACAAGCGGATGGGTTGTCAGGAAGGGCTAACCCCGAGTGGAGAAGGCAGATGACCAGAACAGAAGAGGTTGCAGCAGACGGAGTAGCTGTTTTAATAAAAGTCTAAACAGATTTGAAATTTGAAGTCCATGGGTATGGAAAGCCAAGCACTAAGGAGGAGTATCTATACTATTTGATAAAGAAAAAACTCTTTGTGGTATATCTGAACTACTCAATCTCCTCTCCCTATACACAGCAGGCTGTCGCGACGGGGCAAGCAGGGAACATTCCATACTGTAGAAACTGAAGGGAAGTTTTGGTTGCCATGTGTTAGGCCTAGCCTCAGAATAAGGCAGCCTGGCGGAAGGTGGGAAGGTAGAGGCAAGGCAGTCTGCTCACAAAATCCAGCCGAAACCCCACCAGCCTGCACACGGTTCACCATCACTCCTCCCATCCTGAAGAAAGGCAGGTAGGAAAAACAAGCCAACATAATATGGAAGAAACTCATGATGGCTTTCTGCACGAGTCAAGCAATTCCCCATTCATAAATACGAGCGGAGGCCTAGATTTGCCCTACATTCAAAAAGTGAGATACGTAAGAATAATTCATCTCCTAGAGAAAAAGTTAATCCAGGGAACAAACACACAAGCGTGTAAAAGTATAATAGTTATTTTTAAAGTTAGGTAATATTAAAACTATCTTTAAATGAGAATAGCTGAAAGAAGAACATTTGGGAAATAAGGGGAAAATCATTTGAAATTTATAATAAATCATCATTGGCCAAAAAATCCATAGAAATTATAAAAGATAAAATCAAGGATATCCCCCAGAAAGAAAAACAAAATTAAAATGAAAATGTAAGGAAGACTAATTCAAGATGTTCATAACCTAATAGATGCTATAGGAAGAAAGAACAGAGAAAAACAGATAAATAAATTACCAAAAAAAAAAAAATAGAATTAAAATTTCCAGAATGGAAGATCACCAATGCTCATGTTGCAAAGACCAATAAAGGCCAAGAAGCAGAATGAATGAAACCCAACCAATAGTTCAATGCATATTTCCTTGTAAAAGTTTAGTATGTCGAGAATAAGAAGACAAACTTAGATGTTTAGAGAAAGAGAAAGAAAACTAAACAAAATAAAATTGCTATAATTAAACAAAAAAAAGAAAGAAAGAAAGAAAGAAAGAAAGAAAGAAAGAAAGAAAGAAAGCTAACCAGATTGTTAACAGACCTCTCATCAACAGTAGCACATACAAATGGAGAAGCCCTTAAACATTATGGAATGTAGGGATTTTCATTTATACAAGAACTCAGAAAGTTACTTTTCATCCACTCTCTCTGGAGGTAAAATAGTTGAGGGTATACTGCAACAAAATAATAAACACAAAGACACCAAAAAGGAAAACATTAGATTCAAGAAACAGAGAAACTAAAAAAAAAAAAAAGAAAGAAAAAAAGAAACGAGAAACTAATCCAAAAGTGAATGAGAAAATCTTATTCACACTGCATAGCAGAATTCCAGGAAAGCAATCGGTCCAGAAGAAATCATTAGATAATTAATCCGATTGATTGAAAACATGGTTATTATTACATATTGTAAAGAAGGCATATGCTTGTTTGATAATCAGAAAAATAGCAGTTGGGAACACCAAGAGAAATATAAAACTATACTACAAATTTAAGAATCAAAGCAAACTAAAATATGACGTGAGTATTCAGTGAAGCAAAAGAAAAAAATCACTTTGAATATTATTGTTTGGGTGTCTCTTAATCACACACTATTAGTGACAAAGGATTCTATTTTCTTTCTTTGTTGATCCAGATATAACAGTTGGTCTAACAGTGAAAAATATCAATAGGATCAAATATTTAAAATTCTGCTTACTGGTTTCCATGCATAAAGTTCACATAGAGATTAAAAATGAAAGAGTTTTCATAGTACAGATAGAGCATAACTACTTTGTGAACCTCGGCAATGTAAGTCACTACGGATCTGCCATATTGGACCTTGGAAAGTACTAAACGGATGAAGGGACAAAGAGTGACAAGGACCATACAGGACTGACAACCTATCGTACAGGAGAAGATGACTCGTGAAATAGAAATAAAAGTTTAAGGGGCGCCTGGGTGGCTCAGTTGGTTAGGCAATTGCCTTCAGCTCAGGTCATGATCCCGGAGACTCGGGATCGAGTCCCATATCAGGCTCCCTGCTCAGCAGGAAGCCTGCTTCTCCCTCTTTCACTCCCCCTGCTTGTGTTCCCTCTCTGGCTGTGTTTCTCTCTGTCAAATAAATAACATCTTTAAAAAAAAAAAAAGAATCTGTTTTTTTTAAAAAAAAAGAAATAGGAGTTTAAGTATGTCATTTAAAATAGGCAAGTAGAGAAATAAATGAATAAGCCTGTAACTAGGATATTTAGAACTATGGCACGAACTTGAAGACTGACAGAAGTCAGAAAAGGCTAAAAAAAATTACCACTGGGAAATGGGTTTGGGGAGAGAATTACCTTTTCCTTCCACAAATTTTCTGCACATTTTATAAATTTTTCATACCTGCATGAATTGTTTTTGTAAAAAATAATAATAATATTTAAAAATGAAATGGATTTGTTCCAAGAGGACCCTCACATAAAAGCATTACATGTATCATCTCCGCTTGCTTGCTATAAAACAAGTATGGTACGGTCATTATTTTCTCTAAGCGTGATTTCCTTCCTTGGTAAAATATTGATGGTAAGTTGGTCAAATGGTTGAGCAGTTGTGTGATGCTAGCTAAGTGTGACCACAAGCTTTGCCAAGTACTCTCCCTTTAGCTATACCAGGCTTCCTCAGGAGGGCGCTCTACACAGATCCATGGGTCAAGACTAAAGAGGCGGGTTCTAATCCTGTCTTTATGTCCAGCTTGGTTCACGGCTGTGAGCACCACTTTCATCTCAATTGTCTTCTTCTTTGAAATGAATGGACTTGAACAGAGAACTATCTAAGACTTCGTATCTTTAAACATAGTCTGTTTTCCATTCATACCCCTCCATTCCCACTCAAACCCCCACATACTCACAGAGAAGTACAGTCTTCAGGATTAGCTAATTCTATTAGCTTTGTAACCTTAGGCTGACTCCTTAACCTCTCTGAGACAATCTATTCATGTATAAAAGAAAGTAAATAAATGCTCTAATTTCTTTATCATTATTTTCATCTTGCTTCTTCTGTCTGGCCAGATGGGGGCGTTGCCTCCCTTGGCATTGGTCGGCCAATAATTTGAAGCTGTGTAATGCCTGGCATCTGGAAGAGAGAGAAGAGGCTAATACCACAGGCTCTAATTCGAGAGCAGAATCCCCTCCTGGATTATGGGTTTGTAATGTGAACTGTACACTTAACTTCTTGATCAAGCTCAAAAGAAGACTGTGAGTCCCCGAAATGGATGATTTCATAGTTCAATGAGGTTAAAATAAAAATAATGCAATATAGGGCTCAAATAGAGGAAGGAACCAAAATGGTGATCTTCTCTCACAGACAGGAAATCTTCAGGGATGTTATTCCAATTGTGCCCAAGGTCCCAGGACTTGTAGTGTGGTGTGGGCTTCTCTAGGCATGAGGACATAGAGAAGTGTCCCTATGAACATAGCCTCCCTTCTAACTGTACATCCTCATGCAACTGTAATTTGACCTTTGTGCAAATATCACAAACTTACAGCCCTTAGGAAGGATATTTCTCCCCTGTTCTCCTAAACCCAAGATCTGTCTCCCCAAGCTTCTCCAGGAAGGTGGTAAAGAAGGTATGTTGTAGGTGTTTATAAAAGTATCAGATGAACCAGTTTCATCCCTAGTCTTGGGTTCACAGGTTGGTATCACAACCTGCAGAGCTGTGGCTGATGAGATTGACACCCCCAAAAGATGCTGAAAGAGTTAATGGGACTTTTCTTGTTCACTAGGCAGTGGATTCTTTGGTCTCTGGGAAAAAGCCCATGGGTCTTCTGAAGTAGATATAAACAGAATGCCTCTACCTGAGATATTTGGAGTTGAGGTTGTTTAAAATATTTGGAATAATAATTATTATTATTCTAAAAAACCTTGGATTTATAGCAGTTTCTTATCCAATCTCAGGACAACATATGAAAATGGTTACTGAATTTCATACTCATAAGTTGCCAGAATTTAAAGGGAACTTTGACATCATTTAACTGTTTCAATATATTTTGAAAAATGATGAAATTAAGGCTAAAGGAGGTAATATGATCTATCCAAGTCCACAAATCCTGTATGAATTAAAAATACCCCCATCCACTCACTGATCCTTGTATTTATTTAAGCAGAGAATGTCCACTGAGCACCCACTCAGTCCTAGTGATTATATCAGGCTATGGGAAAACAAATATGGATATGTGATAGCTTCCGCCTTCCAACAGCCTCCTATCTGGAGGACAGGGAGGCACGTGTCAGTCCCAGGGTAACAGAAGAGGATCTAACAGAAAGAGGGCAGCCATGAACATGAAGTCGAGGACCTCTAACTCTTTTCGTTTTTAGGATTTTATTTATTTGACAGAGAGAAACACAGCTAGGGAGGGAACATAGGCAGGGGGAGTGAGAGAGGGAGAAGCAGGCTTCCCGCCGAGCAGGGAGCCCGATGTAGAACTGGATCCCGGGACTCCAGGATCATGACCTGAGCCAAAGGCAGACGTTTAATGACTGAGCCACTTGGCACCCCTAGGACCACTAATTCTTATAAGGGGCTGAGAAAAACTTCACAAAGGTCATACTATTTGAATAGAGAATTGGAGGAGGAAAAGAAGGGGGAAAGAGATATTTTAGGTAGAAGAAGCAATACGAGCAAGAATTTATAGGTCAAGACAATTCAAGTGCTATTAGCCCAAGTTTGGTCTCATGGGACATTAATATCCAAGGAGTCTAGAAAACGCATCCAGACTGCAGAATTCTGCAGAATAATAGCACATCATGTAGAAGTGGGAAACTTGGATGTGGGCCAATGTGGGTTTCTACCTACTTTATCATGGGGCAAGCAAATCAGAGGAGCTCTTAAATGTCATGAGAAGAGGTCATTGTAGGGGATCCAGAAAGAACCTTTGCTCCAAAGATGATCTCTGCCTACTGTAATCTGAATCTCAAAAATGCACCCCAAACATTCAAAGCCACAACTTCTTAAGGATGGGGATAAAAAGGAAATGCTCTGGAGAATAGAAGTCCAGGACATCCAAATCTTCATAAGAAATATACCAGTTAGGGGCACCTGGGCACCTGCGTGGGTCAGTTGGTTAAGCGACTGCCTTCCACTCAGGTCATGATCCTGGAGTCACAGGATGGAGTTCCCACATCAGGCTACCTGCTCAGCAGGGAGTCTGCTTCTCCCTCTGACCTTCTCCCCCCTCATGCTCTCTCTCTCTCACTCTCTCTCTCACATAAATAAATAAAATCTTTAAAAAAGAAAAGAAATGTACCAATTAGGGGCACCTGGGTGGCTCAGTCATTTGGTGTCTACCTTCAGCTAGGGTCATGATCCCAGAGTCCCGGGAATGAGCCCTGCATGGGGCCCCTTGCTCGGCAGGAGGCCTGTTTCTCCCTCTCTCACTCCCCCTGCTTGTGTTCCCTCTCTAGCTGTGTCTCTCTCTGTCAAATAAATAAATAAAATCTTTTTTTAAAAAAAAGAAAAGAAAAAGAAATGTACCAATTAAAATATGGAATGTTGTGATAGGCAATATTTTAAACAGTAGAGTTTAAATCCTTCTTTTCCTTACCCACAATGGAAGGCTTCTTGATTTACAAAGAAAAAGTTCTCTTCTTTAATGTGTTTTCAAAAGACACTCCTCTTTTGTTCCCCTAGAGAACTGAGGGGAAAGACCTCTACTGTTGTGGTGTGTAATCACAGCTATAAGCATAGTAGGGAGGTAGCAATGTGTGATGATCAAGGGCTAGGCCTCTGGAGCCAGACAGCCTTGGTTTAAATCCTGGGTTGGCCACTTATTACTTGTGTGAATTTAAATAAGTTGCATAACCTCTCTGTGTTTCAGACATAATAATAATATTTATCTTTATAAAGATTTTGAGGGTCTTTGCTTATGAGCTCATTTGTAGAAAGCCTGGTGCCTAGTATTACATCAGTAGTTTTTCCTAGCAATATGTTTTTATTCCTAATATTACTTTTTTTTTCAAAGCACTGCAAGGAGGACTGGTTTTTCTCCCTAGGTCTCGATTATGTTTAAATGGATTGCCTAGTCAATGTCCAGAAGATTGTGTTCCTCCATCAAGCATTCTAACATTATTAGCAATATGGGAGAATCAGACATAATACTTGCTTCAAAAAATTTATAATCAGATTGAGTGCATTTATTTCATTCTTATAAGTAATATAAAATATGGACTTTAATTCCTTTATTCTACTTTGAATATTCATTCTTCTTCCTCTGTGCCTACCTAAATTCTACCCATTTCTCAGGACCCCATGCCGCTACTGGGGTCAGTCAGGGTCCAATCAGGGAAGGTAATTTTAACAGGAAAAAGCTATTATAAGGAATTATTAACTGTAACAGGGGATTGTAGTAATGAGAGATTAGCTAGTAAGAAATAAAGAGAACATCAAAGGCTATAGGAATAGCGGATATAAGGAGCAGCCCCTAGGACTGAGGGAGCAAAGTTAAGGAGAATGTTCCATTGGGCTGAGGTCTGGACCTTCCTGGAGAGTCCAGGACTCATAGGATAGGGGACACGTGGTGGTGACATCGTATCAGTGAAACCTCCAGGGTGCCAGGGAATATAGGTACTTTGCTATAAAACCACCTAAGTCTGGGAATACCAGGAGATGCTAGCCCCTAGGTGCTACTGGCTTCTATGCATTCTGGTATCTGTTCATGTTGAAAGAGGCTGATGCTATGAAGCCACCACACTGCAGGAGGTTAGGGCTGGGACAGCTGCATGCATTGCAGGAGACTCGTATTGAAGAAATCGGGCGCATACAGGAGGCTGCCAAGCAAGCACACTGGAACCAGGAAGAGAAGACTTTCCTCCTGCAATTCTATCCACTGTTCGGTAATGACAACATTTAACATCCATTTCCTATGTTGGTTAGCAAAGGAAAAATATTTAAAGAACTCAGTTCCATGTTCAAAGAACAGACCAAAAGAGGGAATTTGGAAGTTAGAGGCAACTTGGTCAATAGCACAGTCCACCCCTTTGACCACTGAGCTTCCATATGAAATTCTTTTCAGGAAGCTAATGTCCAGCTGCCTCTTGGGTCTCTTAAAATATGTCTCTTATGACATACTAAACATGATACTTACATTTCTTGAGCATTTTTTTTAAGCATTGATAGCCCTCTGGTACCAAAACATAGCATCACGGTATGTATTTTGGCTGCCTGGCCATGTTGGTGGCTTTTATTAAACTTACTTCCAAAGGAAATGTGAGTAATGTTTTTGAATCCATGTCACCTCCTTTTGTGCCATTTATTTAGTTTGGATATTCATTTGTACAATCAATTATTATTCATTGAATGCCTATTCTGTGATAGGTGGGAAGGGCTGTTTCCTTGTAGTCTCCTGGGGCACTTCCTGGGTCCTCAGGTCATTGTCAGCCCCTCCTGGACATTTTCTAAAGCCTGTAAACCTATCTTCTGCCCTTTATAAGAAATGACATCTTTATCATTATGGGAAGCAAAGATTTTTTTCCCTCTTTACCACCTGCTTAAGCCTTGAAACTCCTCTAAGTAATTATAAGATACTGTTGTTTCCAATTTCATTGGGTTTAAATCCAATGAGATTTACCATCACATGGGAAAAGGCAGGAGAAAGGTTGGTATAAATTATAAAGGCCTGTGCCAAGGCATGCTTTTTCCATTACTACAAAGTATTGTAGAAGTTTCTGGGCATGAGCCAGAGATTTCTCATCCCAAATTCAAAATCAACAAAAAGCCCAAGAGTAAGATCTCTAGTGCTGAAATAAATAACATTTTCATACTATTCTCTGTTGAAGTGAGATTTCAGGAGCCCCTGGAGGTAGCCAGAATTCAAGAAAGAAGAGAGGTGGTTCTAGGTAATGGGCCAGAGTGGGAAAGGTCAGAAGGATAACAGGTAAGGAAATGGAAATAGAAAGACAGCCAGCATTCTGAGAGAAAGGCCTCCACACTCAGTGCAGGGACCCAGAGAGTCTAGCATTCAGAGAACATCTTCACCTTTTTCCTGTTTCTCCTCTACCACTGCTGAAATTGTGAGCTGTGAACACTGTGTAGGTGTTTGCCTAAATAAAATTCCCACACTCTGTGCTTTTATTTTGTTTTTTTGTTTTTTTTTTTAATTCAAACTATTTTGGGAGACAGGTGCCTCTCTCTTTTTGCAAAGCAAAATAGCAAAACAAATTTCCATGTTTCATCCAGTTGATTCCCAGATGGCCCACAGTCACCCCTCAGACTCTGAGCTCTCGGGGGATCTCTCAGGGACAAGGCTGCCCTGGCGTGAGGCCGCCTCTCAGGCTTGTCGTTGTTGCTGCATCTACAAATGTTGTTATTCCCAGTTTCCTGCCCAACTCTCTGAGATAGGAGTGAACGTTTGTGGTAATTAAAACAGTGTGAAATTTGCACTGTCAGGAAACACAGCTATTTTTTTTCCCCCTCTGCCAGCCATCATGCTATTTTTAGCAGTAGGCTTCACCGTTTATTTGCTGGGCAATGACATCAAGAAACAGATATTAAGCAAGGGAGCCAATTACTCCACAAAAACATCCATTATCTTTATCATCAACAGAGACTGAAAAATAATCAATTAGAATGTTTCACTTGGGAATGACTAATTGAATTATTAAATCTATGGTATTGTGGAAGTCACCCTGAGAGCCTAAATATTATTTCATATAATGTGCAAGACCCTATGCTAAAGAAGCTTCAAATTAATACTGCTCTGTACATCAAGATCATGTTCATCAATCGACTCAAACCAGAACTCTTCATTCTGAATCTCCTGTTTCCCAGTTTGATCTTATTCCAGAAGTGTCAATGCACTTATCACAGAACATTCATTTCTAGCTCTTAAACAGCCTATCATAAGACTATCTCCCAAAAGATAATGCCCATACAACCCAGACTAGGACATACAGTTACACAGGTACGTGTGTGTGTGCACACATTCCTATGCATAATTACACATATAAAGACCTGTATGCCTATCTACCTGTACCCACACTGTTCTCAGCTTCTGACTATCTATAAAATGGGGAACTTGCCTATTCTCCCACAGAGAACTTGAACACAAGTAGTGTGGTTTAGCCTAAGAGCTAGCCCAGAACACAGAATGATTTTTCATCATTTCTCTTTCATTCAATTTACTAAGAATTACATACATAGGTCCATCTAAGGCTCTTAGGATATGTGGATGGGGAAGAGATGATTCCTGCCTTTAAGGAGTTCACACTTAGTAAGAAAGACAAGCTGAGATATTGGTCATTGCCATGCAAGTTGACAGAAGCTGTGAGAAGGCTCTGCATAGGCAGCTTTGGGATCAGAGAGACCACTTCATTGACATTTTAGAGGAGTCTGGCAGTGAACCCAGAGAAGTGAAAAAGTATGGAAGAATGGCATCCCAGGCAGAAGGTGTACCTACTTCAGAGGGTCATAGTTTGAAAAAGCCCGAAGTATGTGGAGAATATGGTATGTGCAAAGTATAGAATTTACGGGAAGCATGTGGAAGGCTTGAGAAATGGAGGAAGGGCTTGGTTTGCAGGATAAGAGGGTTATCTTCCTTCTAGAAACCTTGAGACGTCTCTGCACTATTTTCAGCAGAGAAGTAACTTGATGTGATTGTTTTAGAGAGATCATTCTGGCATTAATGTAGGTCATGGATGGGAGAGTGAGTGCAGGACAGAGAATGGATAGGTGAGGTGGAAAAGGGCACAGAAGGGAATCCATCTGCAGAAGTCTAAATAAGAAATCACCCAGATCAGAGCTGGGTGACTGGAAGGAGAGGAGAAGATGAAGGAAGGTGTCGGGGAGAGAGGAGTGACAGGAAGCATGGTACAAGGGAGGAGAGAGGCATCCAACTTTCTGGGTTAATGAAGGGACCCCTTCATAAAACTATTTACTGATATCAAGAGCAAGGAAAAAGCTATCCTAGAAGAAAAGTATAGCTTTGGACATGTTGGATTTGCCATGTGAATGGGACCATGGGCAAGAGATGTGGGGTAGACAAAGAGGTCAATCTGATACTAGACCAGAATGAGGGGATTCCTGCATGGCTTTCTTTGAGCCTTTTGAGGGGATCAAAGGATCATCACTGCTTTGGGACCCTCACATCCCAGAAAATCCCCTGCTCAATGATGGGTGGGAGCGGGGGATCTTTCTTCCTCTGAGCCCAAAAGAAACTACAAGTGTGTCCAGCAACTTCCACAGATCTAGAGCAGAGCTAACTCTCCCCTTAAAATGGGCCACTTTTAGAATAAAGTGATTCTTGTGAAGAGGATTGTGTATATAGATTAAGATATGCTACCTCAAGGGTCCAGTTTCTTTTTATAATTTTTTAAAAAATTGTTTAAGAGGATTCTAATTTTAGAATTCAGAGAATAACCTTCTCTCTTTCATTTTATTCCAACCCTTCTCCTCTTCTTTCTTCCTCCCTCAGTAAACCAGGCCATGGCCTGCTCCAGGGTAAGGGCAGAAGCTCTCCCAGGGTGCCCATATCAAAGGTCCTTGGCAGAGAAGCACCAGCCTCAACAGCCTCCCTGCCAAGTACCAATCATTTTCTTTTCTTCTTAGGCAAAATGACCTTCAAAGGAAATCACTGTTTTATAATTCAAGGAAAAGACAGCCTGTCTGTGTTTTGCATCAGCACATATCTACCTTAGTAATAGAGAAATAAGGTTCTTTGCTAAGAAACAGAATTATGTGGGACTGGCCTAGATTTTATTTTGTTGAGTTTTCAATTCCCCCAAAGCACTGGAAAAACACATCCATTTAAAGATGACTCTGAGTCTTGGGTCCCCCCATCTCCAATTTCAGTGCATGTTTTCCCAGAGAAAGATTTAAAGTTCTCACCCTCTGACATCAAGAAAGCACCCTTTATAAGTGAGAGGGAGAGGTTAGTTCTGAATCCGATTTCAGTGTTCTATGTTTTTTCTTGAAATTGAGAGGAAAGCAAAGGCAGACTTTAACATAATGATGAAATAAATTAGGCCAGGATGGTGGAATTTAGAGACTCCTGACCCCTGCTCAGATCTCTGCTAAGTAGTCATCCTTGCTCATGGCAGTCTTTTCAAGTGTGTGTCTAAAAATAAAGCCAAAGTAGGAATTTAAAATCATAAAGTGCTTAGACCCTTTTGCCCCAGCAGTTGCAATTCTGGAATTTCTTCAGGAAACCGCTACAAATGTCAGAAAGGTTTTACACGCAAGGATGTTCATCACATTATTGTTTATCATAGCAAAAAAGACAATGGGTAAAATATTCCAGGCAAATATTTCTGGCAGAAGAAGTATAGTTTAATGTCAAGTAAAGAAAGCAAGGTTTAAAAAAATATTTATTCTTTATGCAATTTTTGAGCTACAAACATTATTTATGATAAAAGACTTGAAAGACACTTACCAAAATATTAACAGTTGTTGTTTCAGGCTGGTAGTATTATGAGTTACAAATATGCAATGGGAGAAAATAGTATAAAAGCTTTTCTTTTATTTTCCTCCAAATTGTTCAACATTGGGGAATCGAACTCAAGCTTGAAAAGTCATTTGTTAAAAATAAAATGCATATATGGTAAGCATTGTCAATTTCTTCAGCTTTCAATGGAGCAGAGACCAGAGGAGTAGAACAGTATGTTAATCCCAGAACTACAAGAGATATTCAGTGAATATATATCTTCTACCACAACTGAGCCACAAGCTAGGATCATCAGAAGGAGGTGAAGGAATTGTGATGACTGATTCATGGTCTAGATTGTTCAGATATTAGTCAGGAATACACATGACCATAATGTAGGTTCCAGGAGAGAAACATAACTGAAGGACTTCAAGAGTCCATGGTCCACAAGTTCTGATGGGTAGAAAGTGTATAGATTTGATGTATAGATTATAAGAAGGAGAGGGATAAAGAATCATGCTCGGTAGTTCTTACACCTTGCCCAATGCCTGGTGCAGAGCAACACTTGTTTGCCTACTTAGAGCTAATTTGGGTTTGGCCAGACTGTGAACATTCAGGATGTGAATTTGTAGTTCATTTCATTTACAATGGACACCCCCAAAAGTGTTTAAGTAGAAGGAGTAAAGGTAAGAGCTTTGTTTTAAGAAAATCTAGATGGTGACAAGCAGGAAGAATTGTAGGGATAGGGCTGAAGGCAAATGTTGCGCATGGGCGTGGGTGGGGAATGATGCTAAGGCAACTTGTAGCAGAAGTAATTATTAGAAGGGTTGAGAGAGACGATGTGGATGGAAATGGCCAGAATGGAGATGTGCCTGAGAACAGAGTGAAGGAGAGGAAGGAGTCCAAAATGGTGATATGGGTGCCAGGACCGCATAACCTCTAATTTTGAACTTGAGTTACCTGCATCTGCCAAAAGTTGCCTTTTAATTTCACAACCATCATGCTTTCCTGTGAATTTAGAGTTCAGGAGGACGTGTGGATGCAAGAGGAAAACTTGCAGAGCAAAGCCATTGCCAAACAGGTGAGTTTCCTCAGGAAATCATCAAGGGGTCTCTTTCTATTTCCACTCACACCCATCTTTCACCTGGGTTCCTGTCACACACTGCAAGAGCTTTGGCAGAAGGATCTCACAGAACTTTGATCCTTTTACGAGGCAGCTCGTCCAGACTTGTAGCGCTCGCCTCCTTCCTTCCCAGGCTCCCACTCCCTTTCTCAGCTACTCTGACTATCCCTTTGGAATTCATCACATTTTACATATATGTAACCTCTGGGTGGGGGTTTTTTAAGGCACAAATAAACCTGGAATCTCCTTGCATAAAATCAATCCTCAACCCTACAGATATGGTAGGGACATTTTTGGTTGCCTACCCAGAGTCCATTAGCCCCTTAACCCTGACTTTTACTCAGACATCCACACATTCCCCATCTGCTTCTGTAAGTCAAAGAAAGCCAACCAAACTCTCAGTTCCAGGAGTCCGAGGGATTAGTTAGAGTAATTCTGATTGGTTCAGGAATTCTAAGGCTACAATATGGTCCAATGAGACCTAAGGGATATGTCCTGGTGCTTTTGCAAAAGTGATTCACTTTAAAGAGCCCCCAGGTCCGGTGTTTCTCTTCCTCTGGGTGAGGTTTCATACAGGTGATGTCCCAGAACTACCATAGCCATCCTGCTGCTACAGTGAGGTTAAGACCATCACAGAGAGAACTGAAAGAAAATCCTAGCAACCCCTTTCATATTCTAAGTCAGTTTGAGTAGAGCTGTTTCTCACAGGGTGTCCTTCTGGTAAATGTTAAGGATGTTTTGTTGTCACAGTAATTGGGAGGTGAGCCTGGAATCTCCTTGCATAAAATCAATCCTCAACACTACAGGTGAGCCTGGTATTTAATGCAGGAAGCTAGATGGAATTTATGAGATAAGTTTGCATGACAAATATTCCCTCATTCAGCCTAATCTTCTAATGACTCATTGGGCTTCTAGGTAGGTGACAAACCCATTTATTATTATCTAGCTGAGAGCCTAATTCCATTTTACATACACACAAAGCATCTTCCTTTGTGTATAGTTTCAATGCACATTGAAATTTCCATTGTTTAATTCAGGGGAAGACTGTGCTTTCATCTGAAACTCTTTCAAGATTTGGCCACCTCTTCAGAAAATCAAGCCTTGTCACCAAAGAAAATGGCACTTATGGGCCTTGAGTTGTCAACACAATACTCCCTTATTACTCAGCATTTATAGCTCTAACATTCATGGTGACTCTATCTCAAGTCCAAACTTCTGACTTCTTCAGGTGTATTACTGTGATTGGAAGCCAGCATTTACGTGTTCACGTGCACATAGCTTTCTATTATAAATTAACTTAATTAATTTCTCCACCATCTTGCTATTAAGGCCTGTTGTATCTTCTTGATTACATGAAGTGGATTTAAGCACACTGACACAATATGACATTAGATTATGGTAGTGACCCCACTAGCCATCTGAAAGAAACTACGTCATCGATCAAAGACCCGTTTCCCTGTATCAGGCCCAAAGATGTCTCCCCCTCATCTATCAACCATTTCCTCATTAGGCACATACATTAAAGAAAAGCAAATACACGTGCACCAAAACAAGTGCATTAAATGTTCCCAGCCACATTGCTGATAAAGGTCAAAATTTGAAGTCCTCCTTACCTGAGGTTGAGGGGATTCTGGAAATAGTCAGAAAAAAGAGATCTATAACGGGACGACCAGTCCTATCATGCAGTCATTCCAGGTGCAAAGTTGCTCTGTAGAGCCTCAATTGCCAGGAAATAAGATTGTTCCTGATAGTAACCATGACCATGATTCTTCAAATTGATAGAACACATCAGTAGCCAGTCTCTCCCGTGATCTTCACTACAGTCCTTGGAGAGAAGATGAGTTGGGGTGTTCTTTCCCATATTATAGGGGGAGAAACCACAGCACAGATTGGTAAAGTCCAAGAATTTACGGCTACCAGTGGAGAAGGCTGGACTCCTGAATCCCAGGAGATAAGTGTTTCCACTCAGTCTGTTGTCTCTTACCTAAAGCTTAGAACCTCAGGAATATTATTTTTATGTCCATAGCTCACTATATGTGACCAAAGTCAGATCATCTATCCTACAGTAATACTGGTGTCATCTCCTCTTGTTTTATTCTATAGCACTGTGAGTAAGATTTCTAAATGGCCACACTTCTTAGAACTCCATACTGAATGAAAGAATTAATGCTACCATCTCCCATTTTGTGCCTTCACACTTTGACACTTAGGAGTATGTTAAATATGTCCTTTTTGCAGAAACTACTTCTGTTTAGACTTTGGCTTTGACTTTCGACTGTTACAAGGCATTTGGGCCCTTTCCTCAATTCACATGTTCCATGAACGTAAGCAAATTCAGGCCCTTTCATCTCACCCCTTCCCAGACTTACCCCACTCCACCTCAACCGGCACAGGACTAGGCTTTCAGCAGACACCTGATTGAGCTGCAGTGGAAGGTGGGCAAACTGGGGACCCTGTGGCCGTGGTGTCTCCACTTTGTCTTCAGTTTCAGTTTTCTCCTCTACCAAGTGGTGATGCTGTCACATACCTTCCCACATTGTCAGAATGACCTATGATTTAGGCAACGCACCGGGCTCAGAGCCTGGAGGAGAAAAATAAATCTATAACAGGACTACCAGTCCTATCATGCATTATTCAGTTGATACTAAATAATGACTCTCTTTCTCATCCACTCGTTCTCCCTCTCCTCCCCACTCCCACAACTTTCTCTCTTTCTCCTTCTCTCTCTCTCTCTTTACATTACACACCATTCCGTCCATTCCTTTTGAAGGCACAAGCTATGCACACTATCTTCATGGTTTTCATACCTTGATGACATCGTCTTCAGTAGCTGGATCACACAAAGCCCTCTATTATCCCTGGAAACTGAATAAGGTCATATTCGGTAGCTCCCCACTGCTGGCTCAGAGCAGACATGTCCCTGCTGCCGGGGAAGATGTTGTCTCTGGGGCAGACCAACCATATGTAGCAGAAGCCAAGACAGCCAACAACTCACTGAGCATGTGGGGCTTATGCTTTCTTTTACAAAAACCAAATGGAATTAATAACAAGTATGTCACTTAGTAATTAAAATTAGATCCTTAAATAAACAAGTTAATAAGAATGATGAAAGATTCAGAATGGAAATTAAAATAAGAAATATTTCTGTCAATTTATTTTGACCACATAGTTCAATAGGTTATTTTGAGCCCAGGAAAGCAACTGGAAATAAGATGCACAAAGAAATTCCAGAGTCTTCTCTCTCCACTTTACTTTTTGTTGGGATCTTATTTGTGGGAGGCTTTGCAGCCATGTCTTTTTCTGAATGACCTGAAGAAGCCAGGTGAATAAAGTGAAATTCAGGGGGCTGGACCCACTGAAGGAATGACTTGCTTTCACATTATTTTTTGAGAGTGTTTGGACTAAGATTCTATTGTTGAATTGAGACACTGTAGTGCAAAAGAAAGTATCAGTAGGAAGATCTGGGACTCATCCCCTGCTCTGTCTCCTACTAGCTATACCACAGTGGTCAGAATCTTAATCTGATCTTCAATGTCCTCATTATAAAATATAGCCAACAATTTCTACCTTACGGATTTGTGTGAAACTTAATAGAAAATAATGCAAAATAGAACAGGTAAGACAATATCCTAACACACAATAAGCACCCAAAATGGTAGTTATGTTATTATTCTTCTAATAATTGTTTTATCATTGTCATCATCACATGGAATTTTCTCCTGGGGTCTGGGTCCTATCTCTGAACATGAGCTCCTCCAGTATCCTCCCACCATGATCCTTTGGATTTCTCTAGCACTTGTAGGCCCGACCACACTTGAGGCACCTTGTGATTTTTCTGTTGTTGTCTCACTGCCATGGATGTTAGTGCTATCTCCTTGATTAAAAAATATTCTACTTTAAAGAAAGGGATTCTCGGGGCACCTGAGTGGCTCAGTTGGTTAAGCAACTGCCTTCGGCTCAGGTCATGATCCTGGAGGCCCGGGATCAAGCCCCACATCGGGCTCCCTGCTCAGCGGGAAGCCTGCTTCTCCCTCTCTCACTCCCCCTGCTTGTGTTCCCTCTCTGGCTGTGTTTCTCTCTGTCAAACAAATAAATAAAAATCTTTTATTTTTAATATAAATATTTTTAATATAAAAATAAATATAAATATAAATAAATATTTTTATAAAATAAAAATAAAAATAAAAAATAAAAATAAAGAAAGGGATTCTCCATCTTCTGTTTCTTCTAGGAGTGTCAACACTTGTACCTAGTCAAGATTTCAAGTACGGTGCCATGGTTAGAACTTTGGATTTGAGGACAGAAGACCTGGGCTTGAAGTCCAATGTTCTTTCTTCCACACTCCACTATGCCTCTCAAAGAACGTCACCAACAGTGATATTTAACACCCTTAGAGACATAGGGGTGCCCACCCCATACCAACTCGCATGATGCACTGACATTGAGCCCTTGCCCAGGTGAGACTATCAGATATGTTGTACTAGAAAACCTAAATTAGATCACAAGTTCTAGTGGGAAAAGCTATGGCGTGGGAAGGGAAAGGAAGGTGCAGGAGAGGTAAGGAGGTAAATGTGAGGGGCTTAGAGAGGCTAAGGGAAGAAGATGGCAGGTTGGCTTCATCCCACACCTTCAAATGGGTCCGACCCACCCCGTAACCCAGCACAGGAAGCATGGCAGAGCCAGCCATGCTGGATCGTGCCCTGACTGATAGTCACCCAGAGAACCTCCCCCACAGGCTCCTTCCCACCATTGCCTTTGCTCAATCTCACTGTCTCTCCCACATTTTGACTCTGTTATCTGATTCCTCAGATAAGCCTGGGGCCCTCCTTGTTTTGACAGCCTATTTGGATCTTTTCTCCAGTTTAATTATCCACAGATCTCAACCTGCACACCCCCAAATACCTCCCTTCTGCAACATGCTAAGAGGTGACCCAGCTATCTACCTCATCCCATAAGACCATGATGTTTGCTCAGCCCCCCATGAACATGCTGGGGAGTTATTGGGGGTAGGTGGAGAGAAAGGGCTGAGAGCAAGGAGCAGACTGCTTGAGTCAGGTGTCACCTCCAGGCAGAAGCTCTCATAATTTCTTGCCAATTCCAGGATTAGCGTTTATATTGTTAAAAAGTTCAAACTCACAACTTTTTTTTTAATCCTTCAGATTTTATGTAGTCTAGTTAAGCAAGAGAACATGGCAGAATTTAGGTCTTCCCACTCTCGCTCTTCGCCCAGATCGTGTAGGGAGAAAAAATATCGCATTTTAAAGGCAGGTGGCTGGAGCACCACCAAAAAACCAGGTTTGTAAATTCCACAATAATTTGTGAAAAAGTCCAGGTGATTACCAGTGCATTTTTGCCGAGACATGCAAGAATGTAAAAGGCGGAGGGACTAAAAGTGCAACTAGAGTTGATAGGAGTGGATTCAAACAGTGTAAAATGAATCTGTCACAAAACTGAGAATCCGCAAAGCCACAGCCGCCGCTCAGGAACAACCAGAGAAGGCTGACCTTGAGCACGAAATATTTACCTTGAACAGAACTAGTTTGTTTTGAAAGCGGAGATGTTGCCTAGAAGTTTTGTTTACTGCATTTTAAGGGCCATTTTTAGTGCTATTGCAAGTATTTTTGTCAACACCTTATTTGCAGTAAGACCTTCATTCTTCTTGCCAACTCAGGATTTTCAGGCAAGGTGCCCCTCGTTGCCAAGGGATTAAGGATCACTGTATGTATTTCCTTTTTAGCACTAGGTTCGCGTTTTAGCTGAGCGCAGATTAGATCAAATGAACCAGCCGATTAGGTTGGCCATAACCGAGCCACGGAGTATATGCTGCCTAAGCAAGTCAGTTTTTTATTCCTGAGAATAATACCCACTGAAGCAAAGTACAACAATGGATACGTATCCGTTAGTATTTCAATCTTTCATTTTTTCCCACCTAATTCTACAAAAGGATTTGAAATGACGGTTATTATTTCATATATTATTTCATATGCATCATTAAGAGATGTTACAATTTAAAGAAAGATTTCAGATTTCCACCTGGAAAGAATTTAATTATTCACTCACTGATTCAACAGATAATTATGGCGTAGGTTCTTATGCCAGACATTGGGGATACTATGGTGAAAGTAATACAATGCTTCTCCCTCTCTCAGACACATAAATAAGTAAAGTCATTAAAAATATATTTTGGGGGCGCCTGGGTGGCTCAGTGGGTTAAAGCCTCTGCTTTCAGCTCAGGTCATCATCTCAGGGTCCTGGGATCGAGGCCCACGTCAGGCTCTCTGCTCAGCAGGGAGCCTGTTTCCTCTGCTCTCTCTGCCTGCTTCTCTGCCTACTTGTGATCTCTCTCTGTCAAATAAATAAATAAAATCTTTAAAATATATATATATATTTTGAAAAAGTAGGGGCATCTGGGTAGCTCAGTCAGTTAAGCATCTGCCTTTAGCTCAGGTCATGATGCCAGGGTCCAGTGGCTCCTTGCTCAGCAGGGAGGTTGCTTCTCCCTTTGCCCGATGCTCCCCCTGCTTGTGCTCTCTCTCTCTCTCTCTCCCTCCCTCTCTCTCTCTTTCTGTGTGTGTCTCTTGTTCTTTAACTCTGAAAAATACATAAATAAAATCTTAAAAAATATATTTAAAAAAAGAAAGCAACACAATTCCTCAATGTGCTCAAAGAATATGAGAATGAAAGATCCAGAATTTCAATCCAACCTACAATAAGCAGAACAACCTAGTCAGTTATTAGCCATTTATCTTGACAGATTCCCCATCACAATTTCCCTGGATAGTGGCTTGGCCAAACCAAAGGTAGCAAGTTGCATGAAGGCTAAATCACAGTGTCTTAGAGACTATCAAGGGCCTCAGAAATCATCTTTTAGTCTTCCAGCTTAAAGAGTAGTTATGAAGGCAGAGACAAAGAACAACTTGTTCAAGGTTGTAGATGAAGAAGCAGAGATTGTTGGGAATTTGCTGTGTGTGAGTATGGATGAAGGGTGAGTGAGATTTCCTTTCTTTGGAATTCTGAGCAAGTGTAAATCTATGCAGGAAACAATATGGTGCCATCGAGGTCATCCCATTCATGAGATCCCACTCTTTTCTCTTTGAGCCTCTTCTAAATGGACATGCTGCCTCTATCAAGAATGATTTTCCATGGGACCCCTGTGTGGCTCAGTTGGTTACGCATCTGACGTCAGCTCATGTCATGATCTCAGGGTCTCAGGATTAAGCCCCACATCGGGCTCTTGGCTCTCCTTGAGGGGAGCCTTCTTCTCCCTCTCCTTCTTTCCCCACTTGTCCTCTCTCTCTCTCACACATAAATAAATAAAATCTTTAAGAAAAAAAAGAATAATTTTCTGTTGTTGAAATCAAAATAAAAGACACTCTGTTTTTACGGAGTTGTTGCTTTTCTGTATTTTTTGTTTTGTTTTGTTTTTATTGTGATTCTTTTGTTATTGTTGTTATTGTTCTTTGTTTCCCTATCCAATATCAACATTTTCTACAAAGAAGGAGAAATGTTAGGGCGCCTGGGTTGGCCAGTCATTAAGCGACTGCCTTCGGCTCAGGTCATGATCCTGGAGTCCCCAGTTTGAGCCCCACGTCGGGCTCCCTGCTGAGCAGGAAGCCTGCTTCTCCCTCTCTCACTCTCCCTGCTTGTGTTCCCTCTCTAGCTGTGTTTCTCTCTGTCAAATAAATAAAGAAAACCTTTAAAAAATGTAAATACCCCAGTAACCATCAAAACACAGGCCTCTGAATTCCATAATAGTCTGTGAAGAGGCAAGGTGATTATAGGTATGTGTTGGTAAAACTTGAAAAGATAAAGAAAGGGAGACTCTATTTCTTCCTGTATTTCCTTCCACCCAGCTCCCAAATCTACCGCTAAACAAGATGCCCAGGCTATTTACCCAATCAAGTCAGCCTTCCTGACCACACTTAGCTCTGCAGACAGAGTTTCTAAGGTAAATATGTCTTTCACAGAAAAGCAGAATCTCCTTACAGAGAGGAAAATGGAGCATGTAAGGCAACCCAATAATTTATTACCCAAACCACAATATTGATATTTTTGAATGTGGAAGAGGCACTATTTATAATTATTTCTGGGAGACACCTGGAGGCTCTGTCTGGTGAGCAACTGCCTTCAGCTCGGGTCATGATCCCAGGGTCCTGGGAAGAAGCGTTTGTTGGGTGCCCTGTTCAGTGGGTAGTGTGCTTCTTCCTCTCCCTCTACCCCCCCCCCCCCACTCGTGGACTCTTCTCTCTCTCTTTCTCTCTCAAATAAATCTTTCAAAAAATTATTATTTCTAGACAACAGATACTAAGTAGAACTTTCCAGGGAAACTGGGATATGTCATCACCCGAGGTACAGGGGAAGAGCTTTGGATTTGAGATCAGAAGAACCTGAGATGGAGTCAGCATCCGGCCTCTTCCAGGCTGAGTTGGTACTTCCCTGTGTAAGACAGATAATAGGACATGTTTTACATGTGTTGTTCAGGATTCGCTGGTAAAGGTTGTAGCACATGGTAGGTTTTCTACAAAAGGCAGTCGTGGCTAACATAACAGCCCTATGAGATGTGGATGGTTATTATCCAATTAGAAAGTTCAGGAAATGGAAGCCCAAGTAGCTAAGTTGTCTGAGACCACAGAGCTAGTAAGTGGTAAAGCAGAGACAAAAACCACCCTCCGCCCCGCCCAGTTTGGCTTCAAACCTTCTGCGCTGGCTTGTCTGTCAGCATTATGTGAACTGAGTAAGGGGAGTCTATCTAAACTAAGAGCCTCCTGGAAGAGGCAGTGAGGTGGGCAATAGTTGGGCGAGGGGTGAAGTGGGGGGGAGGTCAGGGAGCACATGACGGTGTGAACTCCCTCAGATTGGGCCTGGTAGATTCACAAGTCTTGGCACTCTTCCTCATTGTTCTTTGCACTGCGAAGTTAAATGTCCTGCGGCTTACTTGCTAAGTGACCATAAAACGCCCCCTCTCTAAAATCCACTTCCTAATCTGTAAGCGAGGGTGTTGGAGGAAATGTGCCTCCAGCTCGCCTGTCTGTTCTCCAAGATGAAGATATTTCCACTTCTCTTCAGATCTTGAGTCCACTTTTGGCTGTGCCTCTGAGGTCCTGGAAAATGTAGAAAGGCCCTGAACAGCTGGGGCTCCCAGGAGGAGTGGGTTTGCCTTCTCCCTAGAGTGCCGCTGGGCAAGACCCGGCATCCTGGGCTATGTGGGCGAGGAGCGGATTCCCGCACACCCACACCTCGGCCAACCAGAGAAACTGACCACCCAGGCTCGAGCCTGCCCTGGCCACATCAGACAGCAGCCTGGGTGGCCTCTCTGTCACTGCAGGCAGAGCTGTCCACCAGGATTAGCTGGACCAGCCGCAATGGCTCTTGCCCAGCTCCTTGTTCCTGGGGGTTCTGGGGCAAGGCATTCATCTCTGAGGTCGTCCGGCTGCTCGCTGGTATGGAGCTCCCTAGGAAAAGCAATACAATCTCCACCGGGGGGAAGAAAATCTGTTCTGGCAAGATGTCCTGGGCATGCATGTGGATCAGACTTCTGAAAATTTCTAAGTAGAAAGCCCCGGAGAGATCCACTAACCCATTTTCATTCATTTATTCATTCATGTATTCAACAGACATTTCTTTAACATTTATGTGCCAGATACAATACTAGATGAAAGAAGACTCAAACATAACCTTAATATAAAAAACAAAACAAAATGAAATGAAATGTCTTAATAAATTGAAGAGTAATCATGAAAATAAGCTATTTCTCTATGACAGAAGTCTAGTCCAGCAATGATATTCACAGAAGACTGCAGGACACCAGAGGGGAAATGCCAACTGAAACCTCTGCTTAGGAAGGGAGGACTATGCTGGGGTCACAGGGGGTCTCTTGGGGGAAGAGAGTCACACCATGGGTCTTAGAGTAGGAGCTAAGAGATGAAAGGGGATGAGAAAAAGTCCTACAGGCAGAAAAGTATCCAAGCATCATTCATATTGATGGTCTGCAGCATGGAGCATGGAAGAAAGATGAACAAGAAATGAGGGTGGAGAGAGAAGCCAGGGCTAGCTCCCTGAGGACCTAGGATTAAATAAGAGTGGCCTTTATCTTTTGGGGGATGGAGAGGCATTGCAATGTTGTAGGTGAGCAGGTGTAATGCAGAAATCCGTTATGGCAGGACCATTCCAGCAGCTCTGCACGCAACATGGCTCTAGAGGCAGAGACACTAGTGAAGAATGTATGCTGTAACCCACTGGGAAGACAAGCCCTTAATTGGGTGTGGAGACCAGCACAGAGTTGGTCAAATCATATGGTGGATGTGTGACAGAGCGGAGAATTCAGCTCTCTTGCTCGGTAGGCCAGTGAGCTTCCAGGTTAGTAATGCCATAGTCCCCAGAAAAAAAGGAAGGATCTCCGAGACAGAGTGCAAGACTAGCTAGAGGTGAATTCCATCCCCTGGTTCTGTGACACTTTCCCAGTCAGCTAAGCGTTCTGGGGCTCGATGTTTACATCTGTAAAATGGGATCACTCTTCTTGGTCTGCTTATCTCCTCAACCTGCTACAATGCTTGGGGGTGAAGAGAGCTGGAAATGCTTTTTTTAGAGTAGGAGGAAACAGAAAAAATGCCTTGGAAACACGTGCTTTGGGGAAATCCCTCCAGAGATTTGAAACACCGAGATTAGGAACATTCCTTATCTTTGACTTTCTTCTTCACTTCATGTTGGCCATGATGATCTGGCTGCAGTTAAACCCTCTCACATTGGCCTCCGGGGCTCTTGAAGACAGTGCTTCCTTGAACAAATGATACGCATGATATATACAGTCACATCTTCATTAATAGTCATCAGCATTGTAAAATTTCAAGTTCCCTATATCGCAAAGTCTTTGATAAAATGAAGTTGTAGTTCAATTTCTGGAAGTAGAACCGGTAACCTACATACAATAACAGACCTTCAGTACAAATCAATACATTCCGAAGTTTTCCCTCGACTTTAAGAGCTAGGTTTGTCCCCAGGAAGGTCAGTAGGAAGCTGAGATCATGTTTTCTGTCCCGGTCTTTAGCGAGAGAACCAGCTAGCCAAAGCCTAAAGAGCACTTGAAACTGGGCCAGCGTTCCTCCATCTGTTCCCCACACAGCCACTCGTTCTATCCTCTGTGACCAGGGAGGTGGTCTCTGCCCATTGTTCTTTCATTTGGGTGACCTTTGAGCTCTTTCTCATCATGGACTTGAGTTTCCCCGGAGTTTTGTTCACGCTCCTAGTTTCAGACTGTCCTTCTGCTTCTAAAGTGAATAATAGGCTGCTTCTCCCTTTTGCTAGCCTGGAGAAAAAGAATGTGACTTCCAAGGATGAGTAGGTATGTCGGCTTCATGCCTGTGGAGCTGATATGTGACCCCAGCCTTGCATTTTAGCTGAGCCCAGATTGTGCCAAATGAGCCAACCGTGCAGGTAACTCTGGTTCATTGACAATTCTTCTCTCTGTCGGGGCGCTGGGCTGAGTGCCCCACACCTGCGAGTGGATGACAAGTCAGGGAACAGGTTTCCACAATAATTCCCCCAGCCCAGGAATAGAAACAGACTTCATTAGGTGAACTGTATGTGTGTGCACATGTCGGAACACTCCTTTTACTGAGTAATGCTCTTTATATATCAACCATCAGTATCCTCAAGTCATACTGCTCATCACTGTCTACTTACTAATTTGGGGATGATTCTTGGTTGGCCTATTTGATAATTACTATGATTTGTATTGTGTTAACTATTCTCACAATAACTTTGGGTTGTGTTAATAAACAAGTGATCTTAGAAGAATGTATGCACAGCGGCACAGGGAAGTGTGTTGCTTTCTAAATCTCCAGCTAGGCTACTGAATTGGATGGTGGAAATGCAGATTATCCCAGTGTGGACTCTGCCCCCAAAGATTTGATTTTCCACACAAGCTCTCCCCTGAGACAGGCTACTCTCCTCATTTCTCCACGGATCTGTCTTAGCTCACACAATCTTTTGTACCAAGAATGCCCTCTGCATTTTAGGAGCGCTGTCTAAATCCTGCATTCCACACCAATCTACTGAGACAACAGCTATGGTAGGGAGCAAGGGACACAGGCCATCTGGCCTGCCCCTGACCATGGGCCTACACTTCTTGTCTGTCTCTATTTGGTCTTCTGGAGCCTTAAAGGAGGCACAGATCACATGGGCTTTGAATTGGGGAGAAAAAGAGTAGATGAGTGAACCTCACAGGATTTTAAATATAAGGAGTACTTATACTGGTCACTGAGGACAACACTGTTTTCCCCAACAAAACCCCAGTTCCTCTACAATATCCTACTACTGTCACCACAGCTTTGGTGAGCCACACATTCCCAAAAGGTAGAGAATGCCATTTATTTGTCTCTTGTTCCATTGCCAACCACGGTATAAGTACGGAATAGTTGCTTAGTAAATATTATGTGATTATTAATTCATTCTGTGTTGAATAAGTGCTTAAGAGGGTTGCCAGCCTGGCCTCATGGACAGACAGTAGCTGGGAGCACTCCTTCTCATAAGATAACCCTTTGCACATTTGAATGGCTTTTGGCATCAGAAATTTCTTCCTTAAATTGGATCTCAATCCATTTTGATGTAAATTCCATGCCATTGGCCTCAGCTCTGCCCTACCCAGGCACCACAGGCACTCAGAACCAATAACCTCCTTCAGTAGAAGTTTATAGGCAGTGACACATTGTCCCAAACATCTCTGCTCTGTGTTGACCAAGCCCAGGTCCTTTAGCTACTCCTCAGAGCATGTGATTTTGATTCTTCACATGCTGGACTCTCTACGGGCAAGTGCAGTCTTCCTGATGAAATATATTCCCGGGGACCTCGCTCAAGGTCCCAGTGTTTCAGCATAACAGCCTTGTTTAAGGACCGAAAAGTCTGGGAAGAGGCTCTTTGGGGGGAGAAATGAGGGTAGATTTCAGCCCTCTCCTGAGTAGGACAAACCTATTCTCTCGTGGAATTTCCTGCTCATGGCTCCATGTTTCTGAAGAGACTCCTAATACATTATTGCCTCTAAAGTCACCCTGTGACTGTCCAGGATGACACAAGTGTGGCTACCTCCCCACCACTTCTCGCCAACTTGGACTGATGGATTATGAATCTATAGATAAGTTCTGCCCTTTTCTCTAGCCAAATAGAATATAGGGACTGAGTTGGGGTGCAAGAGGGAGGAGACATGGTTTTGCCTACCCGCGTGTCTCTTTGGGGTCCCTGTGCACAGCAGTGAAAGGTGTGCATGAGCCTGGGAATTTCCTAAAATCTATTGCTTGGATGCTGAGTCTGGGCCCACATGAGCCCAGCTCAGGAATCATTTTGGTCACCCCCTTACCCCTCTCCACCAGCCTCCTGTGTTTGTGGTCATCAGAAGCCACGAACTGGATCTATACGCTCAGAATTGGCCAGGATCTCCCAGAAGCTCAAGGTTAGGAGATCCTTAAAGGTCACTGATTCTATCATCATTCATAAAAACTCCCAAATATAACACCGACATGACTTACACTGTATTCTCACTGATGGCTGTCAAGCCCCTGAATATGGGGAATTCATATCTTCATAAGCAGCTCCATCTTGCCTGGCTACAGCTTTTATGATATAGATAGATAGATAGATAGATAGATAGATAGATAGATAGATAGAGATATAGATATATAGATATATTTTTTAAAGATTTTATTTATTTATTTGACAGAGAGAAACACAGCAAGAGAGGGAACACAAGTGAGAGAGAGGAGTGAGAGAGGGAGAAGCAGGCCTCCCGCTGAGCAGGGAGGGAGCTCGAAGCCGGGCTTGATGTGGGGCTCGATCCCAGGTCTCCGGGATCATGACTTGAGCCAAAGGCAGTCGCTTAACCAACTGAGCCACCCAGGCGCCCCTTGCCTGGCTACAGCTTTTAAAGGATGTACTTGGACAGGCAGAGATAGAAGAACAGAGCCTGAGAAGCAGGAGGCCTAGGTTTGGCTCCCTCTCCTTCACCATGTGGCACTAGAACCCTGACAGTCACAGAGCCTCATTGGAGGCTCTAAAAAGACTTAGGGCTCAGTAATACTTCACCAATAAGCATGCTACAAGTAATAAATAGCATTATTTATTTCTATTAATGAATAGTATATAGGTTGTGGTACCACATGAGCATTCTACTAACACACTCTCAACCTTGAGCATTGTCTGTTTGTCCTTTATCTCTCTTTAGGCATTTCCTTCCAGGCCCTGCAGTTGGGTAATACAACTGGGAACAGATGGGCATCAGATAAAATTCTCTATATTATGTAGAAATAAAGTAATCTTTTACATTTATGTACTGCTTTGATGTTTATAAAAAGGGTTCACATTTTTTCCTTGTTTCTTCTTTTGATCCTCATAATGAACCTTGACTACACCTCCGTTTGCCAGATGAGAAAACTGAGGTAGAAAGCAAGAAGTGATTTGCTGAAACACTTTCAAAGAGATGGTGGTGGAGGTAGGACTCGAATCCAGGTCTGGCTGAACCAGGTCTGGCCCACCTTCCCATGTGGCCAACATCAACAATGCCAAGCTAAGTGTCTATGAAAAGGAAAGTCCTCTGCAGGATGGGAAGGCCTCAGTAGGTGAGAACACCCATGCAATGAATGACAAGAATTTTTGAGGAAATCAACACTGAGTTTCATGGGAAGTCCAAATTCCAAAGCAGTCCTAAATGGTTATGATGAGCATTTGCAAATGGTTTGGAGTACAAAGGACATGCAGGGTCTGTCCTCTGAAGAAAGGACAGCCTTCTGGTCTGCACAGCATAGAATCGGCAAGCATAGGATACCGAGTATATTTTGGGGATGGAGTACTGGGAGAAATCAAAATGTCATTCTGACTATTGATAAGAATATATTTGCATAGAGAGGTGATTATGACTGAGAGCATAGAAAATGATGGCCAAATCCTATTCGATGCAAATCTAAGCCTTGTTGGCTTAGTTGGTAGAACACGTGACTAGATCGCAAGGTGGTGAGTTCAAGCCTTATGTTAGATGTAGTGAGTATTTAAAAATCAAGTCTTTTAGGGGTGGCTCAATCGTTAAGTGGCTGCCTTCAGCTCAGGTCATGATCCCAGGGTCCTGGGATAGAGTCCCACATCAGGCTCTCTGCCTAGCTTCTCCCTCTCCCTCTGCCTGCTGCTTTCTCTACTTGTGCTCTCTCTCTACCTCTCTGTCAAATAAATAAATAAAATCTTAAAAAAAAGAAGAACCAAGTCTTTTAAATTATCTGACATAAGAAATAATGAATTTTAAACATTCTTTATCTGATGTCTTCTATGTATCAGACCCTGTGCTTGATGAGAAGAGCTCAAAGAGAAAGAGACTTCTTAGCCCCTTGACCTTACTGTCTATTCCCCAACCTTCAAATCTTTATCCAATTGCCACAGGCATTTTAACATTCATGTTTTTAAGATAGTAATTCAGAGCAGTCAAATGAAAAGAATAAGGTTTACCTTAAGGTGTGATTGATAGTCTTATCCTTTAATTTTAATAAAGAGAACTTCTGAGGTCTAAAATACTTGTCTCTAGGGGACTTGGGTATATCGGTCTGATGTTGCAGTGATCCAGGCACTCATCAGTTAAATGTCAGTGGTCCCTTCCTGAAGGCAGGGATCTGGTCCAGACCATGGTTGGCAGGTCCTGAAGACTGTGACAGTAGGACACTTGGCATGGGTACCCAGCTGGCCTAGTGTTATCTGAGCCCATGATCTATACTCTCTCTTTACTGAGCCCATTTCTGTGCAGAGACTTCCCAGATGCAAAACAATTGCATAAGCCTCCGCTAGTTAGCTTAATTGGCATATTTCAGGTTAGTCATATAAACCTGGTTCTTTTTATATTTTGCCAGTCTTTCGTAGTGTAACAGGACTGTTCCCGTGTTAAGAATTTCAAATAAGTGTTTCCTGGTGTGATTAGAATCTGACTAAAACATGCTTGGCAATTACCTGTAAGCACGTTGACACTTGTGTCTGATGATGGATAAAAGGTTCTGAAGGCACCCCCATGCCGTCCTTCATTGCCTCCTTGGAGGAAGAGGGGGACCAGCTGTGTTGGGATGGAGGCTCCTCCAAGCCCCTCCGGGGAGAATGTGGGGGGCTCTGGAGCTGCCACACATAGGGCCTTTTTCTGCCTTCACCCACCACCAGTCACCAATATGCAGCCCCTTCACTTTTCTTGGGTCCTTGAACTCCTCCAGCAATACCACTCTTCATTCACTCTCCAGGTCTCTGACCCCATGACAAAAGCTCACCCCCTTCCAATACCCTTGCCTGGAGCGACCTTTTGGAAATGCAAATCTGAAAACCTCTTTCACACTCTCAAACTTTTCTTAGGGGATTCTCCACTGCCCCACTGAATGCCACTGGGGAGAGACCAAAGGCTTTTTCCTGGCCTGAGCCCCACCCACTTGCCAAATCTGATTTCTTTCTACTGCCACTTTTCTCCTTAAACTCCAGAAAAGGCCAATAGCTGCCCCGGGTCAAGGAACCATGAAGTTCAGTCCCTCAGGCATGAAGACTAACCGTTTTCCGTCAGCTGCTGGTACTTAGGCAACTGTTAGGCAAGACTGCACTGTGGGATAGAGATGGGGTTTACCTCGGGGACTCCTACTAGTTTCTCACCACGGAAAGTCAAGAAAGATCCCATCTAACTCTGGCAATAAGAGAGGAAAAGAAATCACTTAAAAATAGTCCAGAGTATTCTCCATGACAAAGGCCTACTCTCCCAGCTTTATCCCTCTGCGAGGGGTATTTCTCCCACCAGCCTGTCTTGTCTTCCTGTGTCACCTAAGGGGGGAAAAGAAGGTAAAAAAAATTTTAAATAAAGTCAGCTAGGAAACTTGTGTGAATTCCAGGCATCCTGAGAGTTTTAAGTCTTCAAAAGAGGACCTTGTAGGAAACTGAGCTCATCTGCGGAACCAAACCTTAGCAGCTCTGCAGGACTCAGAATCCCAGTGACCTCCAAGTGACCTCAGACCTTTGTTAATAACTAACTCAGACCTGTTTCCGTTCTGCTGAAGAATGAAGCAAAAGTACCTGAGGGTGGGGCAGGGAATCCTAAGAAGAGAAATGCCCAGGGATAGCCCCTCCCATAGCAACAGCCTCCCCAGGTGACTACTGGAAATCCAATCTTCCTGGCTCTCACGCTCAGGTGTCAGGGACGGAGTCTTGTCTTTCATGCAGACTACATTCAGGGTTGCCCAAAGTCCATGACTATATGCCAATTTGGAGCATGTGTGCACATGTACAGCTTTCTCAGGTCATACAATCCATTGTTCTACCATCAGATTCCTCAGTCTGTTCACCAAAAAAAGGCAAAGTACTACTAAAATGAAGCCCTCTTTTTTGGAATGTGCCCTGGAGGTGTGTGTGGGGTGCTTATTTCTCAAGAAAGCTGTTGAAAATAAAAGAAATATATCTACTGAGCCAGAGAACACCATCTTTCACAAACCAAGATGAAACATAGAAACCATAAAGGAAACAGCCAGTATTTTGGGCTACATACAGAATTAGAAGCACAGGGCAAAACGGAGACCTTCCTTTCACCTCCCTTTACATCACAACTACCATAAACAAGACAAAAACATAAATGATCAATGGGGAAACCATTTGTAATTTAAGAGGTAAACAAAAACAATATAGGTAACACAAAGAGCTCTTGAAAATCTATAAGGAAAAAGCAAATCTCTCAATTAAAAAAATGAGTTATAAAAAAGCATAACAGGTTTGTCTATAAAGAAAAAAATGTAAATGGCCAGGAAATATGAACACTCAACCTCACAAATAACTGAAGTACAAAATATGGGTGTATCATTTTTCATCTCAGGAATTGACAAGGACTCAAAAGACAAACAAAACTGATATTGGTGAGTGTCTAAAGCACTGGTTCTCAAGCCTGGCTGCTCAATGGAATAACCCAATGGACTTTATAAAATATTGATGCCAACATCTGCTTCTAACCATGAAGGATTAGCTGCTATGGGAATTGCTCTCCCACTACAAACAGCTAGAAAACCAGGCAAACACATAAAACAACTCTCTGGGCAACAGGCGGAGTAGGGCTGCTATCCCTGAAGGATGAGAAGCAAATGAGATGAGTAGACCATTGCCCACATTGCTGCCTGGAGGCAGTCCTCAGGACACAGAGCAGAATAGAGAACCCAAGCAAAACTCAGTTTCACTGAGTTGAGGACAGAGAGCAGAGTTCCAGGAAGCCAGTTTGCGGGATCAGAGTTTGCAGAGTGAATGCCCAAAAGGAAGAAACTGCAGAGAGTTTCCCTCCAAATTTTGATCAGTGAGGATGGCATGCATGGCAAAAACTTGATGAAGGGGATGGGGGAGAAGAGGAGAGGAACAGCAAGAGACTGAGAAATTCTGGAAGCTCACAAGGGACTGTTCATAGCAGGTAGAGTCAACCATAAGGTATATACTTAGTAATGGGTCTAAATCAGTCCTAGACTAAAAGTTGCTCTCATTGGTTTCTAACAAAGCTTAAAAGCAATCCTAAGGAGGCTCAGGCTGATGCTAAGTAATATAACTACATACAAAAAAAAAAAAAAATCCATGCTAATTAAAGGATTGCAACGAACTCTAAACCCCAACAGTGTACATTGTACAATGTAGATCACCCAATAAAAATTAATGGGCATACAAAGAAGCAGGAAAATATGATCCATGGCCAGCAGAAAAATCAATCAGTACGGACACTAAAGTGACAGATATGATGCTATCAGCAGATAGAACATTAAAACAGCTATGATAAATATACTCTGGTAACTCAAGAATGTATAGGAAAACATGAATGTGATGAGAAGTTAAGTGGAAGATATAAAAAGATCCAAATGAAACTTTTAAGAGATGAAAAATGCATCATCTGACAAGAAAAACACATGAAAAGGAATTTGCAGCATATTAGACATGCAGAAGAAATCACCAGTGAACATGAAAATAGAGCAATAAAAATAAACCAAAATCAAACACAGAAAGAAAACTAATGAGAATCAATCAATAAATTAACAGAGCATCAGTGACCTGTAAGACAATATCTAGCACATAAGTGAAGATCCTGAAGGAGAAGAGAAATATATGGGGTTGGGGCAAGAAGTGATGCTTGGAAGTTTTTCCAAATTTGATGAAAACTATAAACACACAGATCCCAAAAGCTCAATGGATCTAAACAGAAGAAACAAAGTAAACCACACCAAAGCACATCATAATGAAATTTCTAAAAGTCAATAATAAAGAAAACTTTTTAAAGGAGACAGAAAAAAAATCCACAATAGGAACAGACAGAGGAACAACAAAAAATTCACAGCAGAGTTGTAACAGAAGGTATGCAAAATAGAAGATAACGAGCAATATTTTTAAAGTAGAAAAGGAAAAATATATAAATCTCAAATTTATTACCAAGTGAACTTGAAAAATAAAAATGGAACAAAGACTTCCCTAAGAAAACCTGAAAAAATTCACCTACTTCAGGTATGTGCCACTTAAAAATGTTAAAGGAAGTAGCGCCTGGGTGGCTCAGTGGGTTAAGCCTCTGCCTTCCGCTCAGGTCATGATCTCAGGGTCCTGGGTTGGGCTCTCTGCTCAGCAGGGAGCCTGCTTCCTCCTCTCTCTCTGCCTGCCCCTCTGCCTCCTTGTGATCTCTCTCTCTCTGTCAAATAAATAAATAAATAAATAAAATAATAAAAAAAAAAAGTTAAAGGAAATTCTTCAAGTGGAAGGAAAATTGATACCAGAGAGCAATCTGGATCCATATGAAGGAATGAGGAGCACCTGAAATGGCAAATACACAGGTAAATTTTAAAGATATTTTTTTTAACGTTTTTAATTTATAGAGTTGTTTAAGATAAAAAGTTGTAACTATATTGTGAGTTTATAACACATAGACTGTATGATAAGAGTACAAAGGACTAAAGAGGAAAATGGAAGTAGTAAAAAACAAATTAGAGTTAAAATGGAATCCAAAAAATATACAAAATTTAAAATATACAAAAACTTATATAGAGGGGAAAAGCCCAAAAACAGGTAAGAAGAAAACTCATACCAAACTAGTAGCTTTAAACTTAACAATATTGACAACTCCATTAAATGAAATGACTTAATAATCACAATAAGATGCAGAGATTAGGGGCCCCTGGGTGGCTCAGTTGGTTAAGCAACTGCCTTCAGCTCAGGTCATGATCCCGGAGACCCGGGATCAAGTCCCACATCAGGCTCCCTGCTCGGCGGGAAGCCTGCTTCTCCCTCTCTCACTCCCGCTGCTTGTGTTCCCTCTCTGGCTGTGTTTCTCTCTGTCAAATAAATAAAATCTTAAAAAAAAAAAAAAAGATGCAGAGATTAATAGATTGGTTAAAAAAAAAAAAAAAAGCAAGACCCAAGTGATCTAAGGATATGCTTTCTACAAAAAACCATGGGAAATATAAATATATAGCACATTACAGAATGGAAAAAGATACACCATGCAAATACTAACCCATAGGAGAATGGAGTGTCTAAAATGTGTCAAAGTAGTTTTAAAACAAAAAATACTACCAGAAGTAAAGAGAGACATTATATGGCAAATTAATCAGGAGGCTATAACAATCCTAAATTGGTAGAACCCAAATAACAGACCTTCAAAAAATCTTAAACTGTAACTGATAGAACTGCAATAAGAGATTTAAAAAAATCGACAATGATATTTGGACATTCAACGCTTTTTTCTCTGTAATTGATAACACAGAAAAACATGAAGGACAGAGTAGAATTAGCCACACTATAAACTAACTGACATTTATGGAACATGTGATTCAAAAGTGACAGAATGCAAAATAATTTCAAATATACATAAGACATCCACCAAGGTAAATTATGTTCTGGGCCATGAAATAATCTCAAAAGAGTTAAATAAATTGAGATCATATAACATATACTTTCTGATCCTGGCAGAATTAGACTAAAAATCAATAGCAAAAATATATCTGAAAAGTCACTCAAATATTTATAAATTTAAAATTGAAAAAATTATAAATTACTTCTGTTAAAAAGAAATTATAATGGAAGTCAGAAAATATTTTGAACTAAATAAAAATTTTAAAAACATATTGATATTTGTAGGAAGTGGTTAAAGAAATGGTTAATCAAAAAGAGAAAATTGTTAGCTAAACCATGGTAGATCCAAATGACTCAATAATCTGAATTCTTTAATATTACAATATACAGATCTATATATTTTGGTTGAAAAAAATTGTCTATGAGATATTGTTGAGTGAAAAATATGTTAAAATAAGTCAAATACAAAACATATATAATATCTAATTCATATGACATTTTTGTAAAGAGGCCATGTATTTGCCATTAATGTATGACAAGATGATCATCAAAAAGTTAGCAACGTTGTTTTTTACTGGCAAGTTTTCAGATAACTTTTTCTTTCTTTACATTTTAGTATTTATGAATTGTGTACAGCATTCAAGTATATTTATTATCAGAAAAAATAATAAACTATATTTTTAATGATTAAAAAGTGAAAAATCATTCATTCACTTACTCAAGGCACTTACCAAATATTATCTGTGTGCCAAAACTTTGCTAGATGCTGAGGATGGAAAGATAAATGAATAGTGGGATTCTCTCTTCCTGGGGGTGGCACTGTGAGTACAGAGAGGACTGCTCCCCATTTCCTAATGGGCACAAAGGGGTATACTAACAGTATATACCTAACTCAATCATCATGATAACTAAGGAGATAGTGGGTGGTAGGTCTCTTACCCTGATCACTTCTTTGCCCCTGTGGAGACAGAGTAGCCCTAGCCCAATCCTGGAGACAAATAGGCACAGTCAGGAAAGAAAGGTCTCAGTGTTCCTGAGGCTGCCTTAGTTCCTGTGCATCACGGAAGCTGAGATGAGACCCAGTGGCCCTGCATGACTGACTTTGGAGTAGAGGTTAGCAGAGGACATTCCAGACCATGAGTCTGATGGAGGATATGGCAGAGATCTTCAAGGTCAGGGAGAAGGGACTGGGGGCCTAGGCAGCAAGAAGTGTCACAGAGCTCTGGCCAACCTCAAACAAATTTTTCTTAAGATTTTGTTTGCTTGTTTGTTTTGAGAGAGAGAGTGATAGTGAAAGAGAGCACAGCGGGGGACAGAGGAAGAAGCAGACTCGCCACTGAGCAGGGAGCCCCACGTGGAACTCAATCCCAGGACCCCGGGATCATGACTTGAGTTGAAGGCAAATGCTTAACGGGCTGATCCACGCACGCACCGCCAACCTCAAATTTTAAATTTACTAATTAAGAGTATTTAAAAAAAACTTAACAATAGCCACTATTTCATAAAATAAGGTGTTTCCAAAAGTCAGACTGATTTTACCTGGGTATAAAACAGAGATTTTAAAAAACTGAATAAATTTTAATCAATGTAGCCTTATGACCAACCTGCCACACTGTCCTTCTTTTGGCTCATTTAGCCATGGGCTAGTGCAAACTGAGCAGTATGGGCCCGCCCTGGTCTCTGGGTTCACGCTTGGAGAGCCCTCACTGTTGTATATCATTTTATGACATCTAAAACGAATGGAGCATATGAAGACTTTAAATAGAGGAGTAATAGAGTCAAATATATAGTTTAGACAGCTCATTCGGGCCTCAATATTCAGGAGAGATTCTGTAGGTGAGTGGGAGGCAGGGAAACCAGTTCAGAGGCTCTTTTAATTGCCTAAGCAAAAGGCCTTAAGGCCCCGAGTTAAAGAAGACCATTGAGTATTTCTCTAATGAGACAGTTATTTTTGACTTTTATCCTCCTTCCGAGTAAAATAAACCCTGCATTTTCTTTTTAAATCGCCAATAAAAAACTATGTTAGTTCATTGGTTTTCATATTTCACGTAATTGCTAGAGGCACCATGTTTAACAGAGTCCAATAGTAGGCAAGTGTTCCTATTTGATGAATTCTTCAGGAAGTTTCCTTGAGCCTCTGAATGATATTTTAAGGGTTCCTTTACACTCAGTCATTATAATTAGCTCTTCAAATTTCTCTTTATTGATTGGCAGCAATAGACCTCTGGCCTATATGTGTCACTATACATTAGACATGTATTTAATTAACATTGACAAAATTAATGTTATTATAGTTGGTATTTTATTAGAATATGGAAGTGTTTTTCTGAACTACTTTTATCTCCCTCTAAACAAAATGAGTCAAGAGTCAAGTCTTGTCTTGAGACACAAATTTTTTCTCTTTTAGGCAAATGTGGATTTTGGTACCCCAAATTGAAATAGTCTTAAAAAATTAAGTTCAAAAAATTTATACAGCTATATTAGGTCTACTTTATAAAGAAAGTGTAAAAACCACTCACATAGTTCCTGCCTCATAAATGATGTTGAAAAACCACTTGAATTTTACCAGTTACAAAAGAGTTTCTAGAAAACATTAAGAAGAAAAGAATTATCACCATCTTTTCCCATTAGCAAAGGAAAAATGAGGAAGAACATTGAGCAGATATGGTTGTTTTGTGTTTTAAAATTATTCCCTTGGTAATAATTAATTTGATGATGCTTAGTGATGACTGAGAAATTAAAAATGGCGCTACATGGGCCTTTGATTTGGTAGAATGGAGATGCCTAATTTTGAAGAGATGTCTTTTGCTGCATGGATTTAATTTCAACAAACATTTGCAAAGTGTTTACTATACATGAGGCCACAAATAATTTCTGTGCAGATAGAGAGGGCCAGAGATGAATTCAACACAGTTGAATTCTAGTTTCCACTAGCAAAGACCTCGTCTAGTGATAGGTCCAAGCATACAATACAACTGTCTATAATTACAAGGCAGAACTAAGTGAGGACTGTATCTAATAATAATTGTAAACCACTGGCTTCCTGAAGACAAAGGCTTTCTTTCTATTGACAACACTTCCGAGAGACCTGTCAGAAGGTGAAGCCCAGTCACTGACAGTGAGTACTGATAGATTCTAGACCGCGTACTCCGTGAAAATAAGGGCCAATTTTTATGTATTTCTGTATTCTCAGGATCTGACATAGACAAGGTATGTAGTAAATGCTCCATAAACTCTGTTAAGTTATTGAGTTTTGAATTAACAAATGAGCAACCAAATGTTGTAAAGCATAGAGGAACTCACAATTCAACCGGATTGGGATACTTAAGGCAATGAGGGGAGTGTTTAGAATTAGGTGGCATTTGAGGTGGGTATTAAAGAATACATTTGGTGCCAATTCAATGCATGTTTGCATATTCAAAAGGGTCCTCTAAAAAATGAAGGCCTAGAGATATCAAACTCAGTCATGTACAATTCAGCCAGGCTGAAGTCCCAAAAATTACTTCCTAAGTCTAACAATCTGAAGTTGACTCCATAATCAAATAGAGCCCCTCATAGGTGATCTCAGCCCACATGTCCAGAGTTATTGCCCTTTATTCAAAAGCCCCTAGCCACCTTGCAGCTAGGCTAGTCCCCTCTCAGCCCCAGAGCACGCCATTCTCAATTCTGCCACCAGTGATACTTACAATGCCCTAAACACAATTCAATGACAAACAGTGGGGAGCCATAGCAGTTTCTGGATCAGATGACTGACGTGACCTAACTGGTATTTTAGAACATAGTATAGATACGTTCCTATAGTATCTGGGTTATATGTTTAGGTGCTTTAATGATGAGCAAAACAGGGGTGCCTGGGTGACTCAGTTGATTACGTGACTGACTCTTGATTTCAGCTAATGTCATGATCTCAGAATCATGAGATGGAGCCTCAAATCAGGCTCCATGTTCAGCAGGGGGAAGTCTTGAGATCTCTCTCTCCTTCTCCTCTCTCTCTCTCATAAGTAAATTTTTTTTTTTTTAAAAATGAGCAAAATAAAAAAGACTGAAGCAAAATAGTTTTACTGTTTTCTCTAACAGTAGAGTCTGAAGTGTTAGGTGATCCCAGAGGCCTAAGGAGCTCTGATCTACAAAGTCATCCAGGCACCCAGTCTCCTTCTACTTTTGTGTCTTTCCACTGATTGAAATATTGCCCTCATCTACAGGGTAAAACTGATTTACTCCCATTGTGTGCATGTTTTTACCCAGGGGAAGAGGAAGAGGTAGACGGCAAGTGGTACGGTGTAGAAATTGTGTACATCATCACTTCCACAGGTATAATCTAGTCACATTAGGAAATGTAGTCTTTAGTGGTGAAATCCTGTGCCCAACTAGAACTTGGGGGTTCTATGATGATAAAGAAGACAAGCTATTGAGGAATATTTGGTTGACTCTAGCATAGTTTCCTTCCCTTCCTCTCTGTATTGCTGTAAGCTGTATTGTCCCAACAATAGCATTCACCTACTGAGATATGAATAAACCAGAGCCTGACGAATAAGGCAGTGTGAGCTGGGAGAGCATGTATGTGTATGTTGGGAGTACATATAGGTACCTAAGAGGTGCCTGCACCATGATAACTGCTTAATATGTGATATTACCATCAGTTCTCAAAATAACAGTGAAAGGCAGACAGATATCATTATCCCTAATATCATTGAGAAATCAAGTTGCAAAAACTTTATGGTCACAAAACTATGCAATAGAAACTGGCTTTGCACTCAGGGGCATCTACCTCCAATCCCCTTTTGCTACAGCACTGCTAAAGGTCTGATTTTGGACTGATTGATAAACTAGGACTATTTTCCCCTTTCTGTATATGCAAGTCAAACTTTTTTTTCCCTCATAGTTAATAATTATCCATGCCTGCGGAGAAACTCAATTTACATATTGTCTAATTTCTCATCCTTGACTATCCTGAAATTGAGTATAGTATGGTGTTTTTTGACAAAGCAATATCTGAGAAACTGCAGTGATTTAGCAAATACTAGATTTCCCATTCCAGGGACCACACAAGGAAAGCCAAGTCATCTTTTCTGTTTGGCTTTTTGGGCTTTTTCTTCTCCCCCCCCCCCTTTTTTTTAAGTCAACTGAGAAAACATTCTGTTTAAATTCTGGATGCTCCATGGGAATTCATATTTACTTTTCATCAACATCAATGACTACCCTCCTCTTCATCGGACACTGAGGATCCTGATCTATTAAACAGGTCCCCTGATCACTCCTTCCATGGGGCCAGGATGCAATTTGCTAGCAAATTGGAATCAGAATTGGGTTTTTAAAGAGAACCTTCCCACAGTTATAAACATCCTTAATTTTTACAGCAACACATTGACTTCAAACCGGACTCCTAATTATTGCAATATTTCCTTTAAAAGCCTGCAGTGGAGATTCGGCAAGCTCCAGACATCTGCTTCAAATCCAGAAATTTCTTTCCTTTCTCAAAAAAAGGTTGCTCTCCTCCAATTAGCTTCAGCAGAGCAGCGGGAGCAAGTGGAGCTCTGTGGATGGGGTTTCATGTTTACTGGGCACATTCCAGCTTCACCGCCTTTTCCCACATGGGACCATAATAACCACTTTGCCTGTTGGACCCAGGACCAAATGGCTTTTGAAGTAAGAAAGAGATATGTCTTGAGTCTTTTTTAAAAAAATCCTCTTGCAAACCTTGGTTTATCATAAACAGATACAGTTGACCTAAGGCAACGCATTCTTTACCACTCCTAGTTTTTTAAGTATTGGACATAAATTTTAAGTATGGTGAGAGAACACTTTTGTTGTTGTTGCTGAGTCCTATCTTTACACACCTGAAACACAAAATTCTGGAGGATGCTTGGGTGAAGTTGGTGGTTAGAGGCAGCAACTGTTATTATCCTAAACCCAAAGGGCTTAATAATGATCATTTCAACTGATACTTAAACCTGATTTCAAAGCTCCCAATAAATGGCCTTAGTTAAATGCCAATATAGTTTAACAAATTGTTCTAACCTAAGCCAGTCTTCCCCAGGAATCCTGTACTAAAAACCAGTAGTTTGGACTTCATAAAAATGTACATGGACATTGAAAGTCTATTATTTAGTATAAATGACCTTATATGAGACTTTTATCCTCCAGGCTAAGTGTATGTCAGCCTCATATCTCACTTTTTCCCATCTGTAAAATGGGAATTTTTGAAACATTAAAGACCGATGTTAATCATGTCTCTTTCATCAATTCACCTCTAAGTTTAAAGCCAACTGGTCACAGAGGGACAGAGAACAAATATCAATCTACCTTGATGAAGTGGGTTTGGAGAAAGAGGCTCAGAATTGCATAATTAACTAGACCCATCCACTGGATGGTTCCGGGTGTGGGTCCGGAGCCCATAGGAGAATCTGGGCTGGAGATAAGACCCGTTGTGGAAATCATCAGTTTATGTCTTATAATTGAAACCATGAGAGGAGAGATAACCACACAGAGACTGCTCAGACTTAAAAAAAGAAAATGCAGAGATTCAGATTGGCAAAGCAGAAGTATCTGGGCAGGGACCCAAGTCACAGCCAGGCCAAAAGGACACACTTCCTTAGGGACAAATTTGGGTTGGGAGATGCTAGCAAACCTACTTCCCCTGTTAGGCCTGATGAGGCTTTCTTTAGACCCAGAGGCAAGATAGTTACTACCCAGCTTAGTAGAGAAGAGGTATGGCTTGTGGCATCCCTATCCCTGCACATCTGGTGCTATGTTGGATGGAGCCTTGCTATCAGCCCCAACACTGCCAGACCACTGAATAAGAATTATTCCTACCTCAAGCACCATCCCTCCCCCAAATTTCAGTGCAACAACAAATCTCTTTAAATTCCCTTATTTGTTTAGATTTTGTTATGCAAAGAAATGGCATCAGTTTTAATATCAGAGTCTACCAAGAAATGTCTTTTGTCAGCCATGGGTCCTAATTTCGAGGGTAAGATCCCCAGACTTATCCCTCCAAACAGAAATCAACCTCATCCAACTGAACCTTAGGAGTTACTCTGGCATGTCAGAGGCTCTCCCTTCAGCCTTTGTACTGCTCATGTCTAGTGGGGGTTATTGACACTAGAGTGTATGTGATTATCACCTTATAGAAAAGAAGCAAATGGTATCTCCTAAAGTTGAACAGAGCACAGTCTATGCAACCATCTGTAGAAGTTCTAAACCCAACACAAGACCCTTTTCTTGCTTTCAGTAAATTCAACTAGATACCAGGGCTCAGTCAGCATTCCTACTGTGTATAGGGAGCTTTTTACTTTCAGAAGACAAACATCATTTCTCCATGGGTAAGATCTGTTGAGGGAAGAAATCAGCTGTTCTTCCACTCATTGAATTTTAGCTAGAGTTAAGGAGATCTGTCTTCTTGAAACTGCTAGGGCTGGTATTTTTCAGAGCATTGGTCAATCCCTTATCCTTCCTAGTAAAGCTTCTCAAAGCCTTACAATTGAATCTGGGCATGAGAAGCAGCCAGCCAAGTGGCTCCCCTTCATGTCCTATCTTTCCCTCCTCTAGCTCCATCTTTCTCCCACTGCCTAGAGGTAATGGTAATCACTCAGTTTCTAGAAAAGATATAGAGGAACTGCCATGCCTCTAAGACCTGAGGAAGAAAGAGTACACAAGAGAATCTAAAGAGGAATATAGAGGAAAGACAGCTGGTGTGGGAGAGAGATCTGAATCACCTTATCCTGGTAATGACTGAAAGATGTACCTGAATCTCAGACTGCCCTTCCCTGGCTGCCTTCACTTGGTATGGGTTTCCATCCAAATACTTTCATTCTTGGACCCCCAAATATTTTGATCTCTGAAATGCATCTCAATATTTCTGGCTTCCATCTCCCTTTTGCAGACGTACCTGTTGATTCTAATGGTGTTTGCCATTCCCGCATATGTCTGGGGCTCCCTGAATCACCAAGAGAGGGTGGAAGTTAAACACAGAAAAGAGCTTTTTAATCCTGCAGTCCAATTATGAATGAGTGGTAGTGGCTCCCTGGAATACCAGCTACTCTGCCCAGAATTTAGCTGCTTCATTTAGGATGGTTTGTTTCTAGATTCCAAAGCAACGTGAATTTCTTAGCCCTTACTGGAACCATTTTGGTAGTCAGCCAATCATGCATGGATCCAAGAAGGGCCGTTTATCTGTCTGAATGACCTTAAACTTTCCAGTGAGGGAACACATGACCCTTGAGGGGTTGATACAGTCAAGACCTATAGTGGAGGAAGGAATTCAGTAGAGCGATTGTGGTAGTCAGAATTGCCTAGGACCTCTGGGGCAGAGAGCACAATTAAAGGACATAGTCTCTGACCCTGAAGGAGCTCTTCATCCAACAGGGTAGAAAGGTATGTAAATATACAGTGACAGCAGGGTAGTAAGAGGTATGGTGCATTAGACTCACAGATCAGTTGTGCTTGTGGTCTACGAACTGAGTTAATGAAGCCTGGGAACAAGTTTCGCAGGACTGGAACAGTTAAAGAAGGACAGGGAAAGGCATGCATGAAACATTTTGAAGAAAAGTCTAGAAACAAGTCAAATGTATAGTGTACAGTGGGAATGTAGTAGCATGGCAGAGAAGAGTGGGAACTCGGGCTTGTATGGTTGACCAGTTAGGGAATAAGGAAGGAAGGAAGAATGTTTCAACAGCAGTGCTTGGCCACGTGTGCTTTGGAAAGTTTACTCTATAGAATAGATTGACCAGAAGAGGTGTGTTTGGAAGCAGGGAGGAAGCTTAGGAAACTGTCGTGGAATTCTAGGCAATAAATGATGGTGGACTGAAGCAGGGTCATACTGGTAGAGGCAGGGAGGAGGAGATAGACAGAATATTCGGAAACTGACTCCAGAGGGCATTTGGACAATTAGCAGATGTTCAGAGATGGGTGATGAAGGACCCCAGGAAGAGGATAGACAATACCTCAGTCCTCCGAATGAGACAAAGAGGAAAGAGGAGGAACTGCGCGAGAGAGAAGCATGAGGCTGAACCCCAACTCTCCCCAGCACTCCTTTCTCAGACCCTAAGGTAGGGGCAGTATGGAGAGGCTTGCTGGGGGAAGCAGGAAGCTCCCAACAGTGGCAGACCTTCACTGACGAGGAGACTTCCATCTTTAGAGATAATTTTATAGATGCAGCTTTTAAGACATTCCAAAGTCCTGTAAAAAGAAGAGGAGAGTGTAGGGTATTTTAGATGAATGAAAGAGACCCCAAGGCAAAATGATTCGTAGGATGAGCCTTATTGCCAGCACCCTTGGGCAAGGTTTCACAACTTGGGAGAGGAGAGTTGGGGAAGTCGAGCCCAGGTTGGGGAGTGTGGGGTTTTTTAAGCCTCATTGGTTCTGGGTCTGGATCTGGGTGGTTTTTTTCCCATATTAGGCAAGGGAACATCTTGTCCCTAGGTGATTGGCTGCGGGTGGGGAAAGTCCAGACGAGGGTGGGTGGTCCCTGGTTGGAAAGTCCCGGATGGAAAGGTTTGGTTTTCCGTCTAAGTTTTTGTTTTTTTTGTTTTGTTTTTTTTTTTAAGATTTTTTATTTATTTGACAGAGAGAAACACAGCCAGAGAGGGAACACAAGCAGGGGGAGTGGGAGAGGGAAAAGCAGGCTTCCCGCTGAGCAGGGAGCCTGATGTGGGACTTGATCCCGGGTCTCCGGGATCATGACCTGAGCTGAAGGCAGTTGCTTAACCAACTGAGCCACCCAGGTGCCCCCTGTCTATGTTTTGATATACTGGAGATGATGTAGTGGCCACGGCTACTTTGACGGGAAGATCAGCCATCTTGACCCAGTCTGCAATGTTCACCATTTTGGGTGTCCCTGTCTCTCAGCCAGCTCAATAGAGAGAACTCTGAAAATTCAAATAAACTTATCTAAGCAGTGCCACTAACAATACCTAAATAAATGAAAACAATATCTAGTGATAGTTTAAATGTCTAAACAGTTCATTTATTTACCCAGCGCTAACACCACCACCATCATTGTTAATAATAATAATAATAATAATAATAATAATAATACCTAATAACAGTCTTTTCCTTCTGTACCTTTTTTGCCCCTTCCCCAGGACCAGGTTCAAATAGTGTTGCAGTCATCCCAAAGGAACTTCATACACTTTCTGATCACATCGGTCTCCTCCTTAGATTATGGTTGTCTTGAAACTTTTATGAAAATATGCATTTGCTTGGCTACCTAGGTGGCCTAGTCAATGAAGCTTCTGTCTTCAGCTCAAGTCATCATCCCAGGATCCTGGGATCAATTCCCATGTCATTCTCCTTGCTCAGTGGAGAGCCTTCTTCTCCCTCTCCCTCTGACCCTACCCCCTGCTCATGTTTGTGGTTTCACTCTCTCTACCTCAAATAAATAAAATCTTTAAAAAAATTTTTTTAAATAAAAACTAAAGTATATATTTCTCAAAATATGAAAAAAACCCTCATGATCATGTGCTTCCCCAAATATGTGTATATTCATTTTTGTTTTGTTTGTTTGTTTAACCAGGCTCCACACCAGTGTAGAGCCCAACATGAGGCTTGAACTCACAACCCTGAGATCAAGACCTGAGCTGGGATCAAGAGTAAGATGCTTAATTGACAGAGTTACCCAGCTGTCTTGTTTTATATTGATATTTTAAATAAGTAACATTCATGCCTACCTTGTTAACTTGCCATATAATTAATTGTATGTATTATAAATTATATATCAAATAAAAACCTGAAAGAAGGGGATGAAAGATGTTCTAATATTTTCCCATAGTCCTAAAGACCATTTTGTGCATTCTCTGTGTGTGCCTACTACGCCAGACCAAAAATAAATCTTCATCCGGTTAATTTGTCTAACAGAATTCAATCTGGAAACTATGCTTATCTGAAGTGGATATTCCTTTTTTACCATGAAGTGATTAAAATAGGAGGAGATTGAAGCATGGGCGAGGATATGGGGGACCTGGTGTCTAGCGGTCCTCCTGCTCCTGCTGCTCTCAGAGTGAGTGACTGTTCCACTCTGGAAGGACAGGGAAACATGGATCTGTGAGGGGATCATGGCCTTCTGGGATTCAGAGGCCTCCACTTTAACTGCCTGGGCAGCGAGTGGGGCCGAGAGAGCCAGCCCCAGGTTACTCTTCCCTTTGGGAAGAAAGGAGAAACTTCCTACCTTACATTATTTCATCTTCATACCTAAAAGCCCTCCCTGTGATGTGCCTGGGTGGCTCAGTCATTTAAGCTTTGGACTCTTGATTTTGGCTCAGGTCATGATCTGAGAGTTGTGAGATAGAGAACTGCTTGGGCTCCATGCTCAGTGCAGAGTCTGCTTGAGATTCTCTCTCTCCCTCTGCCCCTCCCCCAAGACATGTGAACTCTTCCCACTCCCCCCCCCATAAATAAATTCTGTTAAAAAACAAAGTCTCCTTGCAAGTGGAGGTGTCAGCTAAATGGACAGTTTCCCACATGGAGGTTAAAAATGTAGGCATCTCTGTTTCTTCATCAGGAAAACTTTATACTCTTGGATTTAGGCGAAATAAGAACATCCGTGATTTCCATTCTCTCGTCTCTGAGACCTGGTTCACATATTAAAACAGAGACATTTGTGCGACAGCCTTAGCACGATATCCTTCTGCATCAGACAGCCCCAGTTTAAATCCTGCTCTGGGACTATCTAGGTTACTTAAGAAAGTAGCTTAATTCTTTGAACACATTTCTAAAAATAGATAATTACTACTCTCTTAATAGAGTTTGGTGGGGATTAAATGTGAGAACAAATACAAACACCTGACACAGCTCTCTGACAGACTGTAGGCACGCAGGGATCAACACCAGGAGCTACCTCAAGCCCTGAGTAGCTTCTCTGGTGCCACACAGGGAGCCTCCAGAAAGGCAAGAGTCACATCCTTTAGTGACATGTTAACAGTGAACCTTGATGAATATAATTATGTGGTGCATGTAGGAAGGTTGGAGAGAAAGTCTAAGCTCCAAAGGCCGAATTGCTTGAAGTCTGGCATTGACAGGAGTTTGGGGGGAACACATCCATGCTGAGGGGTAGCTGGGAAACACAAAGAGGGGGTTGTCCCAGAGTCACCACAGGGTGATGTCTCTTCAGCTCTCAGGCCTGGTGGTCTGTTGATAACAGTGATGTTTTATCAGTGTGGGCTCAGTTTTTCCTTTGGTTAAACTTCCCCTTTACCACATTGAGCAAAGCCATTGTCCTCAGAAGGAAGAGTTATGTGGTGGGGAAACCACTTCTTCAGGGGAGTTGATTGTGGTCAACTTATTCCTGGGCCCAAAGCAAAGCCAGAGGGTCCCTCCAAAGAAAGAAATAGTTCTCATGAATCATGAATCATGTTTTCAGTGTGTGAAGGGCAGTTGACTGAGGGAAGATGCCTGTTCTTTCCCTACAGGATGCCAAAGCTCATAACTCTTTCTGACGCCATGGGGTCTGTCTGTCCTGTGGGGCCATTCAGGAGCAGGGCGATTGGTGGGGCCTCAGCTTGTGGTTTGTGGCCTCTGTTTGGAGTGCCTACAGTTTGGATCAGCTCAAAGACTGGAATAATAAACCTCAGGGGCCAGTGGGCCCTGACCCATCCATTTAATTAGCCAACTCAGAGCTTTGGGCAGTAGGAAGAAAGTCCTCATTTTTCTAATGCCTTCTCATGCCCTGTGCACTTAGAGAAAAATCCTTGTTCATTTTGATGACATTTCCCTTAGACCTCTTGTCTAACATTGCTCTATATGAATGCAGATATATTTTACCTTATAGGGTTGACCCAAGGTGGAGATTGTGCTGGTTTTAAACTCTGAGTATAAGAGTATGTTCAGGACATCTAGCACATCACTGCTGTCCTAAAAATGGGCACAATTTATCTTAGTGGTTGAGAGTATAATCTTATCATTCAAACAGGCCAAGGTTCAGTTTTTGGCCCCATCACTTATGGAAGACATTTTGACAAGATACTTCGTTTCTCTAACTCCAGATTTCTTTATTTATAAAGTAGAAATAATATTGGGATCTAGCTTGCTTATAAAATTATAATGAGCATTTCATGAGATAAATTCTTGAGAAACAGCACAGTTTTTGGCACATGAGACTCAAGAAGCGTTGGTTTGTAAGTTAATCTTGAGCTCCACACCTGGGAACTAAGCTTAGCTTTACATGTGCTGATAGACTGAATTGTATCTACAGGACAGAGTCCAAACTTGGAGGACACCCCTATCCAGGTTTGTCGGTGAAGAAATACGGGTTTGTCCAGCCTATGTAAGACTCTAGGAAAACCAATGTCCACCATTTTATCCAACTAACTGAAAAGTTTATTCAAGTATTCCACTCTTTCCTCAGGAAGTTTTCTCCAAATTCCTGAGCCAAGTAAGTTTTCCCCAACTGAGACTCATAGTCCATGAACTTCTTTCCTTCAGAGAACTTTCTTTGTCACAATCACATAATGTTTTTTTGACTACCAACCATCCCACTCTTCCCGGGCTCTGAGCTCCATGAGTGCAGGAACCAAAGGTTACACAGATTTATCCCCTCAGCACAGAACCAGAAAATAAGAATTCCATTGCTGGAGCAAAAGTTGAGACACTAAAAGTTCTGATCACCAATTATGCAATGTGGAGGAGTTTTTTTTCCCGGGACGTCATCAAGCAATGCTCAGGACACCAGCTGCATATCCTACTATTCAACCTAATGTTGACACTATCTACCTGGAGATGGTGTCAGATCCCACGGGTTAAGGGCTCAGTCCTATAAGACTGCTTCCCCCTCCCACCCACCAATTCAGATACCAGTCCCAAGCACTCATTATCCCCTGCGCTTCTAACCAATTGGGTATAGATTAGAGGTTCCTGCAACCCTCTCTTTGGGTTTTGTTAATTTGCTAGAGTGGCTCACAGAACAGCGAAAAGTTTTACCTACCAGCTTACCAGTTTATTATAAAAGGATATGACTCAGGAACAGCCAGATGGAAGAGAGGCACAGGGCCAGGTATGTGGGAAGGGTGCTAAGATTCCATGCCTTCTCTGAGCCCTTCACTCTCTCCAATTCTCCATGTGTTCACCAGACCAGAAGCTCTCTGAACCCTGTCCTTTCAAGGTTTTGTGAAAGCTTTATTACAGTGACATGATTGATTAAATCATTGGCCATTAATGATTGAACTCAGTCTCCACTCCCCACCTTCTCCCCAGAGGTCAGGGGGTGGGGCTGAAAGTTCCAGCCCTCTATTCAAGGTTGGTTTCCCTGACAACTGGCTCCCATCCTTATTGCTTTCCAAAAGTCACTTCATTAACATAAACTCTGTTGTTCTAGAAAGGAACTTGTTATGAATAATAAGACACCCATTTCACCTTTGTGTCTCTGAGGTTCTCAGAAACCTAGGATAAGAAACCAAATTTTTATTATAACAAAAATACTCCCATTGTTCTTACTGCTCTGGAAATTCCAGGGGTCTTGGGAACTGTGAGCCTGGATGGTGAACAAAGACTAAATACATATTTCTTATAAATCACAGTATTAGACACCATCATTTCTGAACACCTGTACTGGAACTGTTTCTTAACCATTCACTCCTTAGATCTATAGATTATTCTTCCTTGAAAAATGAGCCACCTCTTCCCTTCCTGATATTCAAAAGACTTTTTGTTTTTTTTTTTTTAAATTTCCATCTTTCATTTCTATCTTTCCCTTTCATGGAATAAACAACTAAGACTCTAGGCAAATGAGACAAGGGTTTGGCTATGTTATTCCCTGAGTGCCACATCCTTTCCCACTCAATGGCCTTGACTCCAGCTCTTTCCCCTGCCTGAACTGAATTCCCAAGACCCCACATCCACCTGCCCAATTAACATCAGTCCATCAGGTTGAGCTCAAGCATCCCTTTTTCCCATGAAATTGTCCATGACTGTCACCAGAAGGAAATCTTTGGATCTCTCATAGCATATTCTGTACCTCATTATTTTCCTTAACTTTCTAGCTCTATCAGTTACTTGGACATATAGTTAAGCAGAATATATTGACCATATACTTTGATTTATTCTCCTCCAACAAATACTAACAAAGGAAAAAACAAGTATAAACCCACAATGACAAAGAGAACAGGAGAGGGAATATTCATTAAGTTTTTAAGATAAAAATAGAAAAAGTGCCCAGAAGAGGAGGATCATCTCTCTGTCTGTTCTTTTAGGGGTGCTAATTCCATTCACCAGGGCTCCATCCTCATGACCTAGTGACTTCTCACAGCCCCACCTCCAAACACCATCACATCAGGGCTTAGGGCTTGGACATTTGTATTTGGGAGGACACAAACACTGGCCCACAACATATATTGTTTTGGGGATTTTAAAAGTAATGTAAATAGATTATTTAATACATTTTCTAGAGCCTGACAATGATTGAAGAGAGTTGAAAAACTGGACTGGTGAAAAATATGTACAATTATTAATATCAGATTTAAAAAATGTACAAAGGAATATTATCACAGTGCATTACTTGTGCCTATAATAAGTGATATTTACTTTATCATAATGATATAAAAATCATTTCTGATTTCGCTAAAATGTTAATACTATTCTAGCAGCAGGGTAGAGCAGGGTTTGGCAAACTTTTTCTATAAAGGCTAGGCAAATAGTTTAGATTTTGGGGGCTACATGCTAACTCTTTAGCATACTTATGTTCATAACTCTTTAAAAATGTAAAAACCATTGTTATCTCAGAGACAAGCTGCTGGCTGGCCGTCCACAGCCGGTAGCCTGCAGTTCCCTGTCTTCTGGAATAGAGGGAGGGAAGGGGTTATATATGGAGTGGTGACGGTGGGGAGGAAAGGGATAGATGACCAACCTTCACCTACTAGTGGGGAAATTTTAATCGATAATGTTTAAATGTGTTCATCAAGAAAATCAGTATAAGTTTCTTATTTAAGACAAGACAAGGTGCTATATGCAAAGAGAAAACAATGAAAAGACTTGTAAGGTTTGTCTCTGAGGCTTGAGAACAGGGTAAGAGAAGAGAAAGTTGTTATTTGTTTCACTATCATAAATATGTTCGCACTAGGTGATTTTTATTACTGTGTGCAAGGCAATTTCAAGTAAATTTAATTCAAGTAACAGGAAGAATTGCTTCTGGTCTGGTTTGTGGAATGGTTGTCTTTACAGTCCCATCCCATCTTCTCAGTGTCAACCAGCAATATAGTTTCATGCTCATTTGAGAATTCTGGTTTATCTCAACCAATACTTGTACCTCTGACTCCTTCTGGACCTGAGATCAGGATGGCATTTGGATCTCAGGATGGCATTGTACTGACAGTATAGACAAGGCCAGGGTTGTGCAGCTAAGTTGGTCCCATAGGAGTTTTATAGCTTGAAGAGATGCTTTCTCTCTCTCCTACAGATACAGACAAGACAGTGAGTGGCCCCCTTTATCATCGGTAACCATTGTGAGCCAAGGGCTTCAGGTTGGAAGAGAGGCTATGGTTGGTAGAACAGACACCTGAGTCCTGGGTGACATAGGGAAACAGCTGAATAAACCAAACTTGGTCCCTACCCAGCTCTTATGTATCCTTCTCCAGATTTCAAGTGCCTTAAGGTCTCCAGTGACCTCTGCATTCCCAGTGCCTAGCACTCCTGTCCCATTTTTGTTGTTAAGTAAATGCATGATTATACTTACAGGAACAAAATGGAGAAATGGTAACAACAATTCAGAAGAACAGGGGGATGTGAATTTAAACCAGAGCACCACCCCTCCTCCCCCAGGATAGACACACCAGAAGGCTGGCTCCCTACACAGCCACTTCCAGCTGTTGTCTCTACCAATCCCCAGCTCCAGGTTGGAAGACTTGACCTGTCCCCAAACATGACACAAGCTAAGCAGCCCCAAGTGAATATCAGAAGTCATTTGTCTCTTTGCTGGTCTATAAACTCTATTTTCTGCAGGAAATCATTTAGGACCAGAAGAAACACTGAAATAAAAAGCTTAGTTCAATCAAGGGTTATCTTTAATAAAAAGGCATATTCGTTCCATTCCTGCTATTGTTTGCATCATGGGAGCCTCTGACTCATTTCCTCTTCATGCCCAGGCTGAGCAAGAATGGGGATCTTACCTTCCTATCCTGAACAAGGCTCCTCCCACCCTCAGTGCGCTGCCACCTGGGTCTCTCTTCTACAGTCCATGGCCATATGAACAGAGATGGTCCCTGACAGAAGTCACTCAAAATGGCATTTCTATTCAAAAGAGTGATTTTTTATTTGGGCTTTTCAATACCAAGCAAACATTTGGTTTAAAGGACAGGACTGTTCTCAGTTAGTCAGTTACACCGACCTGGAGGTAGAAACTGAATTATTCCAGGGCAGAGCTCCAAGTGAGAAGTTGGTGAAAGGAAGCCCTGGAAAGTCCAGGGCTCACATCGGAGCTCTCATCCCAGAAGCCAAGAAAGTTCTGAGTTCAGATAAGGGCCAACAATCTCCCTGGAGAAGTGGTTCACTGCTCAGTGACTGCATAGATCTCCAAGAGGCATTTGTTATGAGGAAATCCAGTCTGATAAGGGCTGGACACATACCTGGAATATGGGTGGATAAAGAGATGAAAGGATACATTCTAATTTCATTCTGGAAATGTGCCTTCTAATGATTCATTTTCCAAAGATTTCACTCTGGAAAAAGTTTGTGGCCTATTCATGTTTGTTTCCAAGGTGAGCACGAAGCATTATAATAACATTGTTCTGCTTGCATGATTGGTGTTGCAGACTTGTGTCTCCCTCCAAATTCGTATGTTGAATTCCCTAACACTCTTTGTGACTATATTGGGAAATAGGACTTTTAGGAGGTAATTAAGGCTAAATGATATCATAAGGGTGTGGCCCTAATCCAATAGGATTGGTGTCCCTATAAGAAGAGAGGAGACACCAAGACTGTGTACACACCAAGGAAAGACCATGTGCGGACACAGCAAGAAGGAGATAGATGTCACCAGAAACCAAACCTGCTGGAACCTTGATCTTGGAGGTCCAGCCTCCAGGACTATGAGAAAATAAATTATTGTAATTTAAACCTCCCAGGCAGTGGTATGGTGTTGTGGCAGCCCTACTCACTAATCCATGGGAGCTCATCATTTGCAGAGCTGATTCCTGTACAGTATTTCAATCTGTTCCTTATAGTCCTTAAAGAAGGATATCATGGTCATAATCCCAATTTTACCAATGAGATGGCTGAGCTTGAAAGATCAGTGCAGAGATTCTGATAGTCAATACAGACTTCTTCTAGAAGATGATAGTGATTGAACAGTGCTCAAAGATCCTCCTTTATCCCTGCTCCATCTACAAGTGGCTTCACCATTAGCTTAGCCCAGTACCTAGGCACTTCTCATGACTGTTGTCCATTGAGCTGAAGATGCCTTGACTTTGGAAGGCCTCTAGGGAAGTGTGAGCGTGTGACCTAACCAGGAGAAGCACAAGTGCACTTGGCTCCCTCTAACAGACAGGTCTGCACTCATTTCTCTGCACTCTCAAGACAAGCTGAGCTCATCTTAAAAGCAGAGGCTATGGCTGCTACCGCCAGTGAAAGGGATCTAGGAAAAAGATGTTGGAGGGAAAACTTAGGAATGGCTCAGGTAAGACCCCAAGGAAGAAGATGGGGAGGGCGCAAGACTCAGCCATGTGCCCGGAGGGAGAGGATGTGCTCCCAATGTCCTCTAGCATAATGGACAAGAACCGATCCTCTGAAAGTATGTAAATAACAATGCTTGGAATGCATCAAGGTCTGTACAGAGTAGGGCTTCAATCATTATTTGATTAGAAATGACTGGTCTCTAAAGCAGGCCCCCCCCAAAAGCCTATGTCCTTTACAACTAAGACCTTTCAGGGGTAGATTTGTGGTCTTTTGCTGTTTTTGCTTTGTTTTGTTTGTGTTTTTTGTGTTGCCCTAAATAGCAACATATAAAGAAAACACTTTCCTTTTTTTTTTTTTTTTAAATTTTACTTATTTATTTGTCAGAGAGGAGAAACACAGCTAGAGAAGGAACACTAGCAGGGGGAGTGAGAGATGAGAAGCAGGCCTCCTGCTGAGCAGGGAGCCCAATGCGGGGCTCAATTCCCAGGTCTCCAGCATTATGACCCAAGCCGAAGGCAGTTGCCCAACCAACTGAGCCACCCAGGTGCCCCAAAGAAAACATTTTCCTATGCCTGTTCTCATTTGAACCTCACAACAATCTTGTAGTATATATGTCCTTAACTCTATTTATAGGTAGGGAAAGGGACTTCCAAGCCAGAAAACTGATTCCTCAACTTCCCAGAGTCTGTTAGAAATAGCATCAGTGGATTGGAAGAGAGTATGCTGAGTGAAATAAGCCAAATAGAGAAAGTCAAGTATCACATGGTTTCACTTAATTGCGGTGCATGAGGGGTAACCTAGAGGACAGTAGGAGAAGGAAAGTAAATGGGAAGTGGGGTAATCTGGGGAGAGAAACGAAACAACAGAGACTTTGGACACAGAAACAAACTGAGGGACTTGGAGGGAGGGGGTGGGGGGATGGGAGAGCCTGGTGGTGGGTACTGGGGGCACCTAATGCGTGGAGCACTGGGTGTGGGGAATGGGGAACGAATCTTGGAACACTGGGGCAAAAATTTAAGTAACAATAAAAAGAAAATAAAAAGAAGAAAAAAAAGAAATAGCATCAGATTTTGAACCCTGGTCCCTGCCTCCTTTTCTGTGTCAGACTCTTTTTTATGTGGCAATCCCTTCACAAATGGAGGTAATTCTGGAAGATGGGTGTTCCCATACTTCTGCTCTTATGACATGATAAAATACAGTTCCTTTCTGGTGTCTCTGCAGCTTTACAGTGAGGGTCACCATGGGCTGGGTCTAGAAGCTGAACTCATATGCAGCCAGGATCTGTAGCTGTTCATGGCAAGCATGTGGCCTGATTGGTCATAGTTCATACCCTGGGTACTCGTGGCTAAGTGAATTGCATGCATCTCTTCAGGCTGGGGAAGTAAGTGGAGACCCAGGCAGGAGGAGGAATGGCTCTGCCTTCCTAGGCCAGTGGGAAGGAGGTGGCCTAACTGAGGTCCTTAGCATGATGTTCCCAGCCCTTATGGTCTGGCCCCAGATGCCTCATCTCCCTGCCACCATCCCACACTCTACTTTTTTGCTGCACTGAGCTGAACACATTATGAGCAATTTACGAGCAACTCTCCCACAGTTCTGGAGACTGAAAGTGTGGAATGAGATTCATATGCTAAAGTCAAGGTATATTCCTTCTGCTGCATGGAGATAACATATTCCCAGGTTTTGGAGATCAGGACATAGTTATCTTTGAGGAAAACATTATTCAGCCCATGACAAAGGGTCAGAGGTCAATGTGATATATAGTCTGGAGCTTGGAAGAGAACACATGTCAGAGATACATTCTGGCAGTTGTGGGTTTTGATAAAATAATGGAAGCCAAGCAGATAGACAAGACAATGTAGAGGAAGAGTGTGGAGTATGGAAATAAAAGAGATGTCCATGGGTGCCTGGGTGGCTCAGTGGGTTAAAGCCTCTGCTTTTGGCCCAGGTCACGATCTCAGGGTCCTGGAATCGAGGCCCGCATCAGGCTCTCTGCTCAGCAAGGAGCCTGCTTCCTCCTTTCTCTCTCTTCCTACTTGTGATCTCTCTCTGTCAAATAAATAAATAAAATTTTTAAAGCGAGAGAGAGAGAGAGAGAGAGAGAGAGAGAGAGAGAGAGAGAGATGTCCACTAAGCTCTGTGATCCTCTAAACTCACATCAGCACATAGAGGAAGAGGAGCCCACCAGGCAGTCTGGGGAGTTGAGTTGGGTTTCTAGACTTCTCAGGGGCTGCTTTCTACTCATGGCCCTGGCTTCCCCATGGCTGGGCTCCTGGCTGGTCCTCTGGCAGAGCCTAGAGACCATCTGCTTAAAGAGAACTTTGCCAGAGATCCCACCACATTTCTGCCTGGAAGCCCATCTCACACCTTAGCTTGGTGTTCTCCCCAGTCTAGACCTCCATCTAGACTGCCAGGCCCAGCCATAGAACAACAAGCCTAACATACCTCTTGTTCCAAATCCTCAGGTTCTTCAGCCCCTGCTTGAGCACTGAGCCCAGATTTTCCAAATCTTCTACTGGTTTTAGAATCCTAGGTCTCACATTAACACTGAAGTCTTTAGAAAAAATTCATGAACCTGGGGACACCTGGGAATACCCTATCAGCCCTGAAAATACCAGAATTTAAGGTAAGGGTCTCTTAGGGTTTTAGAGATGCAAGTTTATCAAAGGAAATCCTGTTTCTTCCTGTGGGGAATAAATGCTGAGAAACCTCTTGCCCAAGAGACGAACCCGTCAGAAAATGTCAATAATCTCAAGAGTTGTAGATATATTCCCAGATAATAGGCTGGCAAGGATCCATGAGACAATATTTGAAGAATAGGGATAGTCCTAATCTTTAAGAGGAAGCCTGCTTTATAAATTGTTTGTTATCGATGTGCAAGGAGATCAGTACGATACTGAGGGTAAGCTTCTAGAAGACTGTACAGTAATTGATATGGTCGTGTTATTGAAGTACATGAGCATTTTCCCAGTAATGTATTCTTATTGCATTTTATAAAGTATCATTTCACAGCAGAAGTTTTAAAAATCTGGCCCTTCCTCATGGATGATTTGAGATGCATAGGTCAAGAGAGCTATAAGGTCCTCCCCTCAAGTTTCTGTCTTGGAAGTCCCTTCTGTGTCAGAAGGAACACAAAAGCAATTTGTCCCCTGTGTCTGGGGATGGGGAATGGTAGGAAAGGTTGGCAAGGATTCTGCTAGCTTTATAATCCAAACCCTAACATTTAACTTGGTTGGAGTCCAGGTTTGGACTCATGGCAAATGGTAGTCCTCACTACATGCCCTTTCTCTTTCTTTCTTTCTTTCTTTCTTTCTTTCTTTCTTTCTTTCTTTCTTTCTTTCCTTCCTTCCTTCCTTCCTTCTTTCTACTAGGGAGGAAAAGGTGAAGGCACCTCTCTGTTGAGTATTTGAGAAGGAGGAATCAGTCATTCTTACTACTATTTATTGAGTGGCAGGGCCAGAATTTGAATCCTGTATGCCCATGGGTCTTTGTACATGTCTCCTCTCTTACCTGGCAAGCCCTTCCTCAACTATCTCCCACCATTGCGATGACAGTTGCATTTCCTTCAAGTAAAGCTCATGTATTCATTCCTTCAAGTGCCTCTCCTGCTTCTCCCCTCAATGTATTGAAATTTTTTTTATTTCTCCCTGTGCTTCTTCTGCATGGTGGGGATAATGGAACTAACTGTGCAGTTAATTATTTAATTTCTATCTTCCCCCAAATTTTGAGTTTCCCAGGTGGAAAGACCTAATCTATCCTCTTCACTCTTATGTCCTCATTGACCAGTAGAGCACACAGTAGGTTTTTAACACACATTAAGAACAAAGGAATGGATAAATGAATAAACAAATGGCTGGCTGGCTTGCTGCTGGAGGGATGGATGGACATATAACAGCTTCTTCCCTATCACTGAAAAAATGGTCTATTCTCCCACTTTTTTGTCTTGTCACCCATCGATCCTGGCTTTGCCAACACTGAAAGAAAATAGTCAACAGGTGAAAGATGGTAATTCCTTACTAGCCCAGCCATATACTGTGCTGACACAGAAAACCTCAGAAGGGTTCCCCCCTGTGCTTTCCCCTCTGGAGTGGTTCCTGGAGGGTGAGCATCAGTCATAATCATTTGCTATCATAAAGTAAATTTGTAAAACTTTGCAATGTACCTTTCCAACTTCCTTTAAAAAACATATACCCAGATAGTCTTTAAATCCTGAACAATGTTTTGCTTCATTCGGCAGATATTTAAGAAATGTGCAGCAGGAATTGTTACTAATAGAAGGAAGAGAGTGGCCTCTTATGTAAACCCTGGAGTGCTGTGCTTGTGCGTGCATGCATTTACCGCCATTAATGGTAATAGGAGTGAGGTGCATAATGGGTGTTCCTGTAAATCCATCCAGAGGATAATATACCCCTTAATTTAAAATAGCTGATAAAGTGTGAATAAAGGCCTCTCGTCTTTACCACTTCTCATTTCTATTAAGAAAGGAATCACATAACATTTTAGGGCTCTCAACTAATTAACTGTGCATATGAATTTGGAGGGCACATGCTTCATGCATAACCAGTGATTCCTGAATCTACATTCAGAAGAGGCTGGAGCTCAGGGCCTGGGAACCTTGACCATGACTGAACTTCAACAGGCTGGCTCTGATTGGAGGGTGCTATCTGCCTTCCTCGTGGCAAAGGAGAGGAATGGCTAAGTCAGCAGGACGACGGAAGGGCTGAGGACTAAGGCAAACAAGAGAGCTAGAGAAAAGAGATTAAATCCTTTGAAAGACTTTAAGTGTCTATCTCATTGCCTTAAAAATCTGATCGCACAAGGGGCAACCCGGAAACATGCTCATAGAGGTCACTGCTGTACAGCATACTTCTCTGAGAGCCTCAATATAAAAATCTGCTTATGTTTAGAAAGCAGAAATGAGCAGAAAGGGAAAACAAAAAGATTGATTTAAACTAAACATCTAAAGGATATACCTGCTTTCCACTTGCTGTATCATTTTTTATTTATTATTCACCACCTTCTTGATGTTTACCAGAACCTTCTGGCTAATGTCAACATTTGCTGATGTTTGGTCCTTAGCTGTGACATATATCGTTAACAAACAAGATAAATATATGCTTTACCATTCTGATATAAATGGCATAGTTGGGTATTTTTCCTTACATTCCTTCCTTAAAGATATATTCACAGTCAGAAAAAAAAAAAAAAGAGGAGAGAATTAAAACAGCAAACCGATACATTTCCAGAATATAACAAAAGAAACAGTTTCTATAAAAGCCACTAATTCAAAACAAAAGAGATTATTTGATATGAACACTTAATAAGCATTCAATGAAATGCATTCAATTAAGGAATTAAGTTGAAAATTCAAAGAAATCACTCATATTCAATTCGAAGTAGCGCTTTCCAAATGTCAGGAAGTTGGAAGCTACTCTTTTCATCCACATGTAGTTTTGGGAAAAATGTATTTGTCTTCTGTTATTCCTTCTCCTCTCTGTAGTTACATGAGAGTTATATAATCTTATTAAGACAGTCTCTTTTGATTTTTTAAATTATAAGAACAATATAAAGCATATAGGCTTTTTTCAAGAGCAGAAATTTTAAAAAAAGTGACGACAACAACAACAACAAAAACAAAAAGCAACACACACAGAAACTGCATGAGTCCCAGAGCCAGCTTCAGGGAGAACAGGCACCACCACACTTCAGGGCAGAATTGTATCATTTTTGCCATATTCGTTGACTTCATATCTGTGACTTTTCCTTCTCCCTCCTCCTCCCCACCCCAAATCCCTAATCCGTTTAATTTTTCCTGTTGACATTCCAGATGTTCCCTGGACACTTCTTGATTTTAGGGCAAACATAGTAAATCGGGAGTATTTCCAGCTTGAAGGTGACTCGCTCGCCTCCCCTGCTGCCTAATGTGGAGTCTTTGCTGCTGGTAGTTTAGGTGAAGTAACACGTGACCCCAAGGCACGTCTGTAAAAATGCCCATGGAGCAAGAAGGAGACTCATAAGACTGCTTTTTCAAAGTGCAATAAAACACCCAAGCCTACCAAGAGTAGTGGGCCCTAGCACATGACAATTAAACATTAACAGGCCCCAGGGCCCTGGGAGCAGGGCCCTGCAACCCTTTGAAGCCCTGTTTGCCAATTAAACACCGGCTGACATTACCGTCAAGGTGGCAGGGATCCAAAGCAGAGATAGGAACGTCAACCACTTCAGGGGCATTCATTAGCTCCCCAGACATTCCTGGCGTGGCCTGTTTCTTGACTATTGCCAAATCCACACCCTGCTCGGGAACTCAGGGGCTCTGAGAAAGTTTACTCAGATAAGCCTATTATGGAAATAGCACTTTGTCACCGTTACGACTCACTCCTTGTTCAATTATCTTTTATCTGTTTAGAGTATTTGCCAGCTCTCTCAAGGTTCCCCAGGATGAAGCCCTCACATTGAAAGCCCTCACGGGGGGCTGCAGTGGGGGAAGGTGAGGTACCATTCGGTGCTTGCCTTTCTGGTCCAAGAATGCCAGGCTCTCTCCAGAACTTCGGAAACTGCTAAGAGAGTACAGTTGACCCTTGAACACACAAGTTTGATCTACATGGGTCCACTTAGAGGTGAATGCTTTTTTTTTTTTTTTTTTTTTCTAAATACAGTCCGGCGCTGTAAATGTATTTTCTCTTTGGATTTTCTTAATGACATTTTCTTTTCTCTGGCTTGCTTTGTTCTAAGAACACAGTATCTAACACATATAACATACAACATACTTGTTAATCAACGATTCATGTTATCAGTAACGCTTCCTGTCAACAACGGGCTATTAGTCATTAAGCCTTTGAAGAATCAAAGTTATACATGAATTTTGACTGCGCACGAGGTCAGCATCCCTCACTGCACCCCACCTCCAGCCCCAGTCTATTGTTCAAAGGCTAGCTGCACTAGAAAAGGATCTTGGAACTGTTGACTTACTATACTGAACACTTAAAACTAATATAACACTGTATGTTATATTAAAATGAAAACTCAAAAAAAAGGAATTAAAAAAAAGAAAACCTCAATTAAAAAAAGAAAAGAAAAAGATCTCATATTTTCTGATCATGGGGAAAGCACCTCTCCTTGAGACAGAAACCTAGGCACTCTGTGGTCCCACTGCCAGCAGAAATAGGGATCAAGTATTATTTTACCTGTAATAGTGAGCATTTATGGGGTGCTACCAGAGCAGCTGGGAATTGCACTCACTCCCCACCATGCTGCATAGAAGATACTCTCTCTCCTTACTTGTCCATAGCTATGAAATCAACATGATTGAAGAAAGGTTTTGTTGATGAGCCTTAGTCAAATTCCTGTACGCCCCATCCCACCCCCTGCCACATTGCCTACTGAGTTGTCTGAGTTGACTAATTTTTTTTTAAAGATTTTATTTATTTATTTGACAGAGAGAGAGACAGAGAGAGAGGGAACACAAGCACGGGGAGTGGGAGAGGGAGAAGCAGGCTTTCTGTTGAGCAGGGAGCCTGGTGCCAGAACCCTGGGATTATGACCTGAGCCAAAGGTGAGCACTTAATGACTGAGCCACCCAGGAGCCCCTACTATCGTGAGTTGTCGCTTTTGTATTCTAACATCTTCAAACTTGGTGAATTCTCTACACTCATCTCAAATGTCAGGATACGGGCTGCACTTTCACTATTATGGTGGTTTTAAAATGTACCCATAAATTCTTTGATACTCCTCCCATCAAGAAGTGGGGATTAATTCCCACACTGATGGACCATGGCTTCCCAGGGTAGATCATAAACGTCACTGTAGCTACCTTCTTATTCTTTCCCTATATCACTTGTTCAGGTAGAAGACAGCAGCCATGTCATGGGAAGACTCAAGAAGCCCTATGAAGAAGTCTGCGTGGTGAGAAACTGAGGCTTCCTGTCAAAGGCCAGCAAAGAATAGAGGCCTTCTATCAAAAGCCATGTGACAGAGCTTAAACACAGACCCTACAGCCCCAGGTAAGCCTTGGGCTTCACTTGTCGCAGTTCTGATTTAGAACCCCTCAGGTGATCTTCTCCCAGATTCCCGATCTACAGAAACCATAGATAATATGTAATCTTTAAGCCACTATTTGGGACAATAGGCCATGCAGCAATAGATAACTAATACACTTGCATCAGCTCGTTGCTGAGAAATGGCTAAAAGATCCCAGGCCAGAGAGTCAGAGGGCCTGAATTCTACTATCTGCTTCATCATTTATGGGTTGTATGACCTTGGAAATTTTACTTGTCTGCTCTGGACTTCAGATTCCTCTGGGAAAACATGCCTTCCTCATTCACAGTTGGTATGAGAGTCAGATGAAATGTTTTGGGAGATCAAAAGTTTTCTGATATCATAACTATATTTTTGTCATCCAGAATTTCAGCATCTCAAATCAGTTACCCCATCCCTTCTCCATACACAGTCCCAAGCCACATACCACATGCATAAGGCAGCAATGACATCCCCTTTCCTTCACTGGATGTCTTATCTTCTTCATGCCTGGGAGCACCAATCAGTGCCATGTTCAAAGGAAAGATTAACTTGGAAGGCACCACATTGGCTCCAACTGGGTAAACTTCTGTCACCAGACAGTCAGAGAAAGAGATGACCACATAGTTCCCTTGAGGAGGAAGAAGAGGCAGAAATGTCACCTGGATTACAGGCAAGTTGACAGTGATCATTGGAATGAAGGCAAAAGCTGACTGATCTCTTAACTCTGATAGTTCATTTAGCCTATTGGAGATGAGCTGTTTTCATTTTGTCAACTCTTCATCATCCAAAATACCCATCCCATCTTCAGCTAGAACGTCAGTTAACTGGAGACACATCAGCACCCAGTATATGCACTCAAGAGGTACATGGAGCATCCATACCAAAAATTCCAAGGAATGCTCCAGGCTGAGGATACTATCAGCCCAATTTCTACCCTCTTCTGTCCATCTAACTCTGCCTTCTGTCTTCAAGCTCCAGCCAAATTAATCATTCCTTCTCAAATGAGGCGTCCTCACTTTTGCTCCTTGTTAGAATGTCTTCTTCTTATACTAATGATGCAAAACAAATATATGAGCATAATATACTCAGTTAGTTGCCTACAGCCCTATTTCTGCTCCTTCTTTCTAAAGGAACCCAAATTATTTTCAATAGGTCACCCCCTCCCAAGTCCATCTCACCACAGGTCCAAGAATAAATCCTACTCAGTACAAGCCAAACAGGGTAATTTCCCTCCCATTGACAGAGGTAGGTTTAGTTTTGGACATGTGGTGTGATTCTGGACAATGACCTATAAGGAAAAATATGCTGGTGGAATTCTGGGAATGTTCTTGTTGCTCTTGAGAAGGGGGAAGAAAAAGAGAAGGTCCTGTTTTTCCTTTGGGTTTTTTGGTCCCGCCTGGATTTGGCTCTTGGAACTCTTGCCATCCAAAGCTCAGAGGAAGACATTGTAGAGAAGAAGAGTTGGATCCCTGGTACCAAAGGGCAATGAGCTTGCTCTTTGAGACATCTTTATTATAGAGGATAGTTGCTTTGCTATCAAAGGCAATTAAAGTCAGGATGTCCTGCTTGAGATGAACGTTTGTTCCTCCCAGATACTGAAGGATTCTCTCACCTTAGAATTCTGGTGTTGTTGCCTGGGCATGCAGCTCAATTGGTCATCACTGGACTTACCCCTATGGTCCATTATTCCATTTTTATGGCATTATGCCCCCCCCCCAGCATTTCCACCAGCCATATCGAGAGTCTTAGAGAGAGCGTGCAGGTTATTGTCTGTGTTCCTTATACCAGCACCCATCCTTAAGTGAATGGGTTCAATCAAGACCAAAAATTTCTATTAAACCATCCGCTAAGCCAATGGGTAAATGCGTACCTCCTGGCCTTACAGTTCTGTAACTTAGGAAGGCATGTCACTGATTCCTCACAGGATAAGTAACATTTGTTCCAAGATATTGCCATCTGAACCTATATAGAGAAGAAGCTAGGAGTTTAAAATCTACTACCAAGGATCAGTCATTTCATTTAAATGGGTGAGTCCAGTAGACAAAGACATTTACTTTCTTTTCAAAAACACCATCAGTTATTTTTTTTAAATATTTGAATTAGAAATTATAAAACCCACTCTAAGATGGTGAGAATTGAACAACATCATGTATGCAAAACCCTAGCTCAGTGCATGGTGTGTAGCCAGATATCAATGAATAGATGGGTTTCTATAGAATGGATGGCACCTGAATAGTACATGCTAGACCAAAATTAGCCAAATCAATTGAAAAGGAGAACTGGTTCAAAGGGATTACTACTCAGCAGTGAGCTATCCAGGCCTTTGCTAGGAACAGAGAGTGATTGTGCAGAGTGACCAAAGCCTTAATAGGAGACATGAAAGGCTGACATGGATCATTGTCCTGATTCTTTACAGCTCTAAGTGGAGGTTTTATCCTGTTATGATCAGGTAGTTACAATAAAATGCCTATAACTTGGAAAGCAAATTTTCTCTTCCATAAGGGGGCCAGAATGGAAATATTTCATTGTTTTTCTCTGGCTGAAAGCAATGACTTTCCCATGGCTGGTTTGTACTCTTCGTTCTCCCAAACAGAAATGTCTTTGAGCAAGGAAAGTCAAGAGAATGAACTGAGTCAGATGAAACTCATCACTATTAACCATAGTGGTGCATTTGCCCAATCTTTGAAGTTCCAAAAGAGCCAGAAGCCTTGGAAACTTCCCTTTTTTGTCTAGAAAAACAAATTAGAAATTAGTGTTGGTATTGAATTCAGTCCTGTGAGCAGAGTTCCCAACTTCCTTCCCTCCCCTCCACCAAAAACAAATTAATGATGACCCAGTTTTAGACTGGAAAGAATTGTTTCTATGGATTTGGTTGAGGATGGTGTGCCAGAGACCAAGACTGGAGTTAGGTTTGATTCCCACAAGATCTTGTCATCTGTCACAGAACAAATGCTTTAGCTTCAAGTTAAACAAACAACCCACAGGCAAAGGGAACCATGGGTCACACTGGTCAAGGAGACTTGGACAAGGGTGTGGGGGCTCATATAAGCCTTGACTGTGACTCTTCACAGACTCTACACAACATATCTCAGGGTTTCTGACCACACATTCTCAGGGAAGCCTTGTGAATAAAACTGCTCTTGCTTGGATCTGGATTTTCTGTTCACAAGACCAGTATGACATTTATTGTTTAATCACCCAGTTTAATGAATTTAGAAATGATAGGTCTCAAAAGAAATGGAAACAAAATTAGAAACATTCTGAAATATTCATAAACTTTAGATGTTTCTCTTTAGCTATATTACTCTGAATGTTTTACGGCAGTGAATTAGTCACTGCAGGCTGAGAGAGAAGAGAGAAAATATGTTAGTGTTTCTTCCCATTGAGTAATATTTAAATACACCGAAGATCTTTAAATATGTGTGTATGCCAGCATACTTCTGAACCAGTTGTTCAAGGGACCACTTAAAAAAATCTAAAGGATAAAAAACTATTAAGAACATACTGGACAAAAATATTCGGGGGCCCCTTGGAGATAAAGGATGTATTCAATTTTGAGACTCATCACACTTTATAACCAAATTGGGTAATACCTACAGCTGAGAAGGAATATTACCAAACCCTTCTATAATGGTTTTTCTTACCTTCTATTCACAAAGAAAAGTGTTGGGGTAAGGCTTAAACTTTATTACTGATAAAGATTCATGAAAGAGTTTGATGAGTTTGAGTCTCTAGTGCACAATTCAAAACTTAGAAAATTCACGAATGTTTTGTTCTTACTGTGATAATTTTGCTCAACCACTATGGCTCAAAACAAGACTCCTGTGGGAGTCTTTTCTAAACCCATAATGTTAAATCCAACCCCATTTGTTACATAGACCACTCCTTCTCCATGGGGTTGTGACGATACTTTTATTATATGCTGCCATCTGCTTTGAGGTAAGAGCTTCTGCCCATTAAAATTTTAGTTGAGTCTTGTACCAGTATCACACATTTAATCCTTTTTAATGATTTAGTAGCTTTGAGAGGTTTAATATCTGGAAGAAAATTTCTCCACACTCTTTTACTTAAAGACAATTTAAAACAAACAACAAACATTTGAATTATTTTATCTTCCAGATGAACTGCAAAACTATTTTATCAAGATTTTTGAAATCTTTATGATATATTTGACATTGGTATTACATTCAATCTATAAGTCAGTTTTCAAAAAGTTGATATATTCATTATATGTAGTATTCGTTTAAGGGATATCATATATACATTTTCCCCCCATTTATTTGGGTCTTCTTTTGTATCAGTCAGCAAAATTTCCTTTTTGTATCGCACATGTATTATTTATTTTATATTATCTTGTTTATGAATACATTACTTTCTTATTATAACATCCATTTATTGCTAAGACAGATTTTAATTTAAAATTAGATCATTTGCCTTTTATTGAACTCTTAATAACTTAAAAGAATTAGCATTGATTATCTTTGATTTATAGATAAATATTGTACTGCCACTCAAAATGAGAACATCGTGCCCCTCAATTTTCTTCTCCTTAATCCTGCTCTATGTGCCATCCTGCTACTCGCACCTGTTCTTTCCTCTTTCTGTCCATCAGCAGCACCACCCTTGCCCAAGCTCATATCAATGCCTACCTGACTGAGACCACAGCTTCCTGACACACCAACTCACCTTCTCTAGCAGCCTTCTAGTCTAGCCTCAGCTGGGGCCTAGATGGTATTTTCAACACGAAATGACCGTGCTACCTGGATTTCCTAAAAACGGTATCTTTCTGTTTCTCTCCTGAGAAAGTCACAGCTCCCCACCACAGCCTATCATCCATAGCAGCTGGCTCTTACTTACCCCACCAGCCTCAGACCACACTAGCCCCCCCAGCTTAGCTCCTTCTGGAATGTGGCATTCCTACTCACTGTTCTGGGTACTCCACTTGGCTAACAAATCCAACATCTTTCCTCCTGTGCCCTAAGGCGCTTCCTCAGGGAAAACTTTCCCCTGTGTCAAATGCACAAATTACGTATGCTCAAAGCACCCATGGAGCTCTCCTTTGTGGCATTTACCACTAATACGATTTTACATATTGTATGTGACTAACAAATAGCCCTCAAGCCCTCTTACAGACTACAGGCTCCATGAGGCCAGGCACCGAATCATCGTTTTGTCCCTGATATTTAGCATAATACCTGGCACGTCTTATACCAGATTGATTAAACCTAATGTGCAACATGGGCCAAAAAGTTATGTAAAAATTATGAGAGAAGGCATTCTCATTCTTACTGATTTTAGATAGAATGCCCATTGCATTTAACTATTTCATATATTTGCAGTTAGCTGCCAATTTTAACATACATTTTTTTTCATGGGAAGGCAATTTTCTTCAGTTTCTATATTGTCTCATCACATGGGTGCAGGGGAAAGCTCTAGCTCTGGCCGCCACTCCGGGCCTTTTCTGTCTCCATTCACAATGCTTTGCTTTGGACACGTACGCCAGTCAGGAGTCAGCCTTCTTCTGCCAAGTCCCTTCTGCCACTTATTGTTCATTTGCTAAGAATCAGACTCTTTTCCCCAGATTATAAATGGAAGCTTCTGATGAGGAGAGTAGAGAGTGGAAATGTTGCAAATAAAAGTGGCTTTCTTTGAAGTGGTTTACCTCAAAACAAAGCATCAGGAAAACAGGTGTGTGGAAACGTGGGGTGCAGCCATTGATGTTCAGACCTTCGTGGCACAACCTGTGTGGAGAAACATGGCAACTCCCCCGCTTCTCCCCAGGATGGTTCCATCGGTCGGTTTCAGAGGCAACATCTGCCAGTTACAAATCAGGATACTCAGTGTATCTGCTAGTGTCATAGCTGGCGAAAGTTCTTCCCAGAGTCTCACGGGAGTTCTACAGCTTTTTAAATCTGAGATTATGAGAGGCTACATGAGGTGTTGTTAGGTAGCCCTTGAAACGGAAGTTTTATAATGATTTCTAGAACCATGACTGGCTCCCTTAAGTGGGTGGTGCAAGAGGAGGAACAGAAAGATTGGTTCTCAAATCACCAATAGATACTCTCCAAAGTGCAGGCATTGATGAAGGAAAAAAAGAAAGAACTAAATCTCTGGAAACCTGGGGCTTGAGCCTGGGAAGAAATGACAAGGAGAAGACTGGCAACCTAAACAAGTATTCGGCTCTAGGGTTCTTTTCTTTCTTTCTCTCTTTCTTTCTCTTTTTTTCTCTTTCTCTCTTTCTCTTTTTCTTTCTTTCCTGATAGAGAGAGCACATGTGTGGTCGGGGGAGGGGGGACACAGAAAGGCAGAGTGAAAGGAGAGAATCTTAAGCAGATGCTGTGCTGATCATGGACCCCAATACGGAGCTAAAGCTCACAACCCTGAGGTCATGACCTCAGTTGAAATCAAGAGCTGGAGGCTTAACCAACTGAGCCATCCAGGTGTCTTGGCTCTGGGATTCTTCCAATCAGGGATTAGAATATAACCTCAAACTTTCTCTTCTCTGAGACTTACCAGTTGCTTACTTATGGAAAGTAAATATAAAGATTTGATCATGAGATAGAATGTTTATTGTCTATTCCATTAAAACTCTTCATATATCCAACCACCATAAAGCTATGTCCCTAGATAATACCATGTGGGCTCTCATCATCATCAGTTCTACAAAGAATGCTTTGGCATTATAACAGTGTGCAATACCAGGGGATTTTACACTCTTTCCATTATATTTAAAAATTTTATTTTACCTTATTTTTATTTGACAGAGAGATTACAAGTATGCAGAGAGAGAGGAGGAAGCAGGCTCTCTGCCTAGCAGAGAGCCCAATGTGGGCCTCGATCCCAGGACCCTGAGATCATGACCTGAGCCCAAGGCAGAGGCTTTAACGCACTGAGTCACCCAGATGCCCTCCATTATATTTATTACGAGAACTTTATGGTAGACTTGGTTTGGAACAACAGTGAATTGTCTTATGGCGCCATCCAGGAGAACTTTATCCTTGTCTTGCTTCTAGCACATTTCCTGGGCAATGATATATGTTCATTAGGTGTGATGGAATTGTGTAACTGATCACATTTTTCCCTCCACTTGTTATTAGGTAATTCAGACTCCAAACTGCAGGTCAACATAAGTCACCATTCAGGATATTAGAACATGCGACTGGAGATTAGTGTTACTCTTCTAATTTTGCAAGGTTTATTGCATTAATAACCATATGCCTTCAATTGTATCTTCTTTTTTAAACCTATTCTATTATCTTCTCTATCATTGATCTTTTGGGAAAGGGCTAAATATAAATAATAAGTTAAGAATTGTTACATTTGGGGAGCTCCACATTATAACCTCAGCTATAACTGGAACTTAGTCAATGCCCAGAAACAATTTATAAAAAGGAGAGCGAATGGGGTGCCTGGGTGGCTCAGTTGGTTAAACAGCTGCCTTTGGCTCAGGTCATGATCCCAGGGTCCTGGGATTGAGTCCTGCATCAAGGTCCCTGTTTGGCGAGCAGTCTGCTTCTCCCTCTGCCTCTTCCCCTGTTTGTGCTCCCTCTCCCTCTCTCTCAAATAAATAAATAAAATCTTAAAAGAAGGAGAAGGAGAAGGAGAAGGAGAAGGAGAAGGAGAAGGAGAAGAAGAAGAAGAAGAAGAAGAAGAAGAAGAAGAAGAAGTAGAGTATCCAAAAACATACAGACTCATGGTTGTCCAGTTCTGCCTAAACACCCCCAGTGGCATGACACTCACCACTTCTAGATGACCAGCTCAGAGATTAAAGACTGCAGTTTACTTGTTTGGGTGTGTGTGTAAAGAGCACATTCCATGTCTGCCACATAGTAGTAAAGACTTGAATTTTTTTTTTTTAAGATTATTTATTTATTTATTTGACAGAGAGAAACACAGCTAGAGAGGGAACACAAGCAGAGGGACTGAGAGAGGGAGAAGCAGGCTTCCCACCGAGCAGGAATCCCGATGTGGGCTCGATCCCGATCCCGGGTCTCCAGGATCATGACCTGAGCCGAAAGCAGTCGCTTAACCAACTGAGCCACCCAGGCGCCCAAGACTTGAATTTTGAAAGCAAAACAGTGCTCTCCACATCAAATTCGGGTCTGTACAACCAGTCCCTTTAGAAAGAAGACAATATCTAATATCGCAGACTGAGTGAAGGGCCGTGCTAGAACTCAAAGTCCAGAAGAACTCTGACAGTTTGATCTAGAAAATCCTTTTCTGAAGCTACAGAATTCCAATTTTATAATTAAAATCTCCATGAAAATAAAACAGGCAGGGAAGATCATTTTTAGTTTTTCCTCTCCTGTCTTTGTTTAGCCAGAAATAAGACAGTATATTCCTCTGGTACTATATAGCGTTCAAGGTCTCTCTGTGGTGACAGCAGCCATCCACAGAACCATAATGCATTCATAAGTGAGAAACCTACCAAAGAACCCCATTCTCTACCCATTTGGTCAATAAAGCCCATCAGAATATAGTTGACTAGCCAGCTTATATAGTCTACATTGTAAATATAGTATATGTGTTTGCATTTTCCTCATTTGTGTCTTTTGGGGCCCTACAAGCTTTATATAAATTAATTGTACTTATTAGGACCTGTTTGCAAATAAAATCTATGCAGCTTGGTATAGAGGTGTTGAAAGCCACGGGCATGCCTGGGAGATACATTGTTCTGTCCCAGGGTATATTAGTTATAGGAACTAGTTATAGGAACAGACTTTATGCTATGAAATTATACACAAACACAGGTTAGCTCAACATAGTTTATGGAACTAAGCACTAACAGATAGTGGCTCAACAAAGCCAAAGGCTCTTTCTAGATCATGTTGGCAAGTCTTGGAAAAGTCAATATGTCCATGTGGTTTCTCTCAACTTTTTTGGTCTTCCTGGGATCCCCAATCCTTCCAAACTATGACTCAACTGTCCCAGGGCCTCCTCATCATCCACATTCAACTGGTAGAGGGGAGACATGTATGAAGGCACTCGTGTCAATGGAATGCCTGGGTCAGGCCAGCAGTGACACACATAGATTTTTGTCCCTATTTGCCCACGCTACAACTCAGGTATGAGTCTCCATCTAACTTCACAGGGCCCTGGGAAATGGAGTCCAGTTGCGGTCCAAGAGGTCCAAGAGGAAGAGAATGAAGATTCCATCAATAGCTGGTCAGAGAAAAACAAAAACAAACGAGCTCTAAATGGTGGAAGTTAAAGGAAGACACATTTGAGCTCAGTGAAAGGTAAGCCACTTAATTTGGCATGTCTGACGCTGCACTATCTGTGATGTCATCATTCATCAAGCCAGGATGAGATGCCTACACAGCAGAGCTGCCCCAAAGACAGTTTCAGCCTTGGGCAAGGTTTGTATTCAGAGTCAGAGGATCAGAGACTCCAACCTCTCTGACATCTTACTTGATCTTGTCAGTACCTGCACTTTTCTTTTTTTTTTTTTTACAGGTTATGCATTTTTTTATGGTCTACTTCTTGGTTCTGCTTCTTGTTAGTTACGGGAAAAAGTCACTCTACCTATCAGAGACTATAGTTCCTCATCTGCAAACTAGATCTAGAAACACTTCCTCGGTCGCTACAGCTCATGGTAATGCATCTAGAAGGTCTGGAACATAACAATGAATCAATAGATACCAGATGAACTGAAGAGGGGTATGGCATGATTTGGGTGCACTTGGGAATTTCAGTACCTGCAGTCTGGCCTTTTCCGACGCCATGCCTTTGCATGACAAAGCTGGTTACTCTGCTCATCGAGATTAATGACATAGTTCCAGACATTCTAACCCTCACAATGCTGAACACATGTTGGCTTTAACATAAAAGTGGCTAGTAAATACCTTTTAGTTGTTTTGGAGTTTACTAAGATATTTCAGAGATTGGCATGAGTTTTTCATTCATTCCCTATTTCTTGTGCATGATTATAGGAACTACTTTATACTGGTCCATCAGTGAATAAAAGCATGCACATGTGTGGCTTCATTGGCTCCTAAGCTCACTCTTGAAAAAATAGACACCTTTATTTCCACTAAACAGATAAGGAAATCAAGGTGTTGAGGAAGTTAAATAACTTGCCCAATGTATAGACTTTACAATGATAGAGACATAACCCCAAATCCTTTGTCTTGACCCCAAATCCATGCTTTCTCAACTGTAGGAGAGTTCCAAAATCCTCACATAGGTCATGGAAGACCATGAGAGTACAGTAAATCTTCCCTGGTTAGAAACAACCTACAAATTCCTTGCTAAGACTTTCAAGCATTGTCTGGGAATGAGAGGTCCCTGGGATAAACAACATTACTTGCCAGCCTTCCTAAGATGGTACAACATGTTTCAGACCTTTACATCACGTCTGTAGGATTATCTTCCCCTCTGTTCTATAAAAATAGTCCTTGCACTCATTGCAGCCAGAGCCACTGCACATGATACCCCTTATCTGGAACATGCAGGGAGCTCCACTCAGCCACATGCCCTGTGAACCTCTGACCGCTGGTCAGCAGCACACAAGCCAAAACATCCTGGGTTGTTCTGGGGCTGCCTCTTCCTGACGTTCTCCCAAGTCTATCTCTTGCTACCAGTGTTTTCTTTTTAAGAGTCGAGAACATTATTAATCATTGAATCGATCACAGCCTCACAGTTAATGATTTATTCGTTGGACAAATATTTGTTGAGTGCCTGCCCTGAGCCAGTCCTTTGTTCATGGCACATGGGATAAATCAGTGATCAGAAGAGACAGTAATCCCTTTCCTAGCCAAACTTCCATTCCAGCAGAGGGAAATGGACAATCAACAAAGACATAACAAATAAATGAAGGATATAGTATATTAGAAGGGGGCAGTGCTATGGGGAAAAAAAGAGGACAGAAGAAAAAGAACGCTGAAGAGGGCAGTCTTCAATTTTAAATAAGGTGGTTGACCAGGTACTATATGAGTAAAGATACCTATCCAAGGAAAGAGAGCTCTAGGCAAAGGAGACAGCCTGTGCAAGAGTCCTGTGGTATCAGAATGCCTGGCATGTTCAAGGCACTGAAGAAGGCTGGATTTGCTAAAGCAGAGTTTGAGGGGTGCAGAGGAGCAGGAGATGGGATCAGATAGGCAGAGCCAGGTGCGGTAGGATCAGGTCACTTGTAGCTCTACTGAACCTTTTAAAGACTTCAGCTTTTACTCTGAGGGAAATGGAGATCCATCACAGAGGACAACGGAAAAGAAGAATATAAACCGACCTATTTTAAAAGGAGTCACAGAGCACTCTGTCAAGAAGAGATTGAAGACATGAAGGAAGGGAAGCCAAAGTAGAAGTGGAATAATGAGTTAGGGGAAAATTGCAGTAACCCGGATGAGAACCAATGGCTGGAGTCCAGCTGGTGGCAGTGGAGGGACCAACATGGTAGGCATGCCCTCCTAGAGAACTGGATACAAACCATGGAAGAAGAGTTCCAGGTGATTCTAAAGTCTGAGGCTTAGGCTATTGGTAGCAGCGCCCCATCTCCTATGGGACTGAGAGAGTGTTATTAAGACGTCCACTTTGGCTATGTTGATTGTGAGCTGTCTAATTGACAGGTGTGCATTCTGCTGAGAAAGATTGGGGTAAGGATTAAAATTGGGAAGTCTTCAGGATAGAGACTTTGTCTAAAGCCATGAGATCATTGACAGTATCAGAGGAGTGAGTGAAGAGAGGATAGGAGGTGGGTTAAGGACCATAGCCTGGACTTGCCAACAGAAGACATCAGGAAAAGCAGAAGAATCAGAGATAGGGTTGACAAGGAGCAGCACGTGAGGTGGGAGACAAGATGCAAAGGTGCCGAGTCTGGGGTCAAATGAAGAGAATGAGGGAGGAAGTGGACGTGACTAAAAGCCTCAGCTGCTTCTGGGAGGTCAAGCAAGATGAGGACTGAGAACTGACCATCAGATTATCCAAATGAGACCACCAGTGACTTAACTAGAGCAGCTCTAGTGTGAGGATAAGTTTAAGGAGGGCACCTGGGTGGCTCAGTCAGTTAAGCATCTAACTCTTGATTTTTGGCACAGGTCATGATCTCGGGGTCCTGAGATCAAGTCCTGCAGCAGGCTTTGCACTGAGTGTGTAGCCTGCTGAAGATTCTCTCTCCCTCTCCCCCTGCCCCTCCTCTCTCAGTCTCTCAAAATAAATAAGTAAATAAATGAATAAAATTAAACTAAAAAGAAAGAATGGCAGAAGCAAAGGTAGTGTTGGTAATGCTTTTGAAAAGCCACCCTGCCAAGAAGTATTACAAAATGGGCAGTAGCTAGCAGAGTAGAAGTAGGGAGGAGGTTTCATTGGGTCTTGTTGTGTAAGATGGGAGGAAGAACAGCATGTTTGTATCCTGGTGGAATGATCTAGTAGAGACTGCAGTGTTAATGGCAGGGGAATAATTGGAGCCATGGCCTTGAGTGTATATGAGTGGACGGGCTCTAAAGCCCACAGCTCATCTGTAATAAGGGGTTCTAAGAACATAGGGCTAGAGTTAGTAAGTTCTCCTCCATTGGGTCAGACAGCAACTCTTTTATGCTTTGCAGTCCATATGTTTTCTGTTGCAACTACTCCCCTCTGTTGATACAGCTCTGAAGTGGCCATAGACTATGTAAACAAGCAGACAGGGCCATGCCCCAATACAAATTTTCCTCCAAATGCAGATGGTTTGAAGGGACAGTAGTCAGCTGACCCCTGGTCAAAGGGACCTTCCTACGTGTTCTCTACTTCTAAATTCAAACTGGCAGCGACCTAGGAGATGGGGCTCACCCTGAGAGAGCAGACCTCATACACTGAATAAGGAGCTGAAATAAGAACCAAGAGCTTACTTCTACAGAGATCAAGTGAAGTGTAACAATAACTTAGCTACAGACCTTGACAGTGGTAAATGACCTTACATCTGTCAAGCCACCGTCTGGCCCTAGACTTACCCCAATCAAAGTCTTGACAACCTCTTCTAGAGTCCCTTTCATGAGTGTTCATGGACCTTCCAAATTTATACACACGGGATAGTAGGTGCTCAAGGATTGTTGATTGGTAGAACAAATCACCAAATGCTTCTGTCCCTCCCTCATTCCTAACCCCCTGGTTTCTCAACTAAACTAGACCTTCCCTGCTGCTCCTTGAGAGCACCCAAAGAGAAGATCTGAAACCAAAGGAGGTAACTTTTTAATACTGCATAACTGCTTTTCAGTGTTGATTGGTTTAGAAGCAGTGAACTACTGTGAAGGGATTTGTGCAAATTCAGTTCCCCTGGAGACAGAACAGAGGAGAAAATTTGGTCATGGCAGAACAGTGGATTCTCTTTAGGATGCGGAAAATCGTAACAGTGGTGATGATGATGGAGAAAATGGAGTTCCCAAAGCCATGCTTCCCTCCCACCAAGAGGCAGCCTTACACAAGAGAGCAAGAATCAGGCTTGGGTTTGAATTCCAGCCCCCCAAGATATGAGCTGTTCACCTGCGAACTAATCACTTTGGCTTTCCTGAAAGATCTCAGCTTCTTCATTAATGTAATAAGAAAAATATAGAATCCGTGCATACCAAACAGTGTCTTAGGGAGGAAAAAATGAGCTCTTGGGTGACAATGGAAAACAGTGTGTGTGCCTGGATCACAATCATCGTTAATCTCTGCCATCCCAGATGTTCCTCATTGTGTCTTTTGTACGATCCTATCCCGCCCCCCCCAAGACTTTTGTCGTTGACAAAGAGAGGCTGACCAAAAGTTACTTGATTAAAATAAAGTACAGCCACCCTATCCTACCCATCTTGTACATCACTGCCCTACGTGCTTGCCCAGTCTTCTCACCAGGTTCCACCTGCAGCCGAATCCCGACTCTGAGCATCAGGCTGGTCAGCAGGGAGACTTACCCCAATCAAAGCCCTGACAACCCTCTTCTAGAGTCCCTTTCATGAGCGCTCACAGACCTTCCAAATTTATGCTTAACACAGAAATCCTCACCTGATGCCAAAAAGCCCATACATTGCCCAGTCCCAAATATCAGCCCAGTGGTACTGCCCCAGGCCAAGGTTCCCATGCTCTCTGGAGACTATACCCTCTTCCCAAAAGGAACCAACTTCATGCCCCTGGCTTTTTGATTCAGGAAACTATATCCTACCATCCCCATTGAATTCCCCTTCCCTCCTGGGAGCATCATTATGTTATAGGTATGGCCAAAGTACCACCTCCAATCCCATCCTTACAGCAGAGACAACTTCTGTTGTATATTTCATGTACTTCCCTCCACTTTCCAGATTCCCTTGCAAGGAGTGTGGACCACTCTAACGGCACAAGTCAGAGTGAGCAGAAGTAATAATTTGTATGACCTCTGGCATGAAGTTTTTTCAAGCTCTGTTCTTCTTTTCTCAGGTTGTGAGAACCTTGTATGCAACAGTCTCCTCAGCAGGGCCACGAGGTTGCAAATAGGATGCCCACCCCCGTCCAATGTCATCTGAATGGGAAACAATCCTTACGATGTTAAACCATTTTAACTTCTGAGTGTGACTCTTGGGGCAGCTAAAAGTAATTATCCTGACCAGTCCATCCTCCAACTTAGACTCAGTGAGCAGCGTGTCTTCAGATGCTGTCTCTTACCACACCTATAAACATGTTCAGAAAAATCCTCGTTTGCCAAAAAATGTAGGACGATTTTGCCTGCTTCTGTTGAACCAGAACCACCAGGAGAAGGCTTTCTCATCTTTTAGAAAGCAAAGTTTCAAACTCCCAGGTTACAACAAATGTCACAAATAAAGTTGGATTCTTGATGGCCTAGCACAACATAAACACACACACAAAGCTGAGGTCTGGTCAAGGAGCTTCTATAATGCTAAAGCCAGAAGACCAAAATACAAATCTCCTTCTCTGTAGTCAGATACTTTACGAGGCGATAACGATACTGTTTAATTGTCTCATCAGTGCCTTATTGCCTTTGTTCTGGAAAGCGTTCAGCGACATCTCTTTTGATGTGCTTCCCCAGCATCTGTGCTACACGGAGACTCTAGCCCTTCCTCAGATCTGCAGGCCTAACAAGGATTGTGAAGGATTTTGCACAAATGCTAAATAATAAGATAGAGGGAGGAAGTAATCTTCGCAGCCCCCTGCCACAAATGCATTCGTTGAGACCACATCCACAAAGAACCACCAACAAGCACAGCCATTTACTTAGCCCCTACCTTGTGTCAGGCACGTCTCAAGGAGATTTTCTTCTCCCCAAACCTCCACCGCAACTCTATAAATTGGCCATGCTATCACTGTTGTCAATTAAAGGACACTGAGTCTCAGAGAGGCTTAAAAACTGAGACCTGTCACACTCCAAAGCCATGCTTTTTCCATGACATCATGGGCCCTTTCAGATGTCGTTGCCACCAGCCAGATGCCTTCAAGACATTTGGCTGTTGGCCAGTCAAAGAAGGGAGTGGGGCCAGGATAGGAACTCGAGGCTCTTGAGCACCTACTAAGCGTCAGGCCCTGGGCTGAGGCTTCTCCCCGCTCACCATGCTGCCTGACCTTGCTCCTGGGACCCGGATCCCTCCGGCCCCTTTCCAGGTCACACGCGCCTCCTTTATTCATGGGGTAGCTGCCACTGAACTCCCTTTTAATGAAATATTTTGGACCACTCCATCAGTTGTTTGGGTTCAATGAGAAATTGATGCCTCTTTATTCAAAGCTCTGTCAGAAGCTTGGAAAACATCATGCTACTTTGAAAAATGAGGGTTTTTTAAGATTAAAAAAAAAAAGGCCCCATGATTTGAGAACTTCTCTGGCTGCCAGTTGGCCCGGCTCCTTCCTGGGGAACCTGGCGCCACAGGCCAATCGGGAGCCACAGTGGCAATAAAAGCACCCCTCCCCCCCTCCATGGCTGCTTTCAAGAGTGATTAGCAGGGAGGGATTCATAAGCCTTGGTTTTGTGTGGTTTTGTTTTGGGGGGTTTCTTTTTTTTCCTTGCACTTGGAGAATAAGTTAATTATGATTGGTTAAAATTTGTGTGTTTTTGCTTTTATCCCTGCACCACAATTAGAGCTCTGACAGCCTCCTGGCCCTCAGAAATCCCAGCTGGTATAATAATTGATAACCGTGGTTATGAATAGATTGGACGCAAGGCTCTAAAAGAATGCCCAGCCACTTCAGAGGGTCATTTATAGCGTGCTGAAGGGAAAAGAGAATTTCAGGCCTGGAAAGCTGAGAAACAGAACGAGTTTTTATCAGTTTCCTTGACACTGGCAGATCAAAGCCTGGGTTGCACTCTCTGAGGCTTACAGATAATGGGGTGGCCGCTAATTCATTCTGCGGCTGGAGCTGAGGCCTATTCAGAAGGGTAAACCAGGGAGTTTTCATGTTGCTGCTTTGTAGTCTTTATCACGGTACCCATGCAAGAATCACCTTTTTATTTTAATGAGACATTTGAAAAGTATTTGATTCCCTCTGGCTAGGGGCTCCTTCCCCCCGGAGGAGACAGTAAGAAAGAGTTGCCCGGCGGAGCCTCATTTTCTGAAAGCCATAGTATCCGCATTCCAGCCACCACCCCTGATTGTCAGTTTAATAATTTCAGTGCAAGCAAAAGCCGGGCAAGTGGGAAAGGGACAGGGCATGTTTGCTGTTAAACCCGAGCCATTTTCGCTGGCTTTTTCTTTTCTTTTCTTTTCTTTTTTTTTCTTTTCTTTTCTTTTCTTTTCTTTTCTTTTCTTTTCTTTTCTTTTCTTTTCTTTTCTTTCTTTCTTTCTTTCTTTCTTTCTTTCTTTCTTTCTTTCTTTTTCTTTTCTTTTCTTTTTTTTTTTGGCTGAGAATGAGGTTGGGCTGCAAAGATGTAAGTTCGAATCCTTACGGCATGGGACTGTGTATTTGTCACTTGGGGATGAGCTCGATGTCCCAGTAGAGCCTCCCCTTCTTCCTCAGGGAAGAAAAAATAATATGTCCTGTGTCATATGGGCAATGATACTTGGTGCTGTGTTCTCTCTGAAATATTCAAAGTATCTAAAGTAGAGGGACTCGGCCAGCATTCTGTGGTTGAGCAAATGAATGGGTTGTTTCCACTGAGCTTGACCAAACACACCAAACTAACTGTGTGGAGCAGATATTTTTAATACCACCAGCATTTGTGAAGCATTGTTATGGGCTGGATTGCCTCCCCGTTGGGTGCCCTGAATTCATGTGTTGAAGACCTCACCTCAGTAACTCAGATATGAGTGTCTTTGCAGATCGAGCATTTAAAGAAGTAACCAATTTACATGGAGGCATTAGGATGAGCCCGGATAAAATAGGAAGAGGAGATGAGGACACAGACACACATCCAGAGGAAAGACTATGTGAGGACACAGGCAGAAGGCGGCCATCTACGAGCCAAGGAAGGAAATCTCAGGAGACATCAACCCTGTGGACACCTCGATCTTGGGACTGTGAAGAAATAAATTTCTGTTGTTGACACCGCCTGGTCCGTGGTACCTTGCGACGGCAGCTCTCACAAAGCCATACAAGCATCTGCTATGTTCTTTTCTTCTGTTGACAAATCTTAACCCTGAGAGTTTATTTTCAGCTTCAGGGACTTCTCTCTTCTTGTCAAAAGGACGTGAGGGTTGCAGACAGAGGTCCTTGGCACTGTCTTGCAGGCTTGGGAGCTATTGCAATGTCCTCCCTGAGTCTCACTTCTCTCATCTAGAAAATTGGGCAGCTTCATAAAAAGTGTCCTATAACAGAGAAATGATGTTCACCACTTGCCACTATTCCCAGAATATCCCCGGGCAACAGGTGGTGGCACACAGGTTCATCCGGCCTCCCATCCCCCATGTGACTTCTCCACTCACATCACAGGTGTTCAAGATGCCAAGCTTGTCATCGCCTGAGAGTAACTTCAAAGCATAAGGCCCCACGAAAGCCACCTAGACCCGCCATCTGCTCAGGTTTTGGGAAAGGGGAAAGGCCCAGGAGAATTGCCAAGTGTCTGGGACCCTGGTCATCCATTGCCACTTTTGGACAAGTCCCTGACAAGTCTCACTCTACTCTATTTGGGCCTGGCAGCCCACTGAGCCCCATGGGTGACCCTTCTACCCCTAGGAGAGGAGTACAGTCTGGCACCAGTGACAGCATCGTCTCTGTGTGGCTCTGATCTAATTCATCATAAATAGATCATCCGTTCCAGAATGTACCACTGGTTGTAGCTGAATAGCAGAACCCAGATGCTGGTTTCACTGATGGTCTCACTCAGGAATGGATCTCAGGGTTCCCAAAGAGTCTCATCTCAGGGTTCCCACTCCCAAAAGCCCCTTTGCTCTACTTTTCTCCACCTGGGAACTGACCGCAGTGTGCCTGGTTCTTTGTAGGCCATGGACCCCACTAGTTTGTCTGGAATGGGGCAGGGGGGCAAGTACCCTGTGATTTAAGGCCACAATGCTGGCTCCCTCCCACCCATCAAATGACAACTAAATGGGAACGTTCCATATCCAATGCCTTTTCTTGATCATCCACGAGAGTCTCGCAGTTTGCTGTGTGGGGAATCAGCTTGTAATAAATACTTGTGAGCTGAGCTTAATTTCTCAGAAGTGTGCATATACATGTGCAACAGTTTCCTGGCATTTTCGTTTTGATTGGCAGACCCGGCTAAGTAAATCAAAGAACACTCAACCCGTTTACCAGTAGAGATATGCTCACAATGATTCAGAAGCAAATCTGACCTCATACATGAAGAGCTAAGCAGGGTCCCTGGAAAATTTACTTCTGCCTCAAAGATTAGAAATTGATCATCGTGGCCCATGGCTACCACCCCCCAACAGAGTTCTCTGCCTTCAGCCTCCAGTCTGCCTCTCACTCTACTTCTGGGGCATTCAGGTGAAAACATACACCTGACCACATCATTCTCTCTGCTTAATACCCCTGTTTCTCTCAGAGAAAAACCAAACTTCTTAGTGAGACATCGCAACTGTGCCCAATATCGAGCCAACCCACGTTCCCATCCATGTCTGCCAACTCTCCAGGCTTTCATTGCCTCCCCACCCACATTTCCCTGCATGGTCCTCACCCTTGACCTCCATGCAGTTGTTTCAGTGCTTCCTTTAGCCCCGAGTGCAGTCACCTACAGTCCCTGCCTGCCAAAACCCTACTCATATTGATGGCTCAGCTCAAATTCCACTTCCCATCTTCAGTCCCTTCCAATCTCATCAAAAGCTTGTCTCTCTTTCTCCACTCGTCAGAATTATTCCATTCTCCCTGGCATCAGCCATGGGGCATGGGAAGAAGGTGCCTGGGAAGGGGACAAAATGAGCATGTAATGTAGATAGAAGCCCTTTCCATGTGGGCTGTCTTGTTCCATGCAGGACTCTTGAAGGACAATACCTCAACTGAATATGAAACCATTCCGAGTTTTGACCCTGATCTCTTGGGTACTTAATCTTAGCAGAATCTCAGTGACCGAGTCAAATTAATTAAAAGTACAAATGATTAATAAATAAATCAGAACGTTAACCCATTCACCGGTGATATAAGAATTGTCTACACACAGATGCTGAAGGACTTCAAAGCTCTATTTGCAATGCCACACTCCCTGCCTCAACCTCGAATCTCGGTGCCTTAGAATTAAAATTGTTTGCACATATGTGGTTTCATTAGCCTAGACATGGGAGAGTAGTAGAATGACGTGGGAAAGATATTGTTTCTGAATTTCAGGAGGTAAGCATGTTAATGCTCTGAAAGGTGGTTTCCATAGAGAATTAGTGGTTGAGGCCCAGACATAGATTATCAGTTGAGAAGTATTACACGGATTCTGACATTCATCTCTCTTTACCTTGGTTTCCTATGTCTCTGGACCTTCTACCTGTACCTTCTTCTTTCATATCTTATTATCTCCTGAAATTATAATCAAGTAACAGGTCTCACTGGCCTGGAAACATCCTGGTTCCCTCTATGCATTGAGTATGTATTTTATTGCTCTTCAGAGTTTCAGGTAGCCTCAGGAGAGTTACCTTTGTTATTGGAGTTATTTGTTAACAGATGACGTCACCCTTCACCCAACCTTGACCAAGAGCCCCATGAAGAAAGGGTTTGCCTTCCATTATGTTGATTCCATTCATTAGTTAGCTCAGTGTCTGGAGTAAAACATGTGTAAATCAACTTTTGAATGAATAGATGGTATAACGGATGGATGTGTCTGGGGAGGGATGTTTGAATGGATGCGTGGATAGATGAGCAGATGGATGAGGGAATAAATGTTGCTGGAATCCTGATTCTCTCCTTGCTTGAGAAGGAGATTCTGTTAGAAAACAAACAAAAAGCTTTTGATATGCAGTCATGATTGATGTTGTAGCATTTCCCACAGTAACAAAGTGGTTGGTCCAGAAAAATCCAGTGAATGCTTTTGTCGACATACCACCTAAAATTACCACCCAATCACAAAATATCAGCTGTCCACCGAGGACAGGAAGCCATGTCTTGAATTGACCCAACAACTCTGTTAATGAGAGCTGTTCGCTGTACTGCAATTCCCCATGTTGCAGGCATCCACACGCAACAGAATGTGCTAAGATGGTCCCAAGCATGAGTGATTCTGTCTCTGGAAACTCAGAAGGTCTCTCAGTCTCTTCCAGGGTTTGAAATTTGAATCTAGCAAATCAGCGTGTGAATTCTGACTCAGCTCTATAGCCGCGTGACCTCTGCCCCAGCTTCGCCTCTTCAACATTGGTTTCCTCATCTGTCAAACAAGTATAATCGTTGCCGTCCTCCAAAGCCGATGGGGTTAGTTCGAGTAGGATAACGTCCACAAAAGCTCATTGTATGTGATACAGTATTAAAGGAATGAGCATTTGCAGTGGACATGTGCTGTCTGCCGATCACGGCTCCCTCCTGGGGCGTGCTGCTGTTCCACCCTGTGTGGTCCGGCTGCCCACTGGAGAGCGTCATCTCCTTACAGATTCAGCCTTGAGTCTACCGTCAAAAGACACAGGGATGGACTGGAGACCCAAACTAGACCAGTTGTTGCCTTGGCTCAGGTTTTGTAAAGCCTGGAAAGAAAGAGAGAAAGAGAGACTCATTCCCTCTCTGACAATGACATGAAGGAAAGGGAGGCCGAAGAGGACCAGTTGGCACAATTTTGGCAAAACAGAGAAGACCAGCCTAAGCAGGTAGAGCACATTTATCAAGAGAGGCCAGGATGAGAGGGCAAGGATCCCTGGCTCCAGACATCCCTCCAGCCAAGCCAGTCCATCTTTCTTCCCCAGGCTAGGTGAGAGGAACCATGTGCCCCCATCCAAGTGAAATCAAGCCGAGTTCTCTCAAACTACAAACAAAACATCCACAGGAAACAGGCTCATTGGTAATTCTTCACTTATCCCTTCATTGCAAGCTGCAGGAAGAGGGGGACATTTATCAACTACTTCACTGCTGTTCCCCAGGACTGCACAGAGTGGGCACCCTATGAACACTTGTTGAATACAACATTATATTAGATTACATCGGTAATAAGCATTGGTATATAAACGGCTCTAATTATTAGCAAGCAGAATCTGGCAACTTTTAGTGAATAGCGGTATCCTTCTTGAAGTCTTCCTATTTCCACACAAAACACATACATTTTCATAATTCAATATGGTGTCATTTAAAAATAATTCAGAACAGCATTTGCAGGAATGGGGCAGCAGTCCATAATTTTAAAGTCAAATCTCTTCACAACTGAAAGGAAATATTTACTGATCACAGTGGTAAAAAAAATTAAAAAGCGAACAAACAAAAAATACCACCACCACCACCACCAACAACAACAAAAGCAGTGGGAACTGCAATCAGAAGGCATGGGACTGAAACCCTGCTTTGCTTTTCGCAAGTTAAACTCTTACAGTCTCAAGTCCCGCATCTGTAAAATGGGTGTGCTGATAAAGAGCCTGGTTTTTTGAAGAATTCAAGTAGACGACAAATATTAAAATGCTTAGTACCTAGTAAGTCATTAAGATAATAGACTCTGCCGTTGTGTGTTAGACACGAGCGTCTACACAGACATATCCGCTGTGCTGTATACTGTCTTAAGTGCCAAAGGACTGAGACTTCTCCCAAGCAAGTTCTCTGGTACATATTGGGGTCTAACCCCCATTTCCCTCCCCTCCCCCACCCCTGTCACTCCAAACCAAAAGTGAACTTTGGAAAACTTCCTAAAAGCCGCTGGAAACAGGGTTTCTCCTTGGTGCAGTTTGCTTCCCAGAGTCAGACTCCACAGACATGTGTTCACAATCTCTCCTCGGAGCTGCTCCCCGTGGCGCCTTAAGGCATCCCCGGCAGAGGTGTCACTCTTAAGTGCCTTTTCATCCCCCAAAGCCATGCACTCAATCCTCACTGGTGTCCCAGTCCTGCACCAGCCCCACCGCCCCGCTGGGTAAACGGCAGCTTCCCCAAACGCTGCTCCCAGTAAGTGCTGGGAAAATCCTCAGAGGAATTATCAGGGCTCTGACTGGCTTTGAAGAGCTGGCAGTTATCTTTATGGCTTCTGCTGGGCTGAGCCTAAGTATAAGAAAGGTCATGACCTGTTCTTCCAGTCTCCTGGAGGAGAGAAGAAAAGGAAATGGCCAGGAATTGCAGAGAGAGATTTGCAGTCAGTCAATGAAGCGACCTCCCAGCCACTCTGAGAGGCCGGTCCGTGGCTTGTTACAGAGCTGCCCAGTGGGTCAAGTGATCCTGGTCTTCAGGGTTACGGGATCTAATCATGTTCTCACAAACCACAGCCCCGCTTTGGATCAAAGATATGTGTTATAATTTAGGCCTCTGGCCCTCTGGAATCTTCAGCTCAGTGTCTCCTGGGCTTTATGCCACGGTCCCCATGTGTCCTTCAAATATGCTTGACCCCCAGCAACCTGGACTCAGGGAAAATATTTTAGTTCGATTCCCAGAGTGGGCTCTCCTAGGGCATGGGCATCTGATAATCAATTGACATCTAACATAAATACATATTGCTATTTTTATAATCACATGTATCTATAAAGTATATGTATATTTCTTAATGTCTTTATATAAGATTTTATATTATATTAATTCTATTGGCATCTGGCAATAGGTTGTGATGCAAAGTAAATGGGTACCACCATTAGCTAAGTCTATTCCAGTATCTGTAGCTGTTAGCATCATTATGGGGTCATAAAGTGCTGTGATGTATATATTTATAAATATATATATATATTATTTCATATATACAAATGTCCACATCACTGTACATAAACACAGACCAATAAACTTCTAACTAACTAGAATCCAAAAGGTTACATTTGGTTTAAATTTGGAATTGATCTAATAACGTTTTTGTAAAATATTAATGTAATACACCATTGTAATGTAAGTTCTCAATCCTTTTAAGAAATGGAAAGAGTTGGGGTACCTGGGCGGCTCTGTTGGTTAAGTGTCTGCCTTCGGCTCAGGTCATGATCCTGGAGTCCTGGGATCGAGCCCCGCATCAGGCTTCCTGCTCAGTGGGGAGCCTGCTTCTCCCTCTCTAACTCCCCCTACTTGTGTTCCTTCTCTAGCTGTGTTTCTCTCTGTCAAATAAATAAATAAAATCTTAAAAAAAAAAAAAAAGAAATGGTAAAAGTCTGTGTCAACTTTGATGGAGATAAAATAGCTCTTGTCTTCCTAAAGTGATATTTTTCAGGGGCACCTGGGTGTGTAGTCAGTTGAGCGTCCAACTCTTGATTTCAGCTCCAGTCGTGATCTCAGGGTCACAGTCTTAGGGTCATGAGATCAAGCCCTGTATCAGGCTCTGCACTCACTGCAGAGTCTGCTCAAAAGGCTCTCTCCCTCTCCCCCTCCCCTGCCCTCTGCTCTAGGGTGCGCACAAGCTCTCTCTCTCTCAAATAAATCTTTAAAGAAAAATGATATTTTCTTTTTTTACAAGTCCTGGAGCCAGATGGCATTAATTTCTAAAACCTACTGTTCACCCAAATACAATTAATGATTAGTAATAACAATAATGATGATAATAATAATAATAAAAGAAGCTACTATTCAACATCTTCTACATGATACTGGCTACACTGCAGATGCTACTGTTTAAACCTCACCCCAGTTACGCTCTTTCAGCTACTAGAATTCCCATTTTACAGATTATCAAAGAGTCTCAGGGAAGCTTGGAGAAGAACATGGCCAGTCCAACAGGAAGTCGAGGTTCGGTCTGAGGACACTTGTCCTTCCTCCCATACTACGCCACCCACCAGCCCCCCAGTTGTGCCCCGACTGGATAGAATACTGGCCGCTGCTCTCCTGGGACTTGTCACTACCTGCTCGGGGTCTCTGAGGTTGTCCTCCAATGCAGGGGACGACAGCCATGCCAGGAGTAGCCTCTAGTACTGTCGCTGCCTGAATCACACTTGCTTTGTTAAGAGCATGAGGCAAATGCACACACGGAGCTCATGAAAGTGCTGACTGTAGTCATTTTCTGAGCGACCCCCACCCCGCCCTTCCTTCCAGAGAAGCCTAAGAATGAGGTGGGAAGAAAATGAAAGGGCATAACTAAATCTTTTTGTCAGTAATACATTTTGTTTAGGAAAATGCTCTTTCATTTAATAATAATAATAAAGTCCATTAGAACACATTTTCCAAGTGGCCAGGATTTTGTGAGACCGAGCTCTATTTTTCAGTATCTGTTTTTGACTCTCCCCAAAATAAGAAAAGCAAACCCTCTTTGCTGTTAATGATGGGCACATTTTATTTGGATACAAAAGCCTGCTTTCCATCATTCTCCTTTCCCTACAGCTTCAGCTCGGAGATCTCATCTTCCACTACCCACCCTGGATGCATTTGTGAGGGCGAGCCGTCTGTCTGAGGACCATCTGAGGGCAGTCACCATCCATACAGGGAGCTCTGAGCCCCCAGCTTCCAGCTGGCCTATTGTGTGCTGTTCCCTCCTTCGATCCTTAGGAAGTCCTCCCTGGAGATCTACTGTCTGCTGAGTGCCAGGCATGACGAGGCATGAATGTGATTTGAGAGCTCGCCGTCAAGAGCAGGGAACAAGTAAGTGAATGGTCACTGCTGCGGTGTGACAAAGCCTTATCATAGCGCTATGTGCAAGGGAGAGTGTGGGCTTCCTAAAAGCTGCCCATCTAGGTATCAAATATCCAGAAAGAGAGCATCCTGTCCACTTGGAGCGGGGGCCAGTCTTTGGGATGCTGCACATGAAGTCCAAAGTTCCAGAAACAGAGAAGTCACAGCTTCCCGGGACAAAAGACAGAAAGCAAGGTATCACATGCATCCTGAAAACACTGCTGCAAAAAAGTCAGGGCCCCATGGAGAAAAGAGAAGGGCACTGGGCATTGGATCCCGAGCTCATCCCAGCCACAGCACGCACAGCCATGAAAGGAACAAAGACACCAAGAACTTCGCAGCTGGGATGTTATTGCGCTCCTCTACCTCCGTTTCATTTGTTTGGCTTCTCACATTAGCCCCATTTTCTTTATGGGAAGACTGAAGTTCATGGCAGGGAGATTCTCGCTCAAGGTCATAGGAGAGTCAGCCACGGGGCCTGAGTGAAGGCCCTCCTCCCTCTCTGGTCTAGGCATTGGGGGTCTAGGTTTGGGGGCCATCCCAGGAGGGGACTTCTGATCCCCTTCTGATCTGGAACCTGATGTCCCATGATTTGGTGTTGTGCGATCTCCAGGATCTAAAGAGCTCCTCCTTCTACACCATCTGCCTCTTCTACTCAGTTGGCAAGTACCAGGTCTGGGCCATTCCAGAAATACTTCTGACACAAGCTGACTTGGGGGAATCTGTGGGAGTTTACCTACTGGAGTGTGTGCAAGTATGTGTATGAGATCTGTCTACTCGTGAGGGTCCCCAGAGGGAGCCAGCAAATGCTTTTGTGACTGCGCAATCCGTGTGACTGTGGTGATGGGCACAGGCAGGTGCTGGGATAGTTCTTCTCTTTGTGACATACAGTGTGGTTGTATGTGTGTGCACGCATTCTGTTCCGTGTTCAGCATATGTAGATTGCCCTGAGATATCTTTGTTGCGCATGCATGGGGTATGAATATATGTGTGTGGTGGGGGGAGTCTGTGAGTGCATTATTCTCTGTGGTGTGTGAACGTGTTAGATCGTCCTGCTGTGTGTGTAGATGTCACTATGGGATAGGCAAGTATGTGTGCATAAATGTCCCTGCGATCTGAGGGTGTGTGTGTGTGTGTGTGTGTGTGCGCGTGCGTGTTTCCATGCCGATTACTGCTGACCTGGCTTTTCCATGAGCATCAAGAACTCAGCTGACATAGCAAAATCCTGGCGGAGAAGCCTAGGGAGGAAGCCCGTCCTGAGCGGTGCTCACACACGGAATGAGAAAGAGCGCAGCTGTTCAGACACATTCTAGTCAGTGAGACGTCCCAGCCTTTCCCACGGGGAGAGCCTGCTGCGGGAGCAGGGCCAGGGGAGAGCCAAGGGCACTCACCACAAGGGGTCCTGTTTCATTCGGAGCCATCCATATTGACGGGGGGCCTGGTCTAGGAGGTCTGGACAGGTGAGATAGGGAAGATGGAAGACCGCGATGGAGGACCACAGCGTATTGAGGATGAGTGGGGGTGGGGGGAGGTGGGCCCTCCACGCAGAGCTGGAGCCAGACCCCTTCCCCCTCCCCGCTCCCAGGAGGGTGTGCGAGCCTGTGCGTGGTGTATGTATGCACGTGTGTGTGAGCGTGCATGCACGGCACAAGCGTGTGTTCACATGCCGTATGAGTGCACGTGAATGCATTCGGGGAGCTGTGTGCACACCCACGCTCACCCACAGGGTCCATGGGCTTCCCATTCTGTCTCAGCCCACTTCAGCCTATGGAGTGTAGCAGACATTCACCTTGCCACGGGACAGAGAGCCGTCAGTCCTCCCCGGCCTCTCCCGGGGCCCCTGAACCCAGACCAGGCCGCCCATGACCTTGCAGCGGCTGCGCGGTCACCGCACCAGGCCCAGGGACAAGCCAGCACCACCCCGCTACTCCAGGCGGGCAGGTCTTTGTTCCAGGCCAATTAGAATGCTTTCATCTGCAGGTTTGCCTTGAACAAAAATCCTGTTCAAATGGTCTAAACCTGACGATAAACCCAACCTTTCAGATTACAGTGTAAACTCCAGGGCTGCAACAGGGAGGAGAAAACATGGAATTCCTGTGCGTTTCTGAGAGCCTCTGTGAGTAATCCCTTGAGCCTCCCCACAGCGCTCCAGCCCCCTAATGGATGCTTTGATGACAGCAGATAAAGGCCAAAGGTACCTTCATTCTCTCAGAAATTGCTCCAAATAAACAACCTTGATGATTAAAGCAATAGAAATCCCAGGAAGATTGATGGCTTGGAAAACGTTGCTGAGTGAATGAATAACTTCCCCCTTTATTTCCAAGAGCTAATATTTGTCCACATTTGCTGCCTTTTAGAAAAAAGTGCAACCTTTTTGATGCGGAGTGTTGCTCAGAGACAAACGGTCACCGTCCAGATATTACCTGGACTTTAAACCAAGCTCCATGTGTGAGTGAGTGAGGCTGCTGTCAGCATGGGCCGGTTCATCAGGCTCGAACACCGGGCCTGCACCCGGGAGCCCCGTCACCGCGTGCACACGTTCAGGGTGGGGCCAGGCACAGATGCTCCTTTTGAAGGCTTTGAAATGCTCCATCTTATTTTTCTGTGGCCTCAGTGTCTCCAGCTACAAGTCCTGAGCCATTCTGCAATGGTCACGCGCATTCTGTACCCAAACAAAACCTGACCTTGAATGCAGGGAAGTAGTTTTCCTGAAACAACGCTCAGCTCCGCCCCAGCTGACAAGGGGTTCTGGTTCCCAGCCCCGTGGCCAGGACCCTGGATGGACCGTATCCTTCATGGGCTGTACCGGATGGCCAGCAAGGGGCTCAGCCTAGCACCAGGGCCGTCAGCAGCTCTGGAAGGAATCTGATTCACACAGCCCTGCAAAAACATTCTGCAAATTGTCTATGACTAAGGTGCCAAAGGGCTGAGGCCCAGTCCCTAGCCCAGGAGCTCATATTCTCCTTCTTCCCATCTTGAATTTTACATGTCAACTCTCCTGAACCAGGTGCTCAGCTCCCTGAACACTGTCTGGTCCCGAAGTCCTTGACTCCTGGATCCCGAGGTTGTTCTCCATCCCAAATGCAGCTCTCACTGAGAATGTCCTCGACTACACGTGATCTCCCACTTGCTGGATCAGCTCGGTTCCTGTCACACCGTCTTCTACCCCAGTTCAGCCACCCATTCTCATGATGCCACCTTGCAACTCACCATCACCTGGACCCGAGCCAGCTCTGAAGCTGGGACTGCAGACCCCTGGCCACAATCTCCTCCATCTTCTACCTCTTTCTTGTTTTTCCCTCTGTGTCATCATTCCGTTCATCTAACTTCATTGGGGCCTCTTTAAAGGCTCCCTCTCCATCTGCTGGTCCTGACCTCAGCTGTTCTTTCTACCTCGTAGCAAAGATCACTCATAGTGTCACACACAAATTAGAAACCACTGGAAAGAAAATCCTACAATATCTTGTCAAATTACCTGCCTGTGTACCCACATCTCTGGTCCTTCCCTTTCCTGTGTGCGACAACACACTCTTCTCTTCTCTGAAGCCCTCGAGAGCGAGGACAAGTTGAGTCATCTGAGCATGGTGGCACCTAGCATGGTGTCAGACACTTCCCAGGCTCTCAATAAATGTCAAATTAATGCCCGATGGATTGTTTGATCTGAGTTGGTCATTGTGTTGCAGATGATCGAGGCTCGGGAAAGCTAAATAATGTAACCAAAATCACGCAATAAGCAACAGAAGCTAAGATCTGGACCTAGATCTGTCTAAATGCAGAATCCAAACACTCGTGTGTGTCCTATGTCAGATTTAGGGATGGGGTATATTTGAGGGCCAACATTCTGCCCACATTTATGGGAAGTCAGAAGCCAAGCATATAGGAAATTTGCATTGTGAATTGAACTTGGTAACACACTTTTACTTCAGTCTTCCAGGCTCTTACATTCCATTTTTTCTCTGATGATTTCTGACACATTGGGTCCAAGGCCCTCCATATCATTGGGAAAGCTTCTAAATCGCCTCTGCCTGGTGATGGCCCAGGCTTCTCCCCAGCTCCCTCTCCTTCATTCTTTCCTTTCTCTCCAGGTGGCCACATGCCACCTGGCAGCTGTGCCCAAGAAGCCACTTTGCCAAATGTGCTCCGTCTCCAACAGAAGGCAGCAGAGCCTAGAGTTTCCCTACACACACACACACACACACACACACACACACACACACACACAAACACACTGTCCTATTGAAGTCGAGGATGCTGTGCCACAGGCTTTACTAGAATGTAAGGAATAGGCTGAGGCTTTAGCTTTGAACATCAACAAAGTTTTGAGCATCTCCAGTGTGCCAGGCCCTGAAGTATAAGAAGACGGGATCTATGACACGGGCAGATCTGAGTTGGCAGGAAAATGTGGGATTTATCAGCAAGGGGATAATAGCTGAAAGGATGAAATGTAGGAGTTCACCCGGGGAAAGTATGAACAGGATGAAAAAGGGTGAAAGGTAGAGCCCAGGGGAGCACCAGGCTTTGAGGAATGGAGAAGACAGGGACGTTTGACATGATTCTTGATGTCATGAAATTCAAGAGTTCCCCAAATGACAGGAATGGTTGATGGTGTCAAATACAACTAGAAGACCTAGAAATAATGATCACAACAACAATGGTAATGAGGAGGAAGAGGAAGAGAAAGGGAAAGGGAACCGTTCATTAAATGTTTGTTCTGTACCAGGCCCTATACCAAGTGGTTCCCACACACTTATACACACATCCTTAGAGCCCCTTTATGAGATAAATATGCATCCCTTTACATTTTAAATGAAGAAGGACTGGAAAATATCCACTGGATTCAGTCAAAAGTGTATTCTTGTTAACCTTAGCAAAATGAATTTGACTAAAGGAAAGTGACTAGAAGCCAGATTGAAACATGTTGAACGGTGAATGGGGGAAGCGGGAATGGAGAAAGACTAGAATACTCTTTCAAGAAGTTCTAATGAGAGAAAAGAGAGATTACACTGTGGCTAAATGGAGAACATATATCAGGAGAGGTTATATTTCAGTAGAGCAGAAGCTTAAAAACGTTTTTATTCTGAGGACAGACAACAGGAAGATAACAAGACACAGGTGGGCATGGTGGGAAATTAACTAGCCCAATATGATGGGAAGACTCAAGTCCAAGGGTTAGTGGAAGATGTCCTTAGGCAGGAGAAAAGGATCCTGCTTTTAGAACCTAGAGAAAAGGATGGAGAGAGTGAATGGTTTTAGCTAAGTCTGTGATGATGGTTAGAAATTGGAGGGATACTGTGACTTATCGTTGCAATCTTCTTCCTAAGGAAATGGAATGAAGATAGGAATAGAGCAGGGATTTTTTGTTTTGTTTTATTTTTGTTTTTTTTAGAGAGAGCAAAGAGCTGACATAAGGAGCTTGAAGAGAATGAGAAAGGAAGTAATCCCCCAATTTAAATGGCTGGCAGGTGGCTCTTAAGGCCCCACTGATGATGGAATACACCATCATGCAGTGGGTCCAGAGTCCTTATTTTTACTTTTCAGTCCTACAGCTACCAGGTGTTAGGGTAGAGAAGCAGGTTAATGCACTGATCCCAAGCTGGAATGCATCAAGAGCCTTCAGTGGAAGGATTCAGACAGAGCACGAAGATGAAATGAGAGAGCTGAGGTCGAATGGGACACAGCATTGACACAGATTCTGTGCCCAGTGAACATCGATCTGCTCCCCTTTATAGAGTTTTTCTCAGCAATAAAATGAAGAAGTTATATCAGCGATCTCTAGCTCTGACCTTTGGGATTCATGTGGCTGCTTCAGGGAAGTCTAAATCAGTGTTTTTCAAAGTGTAGCCATGTAGCCCATTTCTGACAGAAGGTTCTGGAGAATTTCTTAAAAATACAGATTCCAGGACTGCTGCCTATAGACTGGAGTTCCTTATGGGAAGGTTCAGAGTCTCTGCATTTTAAGAAGCTCCACAGGGAGCCCAAACTGAGTCAAGTTTGAGCACACAACCTCCATGGGAACCCACTCTGTCTGTGTCTGGCTTCCGCAGAAATATTATTGAGTGCTGACCATGGCATTTGTTGTGAATTTATGACAAGAAACACCAAGACCCTGTATGACCAGCTCTACGGGCAAGGCTCGGATTTTGGATAAGTGAGGCTCCCAGGTGGGATTTAACGTTTGCTCTTCTCACCAGAAATTTTCTGGTGAAACTCGAGAGCAGGCAGCTGTGGGCAGCCCACAGAGTCCTGGCTTTATCCCATCGATCTTGGATGTGGGCATTTGTTAATATACCCTTTGATCCAACTGCTATTTAGTGTTTCGTGTGCAGACAACGTGTCCCACTCATGTTTCCGCCCTTCACAGTCCCTGGCTATTTGGAGAGGACCCTTAGGAAGAGAGCAACAAATACTACAGTCTGATTATCATTCATTATCTTTGCAAAGCTCTTTAAAGTTTACAGAGTACTTCCACACACATTATCTTCTTATCCCACAAATCTGTGATTCGTATAAAAATTACCACTTCCATTCAGAATTATAGTAACTCCGGCCCCAAATGACGAGGCAGCACACACACTGACACAAGACAGGTCACAAAAGACCACGGCCTGGATGGCTTACAAACAATAGAAAATCTAACTCTCACAGTTCTGGAGACAGGATGTCCGAGGCCAGGATGCCAGCACTGTCAGCTGAGGGCCCCCTTCTGGGTCACAGACGTGTGGTCGCCTGTACTGTAAGGGGCTAGGGAGCTCTGCGGAATCTCCTATGAAAGGACTAATCCCCAGGGCACCTGGGTGGCTCAGTTAGTTGAGTATCTACCTCTGGACTTCTACTCAGGTCAGGATCTCAGAATGATGGCATTGAGCCCCCACTGGGGCTTCATGCTCAGTGTGGAGTCTGCTTGTCCTTCTTCCTCTGCCCCTCCCCCTGCTCTATCTCTCTCAAATAAGTAAATAAATAAATAAAATCTTAAAAAAAAAAAAAAAAAAGCACTGATGCTATTCAGGAGGGCTCCACCCTCATGACCCAGTCTCCTCCCAACGTCGCACCCTTGTTAACATCATCATCTTTGGGGATTAGGATTTCAATGCAGATTTCAGGGACACGCACTCAGCACCACGGTCTTCTACCTTCAAGTTTAGAGTTCTGACTAAAACGAGAGCAAGTCGTCCCGACCCTCCTTTCCCCACAACCGGACAAGGGAGCCCCTAAGTTTACTCTCTCAAGCTTCCTTGGCCCCTCACCTCCTCAGCTTCAGTCCCCTCCCTTGCCCTCACCATGATGACTGGTAGCCGCCAGCCTGGAGATCACTACAGCAAACCTGAGGTCTGGTCTGAATCGGGTTTCTGAGAAACACCGTGCTGCATCGGAGGTGATGCTTTCCCAGCATTCGCAACCACGGTCTTCGCTGGGCGGTGACGGCCTTCCCTTCAGTCCCTGGAACATGGCGCCTGTCGCTGCTATTTCCGGTGCCTGTAGAGAACAACAAGAGCACCCTGAGGGAGAAAGCAGCGGAGGCAGAAGCCCCTGACAGAGGCTGAGGGAACCCCCACGGAGGTGCATGTCCTAGTGCTGAGTACTTTTTCACTCCAGCAATTGATTAAAAGGTGTTGGGCTATTTCAATGGTTGTTAACTTCATGACTAAAGTGTCAAACCTAATTTTTTGAAACTTTAGAAAATATATTTGAAAAGCTCTTTAAATGGAAACTTTTTTTTTTTGCCAAGTTCCGCCATAGCATACATTTTTACAGCCCTTATAATTCCTTGAAAAAACTCAATGTATAATAGAAGTGCTGACAGATGCTGGACCACGGCAGTTCGTCTAACAGCTCAGCTGTATTTATTTTTCATTACACTTGACTCTAATTGGTGCTGGTTTAACTGCGGCTCATACCAGCAAGACCCTTTTAACTCAAACATCAGCCCAGGGAAATTGGCTTTTTACCCCATATCTTGGCTCACAATATTAGCCACTGCACCTATCCCCTCCCTTCAAACTATCTTTGTGTTTATGGAGATGCAGTTAGATTCATTTTTCAAAAGCACAGGATTTGAGATAAAATAGACCTAAATTTTCAAGTGACCTTGGGAATGTCATTGAACTTTGTGAACCTCAATTTTCTCATTTATAAATGGAGACGCTGATCCCTTGCAGGGTGGTGATAGGTGTCTTGTAGAAGGTTAGTTATGAGGTAGGTAAGGCTTCCAGCAGAACGCCTGGAGCATAATAGGAGCTTGTTACTTGATGTTATTTTCTACATATTATATATATATATCAATATTATAATTCATGATTATAATTTTTTATGCAGAAAGAGAGCTCCCTGTCTGATGAGTCCGTGTGGAATCTCCCACTACTGTGATGAGTCACAAAACCACTGACTTAGACATGGAGAACCCCTTCGACAATCCCCACACAGACCAGCCCCTTTTTTAGTCAAAAAGCTAGTAGTCTGGGGTAAAATATGGACTTTAGGTTCAGAGTTGCCTGGGTCTTCGCAGCCACTCTGAGATGCTCTTGGGTGTGGGAATTCTTCAAATGACTCTTAAGTGGCCTCCTTAGAGACGCTGACAGTTCCAATCAAACTCTCTTCTACTGGGCGCCGAGATGAAAGACAGTGGCAGAGGTGTTCGAGAAATAAAAAAGGTGCCCTGCATAGTCCCGAGGACGTTCCCTTGGAACGGAGCAAACCACAGTCCAAGCTCTTGAGTTCTCTGAAGTGTGTATCCTCAGCAGAGGCCACGTTAACAAGAAGAGTGTCTGCTCATCTAGATAGAGCTATTCTGGAATTCAGGCTGGAAGCCCTTCAGCTGCAGTAAAGACCTCCCCCTGCCCCCCTGAGGGAACCCAAAGTGGACTCACTCCATAAACTCACCTGTCTTTTATCTGGGAGATGGGAGGAAAAAGTGTTCTCATGTATTAACTGCTGTGCACAAGAGTCTTTACATAAGTGACTTGGACAGAACCTCATACCAACCATTCAAATCTAGTATTATTATTGCTATTTCATAGCAAAGGCCATGGGACTTGAAGAATAAAGCATATTGCTACTGCCACGCTGGAGCTGAAGTGGCCAGCATTTGAACCTAGGCCTCTAGGAACAAGAACTTGTCCACAGCCCTGACTGCGGAGGAATCAAAAGAATGAAAAACTCATGCTACATCCTACTTTATTGCACAAAACATCGTAACAGCAAAAATAGATATTTTTTAAAAATGGAATTCAATTACCTTATCAAACTACTTCTTTTTCTTTTCTGTCCTCCTTTCATTTCATCCTGGGCAGAGGCAGAAAGTTAGAACTGTGCCTGTGAGGATGAGTTCAGCAAAGATGTATTAAGCCCCTGCTGTATGCAGTAGCTCCTGTATTCATGTGGTATATGTCAGTATTGGACCGCTGGTGGTGGTGATGACAGAAATAGTCCTCGGAGTTCCTTAACAAGGCAGAAATGATCTGCTGAGCATGTGGCACATGCATGGTGCAAGGAGAGGCAGACCAGCATAGAACATAACCTTGGAGATCCTAGGAGACTGAGTGTCATCCCATCCAGCTGGAAGCATCTTTGGAGCCTGAAAATGCCTACATTTAGTTACAGAATTGATGTAGTGCTTTCTCAAGCAAAACCCAATGCAATGAGTGGACTGTTGGTTTTTATTATATTAGTCATGCTTATCTGCTAATCGACACAACATATATTTATTATAAACCAACCTAACGTTTATAAAATGTTTATTTTGCATTTTAACCCTGCATAGCAACACCATCCAGAGAACAATAGGTATGACTTCACAGTAGTTCTTTCCAGGTTCTTTGTATACTTATTTTCACTTAGTTGATATTATAGTACACATATAGTTTAAAAACATTATTTTTCCAGTTAACATTAAACATTAATATTTCCAAATGATATGAAAATTATTTCAAAAACATAACATTGAAAGGCTACATAAATTCTATACTATGAAAGTAAGGTAATTTAGTTAACCATGTTAATTATTTGGATATTTAGGCTGTTTCAAAATTGTTACTATTCAAATTAATATTGGCTTCCAGTCAAGATGGAGCTCTGAGTTCCCAAATAAACCACTTCATCCCACCCTTGCCCTCCACATATATAATAGTGGATAAATGATTACAAATATATCAAGCAGTAATGCTTAAATAGTGCTATTAACACCATAAGCCATGAATTGTAGAAACAGATCACTAGAAAGCTGAAATGTAACCTTCCTGAACTCTGGAACCACAATGTAAATGTAGAAGACCAGAATAAGCCTGACCATCTTGTGTGATTGGGCAGGTAGAGCACTGCACAACTCCTAGATATGCCATTCACAGAATAGTATAAGTTAGTGGTTCCCACCTCCATTACCCCATCCAAGAAGCTGTGCTAAGAAAGTTTCTTTAGGGGCTCCTGGGTGGCTCGGTTGGGTAAGCGACTGCCTTCGGCTCAGGTCATGATCCCGGAGTTCTGGGATCGAGCCCCGCATCAGGCTCCCTGCTCAGTGGGAAGCCTGTTTCTCCTTCTCTCACTCTCCCTGCTTGTGTTCCCTCTCTAGCTGTGTTTCTCTCTGTCAAATAAATAAATAAAATCTTTTTTAAAAAAAAGAAAGTTTCTTTATAGGAAAAAAGAGGGAGAGGAATCCACTGCCTGTGACTAGGAGGTGCAAAGAGCTACAGATCCTACCCAAAACAAATATAATAAATTATTGCTAAGGGATTGAGAGGGAACAGAGGTATCTGCTTGCCCTATGTGCCCATTGTTCTGAAAACCTATTTAAAACATCTTTGTAGAATAATAATTCAAGTTGCTAATACATGACTTAATTCTGAACATGAACACTAAGTGTACCGGGGAGAAGAAACTATAAAACTGTCAGAAACTACAGAGAAAAGAAGAAATGAAATTCACACATGGAATGAGTTTGCAACCAAAATTACCTAAGATAGAAAATTAACATCATGAAAGATGATTGTAACTATAAAGGAATGACATTAATAACTATCATTCATTGAATGTTTGTAATATGCCAGACACTGTTGTGTTTTACATGTATTTTATCTTTTTAAATACAAGAGCAATCAGGTAGTGACTTTAAGATCCAAGAAACCTACTGAAAACAAAACTGGTTCTTATGAAGCTCAATTTAATTAATAAAGCTCCAACCAGATTTATCAGGAAAATAGGAAAATAGACAAAAATATCAGAAAGGAGAAAGGTGACATTAATACAGACTCTACATATGTTAAAATAATAATAGGAAAAATGATGAAAAAATTTATGCCAAAAAGTCTGACAGCTCAGAGAAATAGAAAAATTTCTTAAAAGATATAAACTACCAAAACTCACTTAAGAGGAAGAAGATAATCGGGATAGCCACATATTAATTAAATAGACTTAATATAGTTTAATACCTTCCCCACAGATAATTTCATGCCCAGATGGCTTTACTGGTGAATTTTACCAAATATTTAAAAAATAATAATGAAAATTATACAAAATGTCTTTCAGAAAGTTGTAGAGGGGGATCCTGGGTGACTCAATGGGTTAAAGCCTCTGCCTTCAGCTCAGGTCATGATCTCAGGGTCCTGAGATCGAGGCCCGCATTGGGCTCTCTGCTCAGCAGGGAGCCTGCTTCCTCCTCTCTCTCTGCCTGCCTTTCTGCCTATTTGTGATCTCTCTCTCTGTCAAATAATAAATAAATAAATAAACAAACAAACAAACAAATAAATAAATAAAATCTTAAAAAAAAAAGTTGTAGAGGAAAAAGTTTCAACCCAAAGATATGATAAAAAAGGAAAATATGGGGCTCCTAGGTGGCTCAGTCAGTTAAGCATCCAACTCTTGATTTTGGCTCAAGTCATGATCTCAGGGTTGTGGGATCAAGCCTTGTGTTAGGCTCCATACTCAGCAGGGAATCTGCTTGGTATTCTCTCTTCTTCTCCCTCTGTTCTTCCCCTTCAGCCCCTCTGTGTAAAATAAATAAGTTAATTAAAAAAATATGTTCATCTTAAATCATAAACAGATATGCAAAAATTCTTAACAAAATTTTAACAAATTGCATCCATTATGATATAAAAAAGAAGATAATACACCATAACCAAATGGAGCTGATCCTGGGAACACAAGGCTAGTTCAACATTTGATAACTAATCAATATAATTCAGCATACTAACAAACTAGAAAAACAATGCAGTGATATCAATATATTCAAATATATACATATATTTGATTAAATTAAACATCTATTAGGGAAAAACGTCACTTTCCATTTTATGGAATTAGCTTACTTTGTCTAAAGACAGAACAAGTGTGTTGTAAGAAAATAAGATTATATGCTAAACTCACTAGTAAATATAGATGTAAAAATCCAGGTGTTAGCAAATTGAATCCAGTAATGTATTTTATTTAAAAAAGTATCAGATTAAATCAAATTTATCTTGGGAATATAAAGATGGTTACAATCAGAAAAGGTTTTAATGAAAATATCTCATGATGGATTCAAAGATTTATGATCATCTCACAATTTGCAGGAATAAAACATTGACAAAATTCCATAATTGTTAATGCTAAAATGAATACAACTATCTCTAAGCAAACAAGCATTGGAATGGAACATCTTTAACCTTCTTTAAGCTGAGTACTTGTGGAAAAACTAGAGGGGCATTATATTGCATGATGTTGTGGTAACACTTCCAGTAAAATCAGTAACAAAACAAGGAGTTTAGCTATAACCTTCCATTCCCCTTATATAGGAGGTCCTAAATAATGAAGAGTAAGAAACCAAGGGTAAAGGAGGGACAAAAAATAAAAAGATACACAGTGAGAAAGGAGCCAAGCTTTGTTTTTAAATAATACAGTAGTCTGCATAAATAATCTAAAAGAATCTACAAAGGGATAAAACTGATCAGGAAGTTTCCAGTACTATTGAATACAAAATCAATACTAAAATAAATAGAAGCAGTCACTTGGAAATTTATACAAGAAAAAAAAAATCCCATTTTTTTTTAGTAACAAAAAATTGTAAGGAATAAATACAAAAGAAAAAGATGCAAAGCCATTATGGAGAAAGACCAAAATAAGAATAAAAATATATCATTTGCATGTATGGAAAAATATCACATCACAAAACTCTCACTTATGTCTGATGTACTCTACAAATTCAATATAATTCCAAACAAATTTTTGTTAGGTATTTTTGTGAAACTTGACAAATCTTTATGTTCAGAAAATGTCCGAAAATAACTAAGATATGTAGTTTCCAAACTGCACACCGAGGCGGTTGGGACACTGGAAAAAACTCACAAAGGTGTGAGTGGGAGGTTTAAAAATTTCAGGAGAAACCCAGCAACATCTGTTGGATAGCCTATGTACTCCTAGCTGGGGTCATTCTCAGTTTCAGCATTAGATCATTCTGTATTAACATCAACGATACGTTGCTCACAAAATTGGATGTTCACTGGTTGCTTCAATAAAAAGCAAGCAGCTCACAAAAAACAATGTCTAACAAAAAATGAGGGTATTGGTATCCAGTCTCATTCCAAGGTTTTTAAGATGTGTGGTGCTCAAGAGACAAATACATTCCGTTCGTAAATAATTGTGAAATTTAAAGATGATTATAAAAATTCTGTTTTTCTCTTTCAATTTATGTGCATTATTTTTTTCAAAAAGCTACTAAGTTGTTAGGCCATAAAAACTCCTTAAATTGTTTGGAACTTAACAAGTAATAGACACAGCTGGTAAGTATTTCTTTTGGCCCAGGGAACCATGAAGAAAGAAGTAAGACCTTAAATGTGTTGTGCTCCAAGAAATGTTGGGAAGTTCTGCTCAAGACAATGAAGAAAATGAAGATAAGAGAAAGATTCACCCTCTCTGATGTCAAGACTTGAAGTAACAGAAGGTAATTATTTAGAAGATTAAGACAGCACAGTTAATTAAGACATATGGACCAATGTAATAATAAGAATAACAAAAAGGTGTCCCACAAAAGATCCAAGCATAAATGAAATCTGAGGAGATCATAGCTGCATTGTAAATTATAAATCAGCGGTAAAATGGTAGATCTCTCAATATATGATCTGAAGATCACTGATGCCTTTGTAGAGGAAAAAAATAGATTCTTACATCAAACCAAGCACAAAAACTAATTCTGGATGGATTAATCACCATTTGAGTGACTAATGATATATCAAACTTAACAAGACTGACACTCCTGAACTACCCACAGCCTCCCCCAATTCAAGTGATGCCAACGTACAGATCCAGTTCAAGTACTTAAACTAAAATGCTTGGAATTATTCTTGATTCTTTCTCTTACTTAATACATCCAATCCATCAGAAAATCCTGTTGGCTCAATGTTAAAAATATATCCAGGATGTAACTTCTTCTCACCATTCCTACCGATACTACCCTGGCCCACAGCACCAACATCTCTTGCCTGAACAAATACAGTAGTGTCTGTGCCTTCACAAACACTCTCTACATTCTGTTCTCAACAGAGAGAGCTTTTGAACTCTGCCAGACCAAATTACTCATTGGCTCAGAGCTTCCTTCAATGACTATCCACTGAACTGAATAGAAGGCCAAGTATTTGTATGAGCCTACCAAGGCGCACCACCACCTAGCTATGCAAGGTCTTTGACTCGCACCCAGCTCTAACTCCCTGACCTCCTCACTGTTCCTTAAATACGCCAACCACCAGTCATACTCCCTCATTCAGGGCCTTTATACATGCTGTTTCCTCTGCCTGGAAAGCCATTGGACAGGTTACCACTTGGCCCATCCATTCATCTTCTTCAAGTCTTTTTTCAAGCATCTCATTCTCTGGGAGACACCCAGATCATCTCATTTAAAGTGAAAACCTGCTCACCCTGAAATCCCATCTCTCTTGACTCAGCTGTACATTACCTTTCCATGGCATAATCTCCTTCTAAGTATTATATACTGTTCTTATTGGAAATTTCTTTTGTGTATGTTCTATCTCTTTCCACTAGAGAGTAAGTTCCTTGAAGTCATGGACCTTTGTTTTGTTAGTTGATGTAGCCTATGTATCTAGAATAGTTATCTGCACATAGTAGGTGCTCAGTAAGAATTTGTTAAATAAATGAACTAAAGACCTCTTGTTAAAAACAACACTTGAAACCAATCCAGAAAATTTAACATTTTATGAAATTATATAGTTCTTTAAATTAAAAAAATTACATATAGCAGATCAGAGATCAGCAATAAATATAGGTATCTAGAAGAATAAAAGAAGGATATACCAATTTGTTTTAAAGACTTTATTTAATTGACACAGCTAGAGAGGGAACACAAGCAGATGGAGTGAGAGCAGGTTTCCCACCGAGCACGGAGCCCGATGTGGGGCTCAATTCCAGGACTCCGGGATCATGACCTGAGCCGAATGCAGATGCTCAACAACTGAGCCACCCAGATGCCCCAGATACACCAAGTTTTTAGTGGCATTTTAACCGTTGTTTCTGGGAACAGAAGAGAATGGGTCTTAGGATGAGAAAAAAGAGGACACAAGTTCTACATAAAAATTTTTTTTAATTTTAGGGGCGCCGGGGTGGCTCAGTTGGTTAAGTGGCTGCTTTCTGCTCAGGTCATGATCCTGGAGACCCGGGATCAAGTCCCACATCAGGATTCCTGCTCAGCGGGAAGTCTACTTCTCCCTTTCTCAGTCCCTCTGTTGTGTTTCCTCTCTAGCTGTGTCTCTCTCTGTCAAATAAATAAATAAAATCTTTAAAAAATTTTTTTTATTTTTAGAAACACGACACATGGGGTGCCTGAGTGACTTGGTCTGTTAAGCATCTGCCTTCACTCAGGTCATGATCCCAGGGGCCTGGGATCGAGTCCCACATCGGGCTCCCTGCTCAGCAGAGAGCCTGCTTCTCTTTCTCCCTCTGCTGTCCCCCTGCCTGTGTTAGCTCTCTCTGTCTGTCAAATAAATAAATAAGATGTGTTTTAAAAAGAAATGACACAAATGTGACAAAATAGTAACACTTTCTTAAAATTTTTAATGATAAGTGCATTATTACCTCTCATTTTTTTCTCTGTATTTCTCTATATTTAAGAAATATTGGTTAAAAATACAAAGAAAAATTCTGTATTGAGGTTTCTGGTCCAAAATTATTTAACTCTATAAATATGTAAGTGAAATAATACTGGTTTAATTGAATTTAAGCTAATTGAACATTTGAAACTTACTTCCTAATTGCTTTCCAGAAAGTGTGACCAATTTTAATTCTTAATGGTGGTAAATATGTGTAAATAGTCATCTTATTGAACCCCTACCAATTTAAGTAGTGTTATCATTTTTTATATTTACCAAACTATTGTGTCAAAAATATTAGTATTGCTTTGATTATATCCAAGACAGAATCTTTCATATATTGTCTCATACTCATTGAAAATACTTAGGGCACCTGGGTGGCTCAGTGGGTTAAAGCCTCTGTCTTCAGTTCAGATCATGATCTCAGGGTCCTGGGATCAAGGCCCACATCGGGTTCTCTGCTCAGCAGGGAGCCTGCTTCCTCCTCTTTCTCTGCCTGCCTCTCTGCTTACTTGTGATCTCTCCCTGTCAAATAAATAAATAAAATCTTAAAAAAAAAAAAAAAGAAAATACTTAAACACATTTTTATGTATCTATTTGTCTTATTTTTTACATTATCTTTTTGTTCATACTCTTGGGAGATTTTCCTAACTAGGTACCAGTTCTTCATATAATAAAAACATTATTAATCTTTTGTTTTGTTTACCACACTGTTGGCCAGGCTTCACTTAGTTGTAGTAAACATAGCAGCTCACTCAGGAACTGTGCTCAGAGGTCACGTGGGGCCTGCTGGGAGGTTTGTGTAATGAGCAAGTATCCTAAGTTCTTGGTCTTTAACATGACCATCCAGCTTAAATACTATATCAGCCCTGTTTGTGGACAGGTTCTGGTTATTTGAATTTTATTTACATATAACGCCTTTTCTATCCACCACATGGAATATGCTAGCACTTGGCATCAAGGAATGACCATTTTTTTAAGACACAGGGAGCTATTTTTGCTCAGTAAGTACATAAGAATTTCTGTGTGTGGTTATATCTCCCCATGCAATGGTGGGGCCCTGATTTTAGGTTATTTAGGTTCCTCGAAGGATCTCCTTGGTGCCCGGCAATGCCTTGCATGTTATATGTTCCATAAAACATTGCTGAATGGATGACAAATTGGAGGCAATGAAAAGATCAGGAGGAGTTAAAGGGCTGGTGTCCAATCTTGGCTGTCACCTGGGTGAACCACTGTGATAGACTAGTTTCTCTAGAAAGCAGAGCCTGAGGCAAGGATGAAAGTGCTGATACTTTATTTGGAATGATAAGACTAGCTCGGTGAGAATGAGATCAAAAGTGAAAGAAAAGGAAGGAAGGTGTAAGATAATGTGATGAGAGGTGATGAGAGGTGATGAGAGTCTTCGCCTCCTGATGCTAGCCGGGCTTCCCCGTGAGCTGATAGTACATAGCAGTTCACACAGAAGTTATGCCTGGGCCTTCTCTGGAAGGTTCATGTTATGAACTGAATTGTGATCCCCCAAAATTCATGCAGAAACCTTAGCCCCCAGTACTTCAGAGTGTGACTATATTTGGAGATAGGGTCTTCAGAGAGGTCATAAAAGTGGGCCCTAATGCAAACTGCCTGGTGTCCTTATAAGAAGAGAAAATTTGGACACAAAATGGGACACCAGGGATGTTCACGCAGAGGAAAGATCATAGCACATCAATCCTGAACTTCCAGCCTCCAGAACTATGAAAAAATAAATTTCTGTTGTTTAAGCCCCCCAGTTCATGCTTTTTTGTTATGGCAGCCCAAGCAAGCCCATATGCTTTGCTAGAAAATCTGAACCCTAAAGCTATCCATAAAGGGGAGAAAGAATGGAAAAGTTACCCACCTATATCCTCCCATTTCCCATATCACTGGTCAAGGTTCATTCCACAGGGAGCTGACAATGTCCCTGTTCTTTGGTCTTGCGTCATTTAGCTTCTGGGTGATGGCTCAAAGCCACCTCACAGCCCACTATATGGTGTTTCATCCATATCTGGAAGTGAAGGGGCCACTAAGTGGGAGAGGCATTATTTATACAACGAAGCAGGTAGTTGAGGAAATCTGGAACTATGCACAAGGGCTGGGTCACAACAATCACCTTCTCCCTTTGAATTTCAGTTTCCTTATATACATGAGTATAGTAACCCACAGTGTTATTTAGCGCATCAAGTAAAACAATGATGGAATTTTATGAATGATAAGCTGTTAGCCATTAATGGTACCAACATCATCTAGTATCAGGCAAGTTACTTCTCACATTCTTCTCTTGGTTTTAAGCATCTGAAGCACTTTCCAGAGTCTGGACTGAATTACAGTATGATGAATTATAAATGACTAGTCTAATCAGCCTCCTAATTGTATCTCCATTTCAATCTTCAATGATACAGCAGTACTGGCCATAGAGGCAGACCTCAGCTGATGCTGTCCTCTGAGCTCAACCTGTTTGACTTTGGAGAGATGAAAAACTCACCCCTCTCCCTAGAAGAATGCAGGCATCTAAGGACTTCTATGAGCTGTAGAACTCCTTCTCAGCAACATGGCTTTCTACCTTCCAAGAATAAGTGGGAGAAAAAGAGAGTCAGAGAGAAAGATTTGAAAGGAAAAAAACAGCTACAATAATGCCTGCCTTTTTTAGGGCACCTACCATGTGCTAGGTTTTGCGTCAGATGATTTAGTCTCACAAAAACTCTTCTATGTAGGTGCTATTAGCCACATTTCAAAATAAAGACAATGCAACTTGTAGAACAGATGACCACTGATATCATTAGGCTAATGAGGGGTAGAGCCAAGCTTTGAACTCAAGTTTGAAAAGAGGGCGAAGAGATTTTAAAAATGAAAGAGGGACAGAACAAAAGAGGAATGGGAAAAGAGAAGGAGGGAGGAAGGAAGGATGGAGGGTGGAGAGAGAGAGAAAGAGAAAGAGAAAGAGAGAAGGGAATGAGGGAGGCAGAGGAAGGAAATGGGGGCGTGGAGAAGGAAAGGGAGAAAAAGGAAGGAAAGAAATAGACTGGTATGGATCTTGATCTGAATAACAACGAGCAATGCACCACTTAGTACATGTGTTATCTCCCTTCAGGGGATACCACACCCAAATGGGAGAACTGTGCTTTACTGGGGTGTTGCCTCCCATTTTTATGAAAAAAAGGTGGCTTCACTCAAATTTCTCCATCAAGATAATATGCTGCTCAAAATGCAAAACTGCATTTTCCAATAAGGGGAGGGGGTTGCCAAGATCACAATTATTAAAAGTCTGTTGTATGTGAGCCATCCAATGTATGCTACTTTGTTACAGCATCGAGACCGAGACACACACACCTGAGAGTTTCAATTATTTGGCTGGATTCATCTGAAACACTTTTATTTCTTGTTTGTTGTCTGTACACAGATCAGGGAAGTTACTAAAGAGTTATGTTCTGATATAAACCCTCTAAATATAAACAGATGATTCAGTTTCTGATCATGGTGCTCCTGTACTTCTTTATTAATTGAATTTATATTTACATTTCTCTCTTCACTAAGAATTCTGTTCCAAGTGTAACTTATCTTCAATAATACAGCAGTATAATTTATGCTTATACTTAAATACAAGACAATTCACTAGCCAAGAATAATGAATTTATGAAAAGACAAATTTAAAGTGATCTAAATTTAATATAGGGACATCATTTCATGCAATATACCTGGGGGAAGTAAGTTTTGGTTGTGAATTGTATTAGAAATGCAAAAAATAGAATAAATTCTTAAGCTTATGTTTAGCAAAAGGTTATAGTTGCAAAAATAAGATATCTTAAAATTTGAGGGGGACCTTGTTTATTCTAGGCAAAATTGTAGTTTATTATAACATTTTCGAATTCCTATTTGGGGTTTACCACATCATAATAAAGAAGATCATATTTTTAGCAAAAACAAAAGTCAGATATTTGATTTATTTCTCCAAGGTGCTTTGATGTTTAAATCCATCACCTTTAAACATCTATCTTGTCCTTAACTTTTTTCTTGGTTTCTCTTCTCTGTTGAACTGGATGGTCTCTGCCAGTTACTAACTTGTCAACAGCTTTGTATATGATCCAAGCAGTACGTAATATTACTTTCATGAAGTTCATAAAATTTCACATCTTTTACAAAATGACTAATTTCACTTTGTAATTGATTTGGATACTAGAGTTGGCAGTTTTTAATACATAATTAATATCTATAAAATATTGGAAGACTGATAGCTATTGAAGCAATGGGTAAAGACCAATAGGTATTGAGGCAATCAGTAAGGATAATTGCTTAGGTTAATTTGAGAAGGGTGTTTGGAGACTAATTTTATAAGCTATCATTACTGTTTAAAAGGCTGTTGCTTCCCTTTGAGACTTCATAATGGCAAGACTCAGATAATGTATTCCAATCTGAAAAAGACGAACTCCTACTTCTATAACACAGTCATAATATACATGTGAAACTTACATGGACTTAATGATATGCATATATATTTACTAAAGAAATTATCTTAGACAATTTCTGATATTTAATATCTGTAATTGGACATTTTTTAGAGCTTGTCTCCTTGCCACTTCAGACACATTTTAAATACTTGTATGTCATCAAATTTCCCAGGAAGAACTCCCCCAAGCTTCTTTGAATAACAGTCTATTGTGGTAATTGAGCCATTAGCTTGGGAACTCCCACCCAGGGAAGTAAGTCCAGGGAGAAAAATAGAAAGGAAGTACAATGATGCCATGTATCTCGAATCTAACTCTGAGTTTTCTAGCTATCTTAAAATTCAGCTTTTCTTTTTTGGACAATAAATTTCTTATGCCCCTTTGTATGATTATAGTGTCTGTTCTTTTGTATCCAAGGGAATAAGGCACTGTATCCAAGGGGTTAAAATGTAAATATGGAAACCAAGTGCATTTGAGTAAGGCATGAAATATGTCGGGGCCTTGGCTATCTCATCTCCAAAATCGGGATGATAACAATATCCGCTTCATAGCACTGTTGTAAACATTAAGCCAGCTAGAACTTACAAGGCACACAAATAACGTGCTACAAAAAATAAGTACTTTGCATATTTTGACTATCATTTAAGGCATGTATTTGCTGTTAGAAGCCTGTTGAACCTTTTAGTAACCATTTCTCCGTTGAAGCTGAAAGATGAGATGGGGTCCACATAGCAAATGCATATAGGAATAGCTGATTCTTTTTTTATTTTATTTTATTTTATTTATTTATTTGACAGAGATCACAAGTAGGCAGAGAGGCAGGCAGAGAGAGAGGAGGAAACAGGCTCTCCCTGCTGAGCAGAGAGCCCGACGCGGGCCTCGATCCCAAGACCCTGAGATCATGACCTGAGTGAAGGCAGAGGCTTTAACCCACTGAGCCACCCAGGAGCCCAGGAATAGCTGATTCTTAATAGGGAGTGATTGTCAAAGGTTTAGTAGGGATACTGAGAGCTGGCTTGTGGTAGCAGAGCAGCTAGGTAGGCAAGAGGACCACCATGGATCACTGTGTGGTCCTTGGTGATTCCCTTGCCCTCTCTGAGTTAATGGACACCAGAGGTCCTTCTTCCCTCGGTATCTTACAGCTTAATCTTTCATTAATAAGAAGATGTGAAAGCAGATGTGATATAGCCAAGGGCCATGCTAAGAAGTTGCCATGTTCCCCCTGTCCTGCAAAGGATGTTTTCTCCTTTGACGATGGTCTTTGTGGTGAGCATGGTAAGCCCTGTGCTTTGTGGTCTGGGTCCCCAAGAGAGCGGAAGTTCTCCCTGGCAAAGCCAGTGTCCCTACAGGGAAGAGTATTTGTGGGAAATTGGTGGAAGGGAGAAGGAGCTTAGGAGCAAGGAGAGGAAAATGGCAGTTATCTATGAATTGTCTGATGCGTGCCCATGGAATGGAATGTGTAATACGTATTTCCAGCTCTGAAAACAGTCATACAAGATGAGGGTCATTTCCCCCATTTTATAGATATGGAAGTAAGGCTCAGAGAGGGAATGTAGCTCTGCAAATACACACAAGTAAATGGCAGCAGCCTTTCTGCTCTTTTCATTCCAGCAAGCAGCCAGGGGCTCCACTTTACCCCCCTCCCTCCTCACCCAATGAGAACAAGGCCTGGTGCAATGTGGCTCCCCAACCCCATGGGTGGCAGAATGAGTCTGGGGCCCAAAGCCCATCATCTGAATGCCAAGGACAACGTATTTCATCCTCACTCCACTCCGTGTTGCAAAGGCTGTCTTCCAACTAGAAGAAAAGCCTAAATGAAATTATAGAATTATTCTTACATTGATCTTAGTCCCACTCCAATGCTTAAAGTTGTGGATTAATTTAATTTGGATGATTTAGGAAAACAATATAGTATAATAGAGAGACACAGTATTTGGATTCATATTGCTGGCCTCCACTACTTCCAAGCTGATGAGATAAAGCAAGTCACACCATCTCCCTGAGCTTTAATTCCCTCATATGTGTTGTAGGGATAATGATGTATAATTCAGAGAACATCTCCAGGATTAAAGGACAAAAGGCAAATAAGTTGCCCAATACAACACTTGATCAATTCTTAATAACTATAAATGTTTACTTTATACCAGATAACTAATTTTTCATCATCCTGACTCTAAGACTTATATAGAAAGTAAGGTCCATGAGAGTGTTAAATTGACAGCACAGAAACAGACCTATTCATATGAAACTTTAATTTACGACAAGAGAGGCATGGAATATCACAGTGGAAATGGATCAGAAAAATTATTTTTTACATGAAAAAAATTAAATGGGATTGTTACCTCACACCATACACAAATATCAGCTCTTTGGGGGGCTAATTGTCAACAATACAATTACAAAAATATTTGGAAGAAATTAGAAGAGAAAATATATTTGACCTTAGCATAATAAGAATTTCTTAGGGGCACCTGGGTGGCTCAGTTGGTTAAGCCTCTGCCTTGGGCTCAGGTCCTGATCCCGGAGACCCGGAATTGAGTCCCACATCAGGCTCCTGGCTCTGTGGGAAGCCTGCTTCTGCCTCTCTCACTCCCCCTGCTTGTGTTCCCTCTCTAGCTGTGTTTCTCTCTGTCAAATAATAAACAAAATCTTAAAAAAAAAGAGAAAGAATTTCTTAGACAGGACAATACAATGTTAACTATAAAATAATATGGGTCAACTTGACTACACTAAAATGTCAAAATTCTGTTTATAGAAATTTTCCTTTAAAATGTTTTTAGGGGCAACATCATCAACATGACAGAAAAAGAGTTTCCTACCACCCTCCTGCCAAGCAACACTGATTTAGGCCATCACCCATGGATGAGGGTACCTTTTAGAATCTAGGGGTCCAGCAGGGAAGTTCTAACACACTGTTGGAGCGAAAAGGTATTTAGGATTGGATATATAAAAGGGAGGAAGAGGGACAGTTTTACTGTATCTCCATCCACCCTCCCTTAAAGTGACACAGTTTAGTGCAAAGAGAAACCTTCTAAGCTGTGATTTCACCCACAGGGGAAAGTGAGAGTGTGTGAATGATCACATGGCTTCCCCAACTGTGCTAAAAAGACCACTTCTTTCTCACCCCACCCAGAACCCTGAGGTGTGTTGCATGACTGGGGGATGGGGAGCAGCTGGGAGAATAACAGTCAGAGCTCTCAGAAGGTATCGAAGGGACAGAAACCCTTTACCCTAGCTCGCTGTGAGTGCATCCAATGAAGGTGAACTTTTGCAGATAGCTAGTGAACATGTACAGAAAGCTAGCCTGACTCTGCAGGACTGAGAGAAAGCACACAAACTTGACCACTCAGCACCACTCTAAGGAAAGCCAACGGAAGGCTGTCAGCACCCAGCCTGGTTTTTCCGGATCAAGAAAAGGCATACAATTCTTAAGAATTACTACCAGAATTCTCACCTAACATTGGAGCACCTAAATATATAAAGCAAATATTAACATATCTGAAAGTAGAAATAGACAGCAAGACAATAATAGTAGGGTACTTCAATACCACACTTTTAACTATGGATAGATCATCCAGACAGAAAATAAATCAGTAAGGAAACATTGGACTTAAGCTGCACATTGGACCAGATGGACCTAACAGACATTTACAGAACATTTCATCCAGCAGCAACAGATACACATTCTTCTCAAGCACACATGGAACATTCTCCAGAATAGATCATACATTCGGCCATAAAAACAAGTGCAGAAAGATTAAAATCACATCAAGCATATTTTTCTGGCCACAATGGTATGAAACTAGAAATCAGTTATAAGAGGAAAAGTGGAAATTCACAAATATGTGGAGATTGAACAACATGCTCCTGAACAACCAAAGAAGAAGTCAAAATTCATTTAAAAAAATTGTGATAAATGAAAAGGCAAACACAACATATTAAATCTTATGAGATGTAACAAAAGCAGATCTAAGAAAAAAAGGAAGAAGAAAGAAGAAGGAGGAGGAGGAAAAGGAGAGGAGGAGGAGAAAGAAGAAAAAGAAATAATTAAGCCTACAGTTAGTACAAAGAAATAACAAAGGCCAGAGGAGAAATAAATGAAATAAACTAGAAACACAAAGAAAAACTAATGAAATGAAGTGCTTTCTTTAAAAAAGTAAAGTTGACAAATCTTCAGCTAGACTAAATAAGAAATAAGGAGATGTTACAACAGTACCAGAGAAACACAAAGGTTTATAAGAGACTACCATGAACAGTTATACACCAAAAAATTGGACACCCTGGATGAAATAGATAAATTCCTAGAAACATACCACCTATCAAGAGTAAATCAGGAAGAAATAGAAAATCTAAACAAATCAAGAACAAGTAAGGAGACTGGATCAGTAATTTAAAATCTCCCAACAGAGAAAAGCCCAGGACCAGATGGCCTTTCTCGTAAATTCTATCAAATACTTAAAGAAGAATTAATAATAATCCTTCTTGGACACTTTCAAAAAAATTGAAGAGGAAGAAATACTCCCAATCTCATTTTACAAGGCCCAGTATTACTCCGATACCAAAGCCAGAAAAGGACATTACAAGAAATAAAACAAAACAGGGGCGCTGGGTGGCTCAGTCGTTAAGTGTCTCCCTTCAGCTCAGGGCATGATCCTGGAGCCTTCTTCTCCCTCTCTCACTCCCCCTGCTTGTGTTCCCTCTCTAGCTGTGTTTCTCTCTGTCAAATAAATAAATAAAACCTTAAAAAAAAAAAAGAAGAAGAAACAAAACAAAAACGAAACTACACACTGATATCCCTAATAAATATAGAAATAAAACTTTTCACAAAATATTAGTAAGCCAAATTCAACAGCATATGAAAGAATCATAAACCGCTATCAAGTGGGATTTATGCCTGAAAGTCAAGGATGGTTCAACAAATCAGTAAATCAATAAACCACAGTAACAGAATGAAAGATTGGAAAAAAAAAAAAAAAAAGAAAAAATCTGTATGGTCATCTCCACAGATGCAGGAAAATAATCAAATATCAACACCCTTTCATGATAAAAACTCTTAACAAATGGGTTTAAAAGGAATTCCCTCAACATAATCAAGGCTATACATGACCAGTCCACACCTAGCATCACACTCAATGGTGAAAGGCTGAAAGCTCTTTCTCTAGTATCAGGAATAAGACAAAGATGCCTGGGTTCACCACTCCTCTTCAACTTTGTTCTGGAAATCCTAGCCAGAGCAATTAGACAAGAAAAAGAAATAAAATGAAACTGAATTGGAAAGGAAGAAGTAAAAATTTCCCCATTTATGGATGGCATTATCTTACCTAAAACATGTACCACAATGAGATATCACTTCACACCTGTTAGAATGGTTAGAATCAAAATCACAAGAGATAACAAGAGTTGGTGAGGTTGTGGAGAGAAGGAACCATATACAGTATTTTATATTTAATATAATGACATTATATATTAGAATATTATAGGATATAATATTAATAGAATATTAAATATTAATATTTATATAATATAACAAACACAATTAATTAATATATAATGTAATTAATAGAATATTATTTAGCTGTTAGGAAAAGAAATCTTGTCATTTGTGACAACATAGATAAGAGTTGGAGGGCATCATGCTAAGTGAAATAAATAACACATAGAAAGACAAATACTGTGTGATCTCACACATATGTGGGATCTAAAAAGGCCAAACTCATAGAAACTAAGAGGAAGGGTTGTTTTCAGGGTTTGGGGGTTGCATAAAGTGGAAACATGTTGGTCAAAGGCTACAAACTTTCAGTTACAAGATGAAAAATTCTGGGAATCTAATGTAGAGCATGATGACTATAGTTAACACTACTATATTGTTTACTTGGAAGTCGCTAAAAGAGTAAATTCTTTTTTTAAGAGAGTAAATCTTAAATATCTTTATCACTAATAAAAAGTAATTATGTGAGGTGATGGATGTGTTAACTAACTTTATTGTGGTAATCATTTTGCAATATATATGTGTGTTTCAAATCATCGTATTATACAACTTACTTTCACAATATTGTACATCAATTAAATCTCAATAAATACGGGGGAAAAAGCATTTTTTGGAAGTCAACAAATTGGACAAAGACTCTTGCCATAACTTATCAGGCAAAGGAGAAAAACATATGTAATGAACTTCTAGGAATCAAAGTACAAAAAGACAAGTCAATGGAAAAATAAGCAAAGACATAAGCAGATAAGTTGGAGGAGAAGAAAACTGTATGGCCAAGAAAAACATAAAGGCATGTTCAAATTCTTTCTTAATTAGGGCAATGCAAATCAAGACCACAACAACATATTGTTTTTCACTCTCCTGGTTGACAAAAACTGAGACGTTAGACAATAAAAGGTGGTGGAAAGACTGTGACCCAAGTGGCTCCCTCACACAATTCTAGTAAAGATTACAATTTAGGGCTATCTTAGAAAGTTATAAAGTTTAACGGTTACACACTTTATGGCTGTGTGATGACATTCCTGTACCCAATGAAATGTTTGCACAGGGACAAAGGACACATATATAGAAATGTTCATAAAAGCTTGTATCTATGTAATATGTAATATCTATGTAATATGTAATATCTATGTAATATGTAATGTCTTATAATATGTAATATCTATGTAATATATAATATCTATGTAATATGTGATATCTATGTAATAGCAAAGAAATAGAAACAAGCTACCTCAGTTTAGGGTTCAGTCAAGAGGCAAAAATCACACAGTAATTTGAACAGAGAATGTTAAACATTAACAAAATCTTAACTATCCCAAGGGATTGGAATGACAGGGCATTGGCAATTAAATGGCAAAATAAACTAAAAAATGCAGGAATTGCAGGTATAAGGGACAGCTGCTGTCCCCGGGGCTGACTGAGAGCACTGGAGGAAGGAACACATCCGGAAGAGAACCTCTCACCCAAGGCAGAGACACACCCTTCACTGGAGAAGGCACATGACAGCTCATGGGTGGTCAAGGAGTCCAGGAGAGCGCCATGCCAGGGAACTCAGTGGAAATCCACTCTTTGGGATTCTAGTGGAAACTGTCCATAGGGATGTGGTGTCATCTCGGAACTCACTCTAAAGCAACCTGTGGAGCACTGTGGGAGATTTCCCATATTCTGCTGGTGCCCAGGTGCAGTTGCCTGCCATGGAACGCAGGAGGCCGGTACTGGAGAAGTCATACATGTGGCAGAAGCCCTCCAAGAGGAAGACACGGGAACTGGAAGAGAAGCCCTATGCCCCCCCCCCCCGCCCCACTGCCCATTCTTGAGGAAGGGGAAGTGTTGACAAGGTCCATCTCCACTGTCACAGAACAGGCAACAGAGGATGGCTCTGGTGCTGAGAAGCAACAGATTGATGGCTGGCACACAATCCAAATGCCTATCAAGGAGAAAATGAAGATATTCACACGATGAAATATTATAACTGTGAACATGAATTACAACTGCATGCAAAAGTAGCCACGGCTACCGCATGGATGACTCTTCGTGATGTCACGGTGAGGAAAGGTTGATGGACGCAAACAGCATTGTGGAGGAGTGATTAGGTAGTTGTGAGTTAATGGAATTGGTTTGATTCCTGGGTTAGGGGATGATTCATGGGTGTTCACTATACTGTTGTGTTGTAGCAATAAATAAAAGATGGGCATGCATGATACTGAGCCAAAATGGTAAGAATATTGATCATTAGCTTGGTGGAAGGGGCAATGTCAAATTATGATCAAGTTTCTCAGTATTTTCGCTTTTGTTCTGAATTCATGTAGTGTAGACCAGCAGCACCCCTTTCCTTGCCTGGCACCAGCTTTGTTCCTAATGATTAAAAGTATGTACTTCAGTACCTGATAGGCTTAGGTGTGATTCCCAACTCCATCACTTACTGCCTGTTTGCATGGGTAGGCTATTTTCACTGTTTGAGCTTAGTTTATTCAACTACAAATTGAGAATATAAATACCGAAGAGAATTATTGTGGGGCAGTGCTGGGACTAGGGTGAGGCTGGTGTGGGATCAGGGCTCATGCAGCATTGGAGAGTGAAGTCTTAAATCCCACATTCTAGGTGCCTCCCTTACTTTTCCTTAGCCTCAGCCCTGCTGCCAAGAGTATGAAAGAAGGTAAACAAAGTGCTTTCACTGTGCCTGGCATATAGTAAGTTTTTAAATAATGGTATTTATTATACACACTGACTTTCTCTTAATGTTATTATTAGTTTTGTCATTTTATTGCTATTATCAAACTGACTTCATCTCTTAGCTCTCCATTTCTGTTCATTAAGCTGGAAATAAAATGAAAATCCCTTTGGAGAGAAAATGTTCATGTGGAAATAGATTCAACTTAGCTATGTTCTCATCCATTTATGCATTTGGCAACCTTTTATAAAGTGCCTGTGATACGCCAGAATCATGTTGTTTACCGGAGATAGAGAATAAATAAGGCACAGTGCATGTTCTCAGAGAGCTCACAGCTTGAGGTTGAGGGGAAAGATACATTCAGGTAACGACAGTAATATGACAGCTGCGATAATAGAGGGATGGGTCTAGAAGAGCCCAGAGGAGGAATCACCTAGATTTGATGAGATCAAAGAAATCTTCCAGATGGCAGTGGTAGTAGATCCAAGTCATGAAAATAACTGGTATTTTAGAAACCTTCCAAAATATAATGGGTTCTTTCCACTCAGTGTATTTTTCCACACTGTGAAAATGCATAACACACAGAGGAAAATCACACTTCTCGGCCGTGAAGTAGACGGGAGAGATCATCAGGTGCCAGTTGTAATCAACCAGCGCAAGTATCGCCCTCTAGGGGGCATTCCAAAGCATCCAGGGTTATTTTTAGTTAAAACAACTGGAGGAAGTGGCTGGCATTTTGTGGGAAGGGAGCAGGAGATGGTGAACACAGACCAGCCCAGTACATGGAAGAATTACATTTACAAAATACCAACATAGTTTCTTTTGAGAATCCCTGAAACACAGCCCATTGTGTGTGTGTGTGTGTGTGTGTGTGTGTGTGTGTGTGTGTGTGTAATCAAAAGGGGAGACAAAAACCAATTCTTTTGGACAGCTGTTTGTACCTCTAGAGCTAGCCTGGAACTTAAAGTCTCCTCTCCTTTGTCAGTCATGAGCATTCCTTGAGGCAACATCAAGAATGTGCTATGCATGCTGGGCCTTGGCCCAAAAAGGGCCACACATGAACACTGTCCTTCTTGTCAATGGGCCACCCAGCTGGACATCCCAGAGCAGGTTGATTGGAGATTTTAATGTCTTGTGGTTCATCAGTTAACTGTCACTGATACTTTTCCTTATTCCACAGCTGGCTTTCTTTCTGAGAGTTGAAGAAACACTTGTCCTTTCTATCAATAAATATCCACTTTCCCCAAAGCCCCACACCAGTGATGGCCTCTGTATCTAAATTCAGAGTTAAATTAAAGAGTTAATTCAAGAGTTAAATCTAAATTCAAAGACTTTTAAAATTTTTATTTTATGTCGCCCAAATGCAGGAGTTAAATCATTTATTAAACTAGGAGTAATTGTTCTTTGCAGTTGTTTTCAACAAGCTATATTGCATCAAGTGTCCGGTTTGCAACTCACCAGGAAATTTCATGCAGGACTGAGGAATTTTTCTTTCACCAAAGCATGATCAGAGAAAGTATTTTGACCCAGGAAATATGAAAACTTTACTTGACAGTATTGAACAGTATTTTTCATAGTCATCTACAAATTATTAATAATCTTCATTACCCTGAGAAATTTTCCTATAAAAATCATATTTAAAAAAACTAATTCTTAATGGAAAATTCAAAGTGCTCAACATGATTGACATTTTATTTCATGAATAAAATGAATGAATAAGTAAAATATTTTTTCTAATTTTGCTACTGTGAGATAGACCCGTACAATTTCAACAGTGCATATTAAAATGTTTACAGGTTTTAGCAGTTTGCTATATATGTCTTGGGATGGCAAACACTGGTATGGGTATGATGTACAGAAACTGTATGGGTAGCATCAAATCAGCAGGTGATCCGATCTGTTATTAGATGTTTTAGATCTAGTTTTAAAGACTCAGTTGTACAGATGTTGCAGCCAGACCTATTTGACAACTCTGGAAAATGAGAAGCCAAGCAATTTAGGACCAGAACAGAAAACTTGGGAACAGACCATAATTGCTCTGGATCTTTCTTTCTTTCTTTCTTTTTTAATAGTTATCTATCTATCTATCTATCTGTCTATCTATCTATCTATTTATTTTACTTTATTTTATTTTTTCAGTGTTCCAAGATTCATTGTTTATGCCCCACAGCCAGTGCTCCATGCAATACGTGCCCTCAATACCCACCACCAGGCTTTGTAGCTTATCATAAATATTTTGCCAAACCATCGTATTACAGAACTATAAAAAATTCAACTTCTTCCAATTGGGAAAATTGGTTTTCAGCACTGGAAGGGATGATAGAAGTTTTTGAAATGATCCCCCTATCCCAATGAGGAAGCAGAGACCTACTGAAGATAATTCCCTTCTACAGACTCACATGATGAATTAATGGGAAAGCTAGAACTGAAAGTCAAATGGCCTCATAGAGTTACAGAATCAGCATCAGGACGGCCATAGGAATCACTTATTAATTACCCTGCTCCTCACCCTACATAACCTCTGCTTTCTGATCCCTAGTGCAAGGCTATACCAATCATCGGTGACATCCCAACGTTCCACTTTGATGATGATCCCTACATGTAAATGGAGGTAGGTTGTTAAATTCATTTTCTGTTAGTGAGATGTGCAAATTAAATCCTTTATGTATTATACCAGGAAAAAGCAAGCAAAATTTTTCTTTAAATCCACGCTCATGGTTCACTGGAAATGTGTCAGTCTCCCACATGGAGTTCACTGATACCTTCTTTACACATACTTTATATACATAAGGAAACGCAGAACATTAGGGACAAGAATTGACCATGAGAGCTAAGACAGAAAAATTAAAGGCCAGAAATGAATTTAAGAAGTTTAAGTATGGTCATTTAGTGGTAGAAATATTTATAGCCAATACATTTTCAAGGCAGAGAAAGAAAAGGTCTCAATTATCTGGACCTTAAGCTTTATTAGCACAAGTACCACTCAGGATTATTATCAGTCTGTCCCCATTTTCCTGGTCCCACCTGGAAAAGTGTGTTTTTCCCAATGAAGATTAAAACCATCAACAAAAAAAAATATTCAAATAAGTAATGGAAGTCATTTTCCGGAGTTAGAAAAAGAGGAGAGACATCATGGTAACGCAGGAGAGATGAAGAGCAGAGTTTATTTCTGGATATATTATAATGAGATTCAAAGAGAAAATTCTAAAACTTCCAAAGGAAAAGTACAGAACATATACAAAGGAACAAGAATCAGATGACATTTGATTTTCCAGTAGCAACACTGATGCAAGATAACGAAGCAGTATTTTTAGAGTATTGAAGAAAAAGAACCCAGAATCCAACGTTTAATTTCTAGCCAAACTGTCATTCATATATGAAGGCATGATAAAAATATTCTTTGGCATACAATGTTTCCTCACAAAGGCACACATTGAAAAAGGATCAATTTTTTTGGTAAAACCTGTAGTTATCTAAAAGTTAAAAAGGCTAAGACTAAAGAAACAGACATATAAATATAATAATCCGTAGTTTATCAGATTTTCAAAATTGTTACAATAGCAAGGTAGTAGGTTAGGATGGGAGCTCAAAGAATATGAGAGGCTGCTAAGTTCTCTTACATAGGTAGCTAGAGATGTCAATTCAAAAATCCATAAGAATGGATTGTTTTTTTTAGTCATGAAAGGTGGGCACACTAAAATGATCTACCTCAATGGCAGAGACTAGCCCATGCATATGAATAATTCAAGTAAAAGTAAATGGATTAAATTCTCCAATAGAAAACTAATATTAGATCTGATTTTATAAATCCATGTCTATGCTATTCACAAAAGACACATCTAAAACTCAAGTTTGAAAGCGAAATGATGGAGAAAATATTAGACAAATGTTAACTTAAAAAAATTTGGATTAGCTACATTAATAAGATATAATAAATTTTGAGATAAAAATTCATTTAAAAATAAATTTTATTACAGATGGACAGGGTACTATATAAGGATAAAAATTGCAATTATTTTAGAAGCTATAGCAACTTTAAAAATTTTTGAACTTATATAAACATGACCTACATGGAGCAAAATACATTAAGAAATTGGAAACATCCTCCATCATATTGGGGATTTCAAGATATCCTTCTTGATTATTGGTGATGCAAATAGGAAAAAAATGGAACAATATGTAATATCTGGAAAACTTAATTAAGAATCCTAACTAAGGAGCAAAGATAAAGTTCTTCCAATAAGTAGAGAGTACTTTTTCGATGATACACGGACATTTGGAAAAATAGATAAGCTATTAGGAAAGAAGAAAGCTTTTATAAATTAAATTACAAAGAGGATTATAAAACCATGACCTTTGAACACAAAATAATTAGATTATAAGTTTAAAAAAGTGTTTTGATTTTTTTTGAAATTTTAATATGAATGCTAAAAACCTTAGTGTTGAAGAAATCATAATGAATATTTGTAAATACTTAGAACTCAGCAACAAGGAAAACATGTCAAAACCTGTGTGAAATGTAATGACTTATATTTTCCAATCCAATAATATCAGAAAGGAAAAAAAGCATCAAAATTAAGGAGCTAAGTATCTATCTTAAGAAATAAAAAATACAGAATAAATCCATGGGGATCAGAGAAGGGAATAATAAAATTAAGAGCAGAAGTCAACAAAATAAAATGTAATAGATATAATAGAGCAGATCAGTAAAGTCAAAAGTTGGGGGGAAAACAAGCAAACCTCTAAAAGGATTGATCAAAGGAAGGTACAAACTAAGTAATAATGCAGCAGGAGGCCTGGGTGGCTCAGTCAGTTAGGTGTCAGACTCTTGGTTTCAGCCCAGGTCAGGATATCATGGTTACGGAATCGAGCCCCATGACTGGCTCTGTGCTCAGTGTGGCGTCTGCTTCCAATTCTCCCTCCCTCTCCCCCTCCCTCTTCCTCTCTTTCTCTCTTTCATAAATAAAATCTTTAAAAAAGAAAAGAGAAATGGGATGTAATTTGGGCCATAAAAACAGATAGAGATTGGGAAAATACTATAATAAATATTTGCTTATACTTTGAAAACTCTGGTGAAATAAACAAATACGTAGAAAGATATAAATGACTGAAACTAAATCAAGAAAAAATAATAAGTTGAATAGTCTTAGCACTATTAAATAAATCAACGCAGCAATTAAAATCTTTCCACCAAGGAAGCATCAGGCCCAGATGATTTTACAGCAAGTTATGCCAAACTTTCAAGGAATATATTGCCTCCTTTAGACAGCAGAAAAGGAGAGAATGTGCCCATAAATAACTCAATTTATCTTAGGAAGCTGGGACAACCCTGATACCCGAATCGGCGTTTTACAAGATCCAAGTTTTTCATTCATGAGCACGCCGTCAAAACTACTAAAGTGTAGGGGTACCTGGGTGGCTCAGTCAGTTAACTTGGCTGCCTTTCATTCCAGTCTCAATCCCAGGACCCTGGGATCAAGCCCTGCATCAGGCTCCCTGCCCATCAGAAGGTCTGCTTCTCCTTCTTCCTTTGCCTCTCCCCCCTGCTAGTGAGCTCTCTCTTTCAAATAAATAAAATATTTTTAAAAACTACTAAAGTATTGGGGCGCCTGGGTGGCTCAGTTGATTAGGCGACTGCCTTCAGCTCAAGTCATGGTCCTGGAGACCCGGGATAAAGCCCTGCATCAGGCTCCCTGCTCGACAGGAAGCCTGCTTTTCCCTCTCTCACCTCCCTCCCACTGTGTTTCCTCTCTAGCTGTGTTTCTCTCTGTCAAATAAATAAATAAAATCTTTAAAAACAAACTACTAAAGTATTAACAACCATAATTACCCATGTATTAAAAATATGTTAAATCATAACTACAGTGAGTTTTTCTTGGGCATACAAGGATGGTTTAATATTAGAAAATTCATAAGGAATAACTCATCTGATTAATTGATTAAAACTAAAAGAAATTTTTTTTAAAAAACCTAACTAAAGAGAAAAGCCCTATCTGAGCATTTTGATAAGTGCAAGAAAACATTCAGTAAAATTTGACACCCATTCATAATAAGACCCTTAGTAAATAGGCACAGAAGGAAATTTTAACTCTGTAAATGATGTCTACTAAAAACTTGCAACAGTGATCCTTCTTAATGAGGAACTGTTAGAAATATTCCCTTTAAATTTAATAATGATAGAAAAATTTCTTCTGTCATCACATTCAGACAATCCTGAGTTAAAGAGTTTAGCCAGTGCAATAAGACCAGGAAAAGGGGGAATAGATTTTTTTTTTTAAATTTAGAACATTGGGATAAAATTGTCAGCACTTACAGATAACACTTTTTACTTGGCAAAATAATCTCCCTAAAAACGATGTAAAATAATAAGAGAGTTTAGCAGGGTGAGTAGGTACAAGGTTGACACAAAAATTTCAACTGAAAATGTCAACAAGTTGAAGCATATTGAAAATATTTAAAGAGAAGACTCTATTTAAGCTACAAATGCAAAAGAAGTTCAAGACCTCTCTGAGAAAAAAATTCAAAAATTGACAAAGAGGTATTAAAAGAAACATGTATAAATGGAGAAATATTCTCATGAACCAACAGTCTGAGACCTGTCAGTTCTCCCTAGTCAATCCATAAACTCAATCAAAATCACAACTGAGGTGCTTTTATTTTTTACTTATTTTTCCCTTTTGTTTTTGATTTATTTCACTTAGCATTAGTCTCTGTAAGGTTTTTCTGTATTGCAGCACATATCAGAACTTTACTTCTTTTTCTTGTAGAATAATATGCCAGTGTCTATACATAGCACATTTCATGTATGCATTTTTCTGTGGATGGACAGGTGGGTCATTTCCACCTCTCAGTTATTGTGAATAATGCTGCTGTGAACCTCGGTATATAAGTATCAGAGTCCCTCTTCTTAGTTTCTTTGGTGCAGGGAGAACACACCTGAGAGTAGAATTGCTGTGACCTATGGTAATTCTATAGTTAGCTGCATGAGGAAGAGCCAGAATGTTCTCCACATTGGTTACACCATCTTATACTCCCACCAGCCAGGTACAAGGGACCTAGTTCTTACCAACTTTGGTTATTTTCTTTCTGCCATCCTAGCAGGTACGAAGCAGTAGCTAACTGTGATTGGATTTGTGTTTCTTTAATGACTAAGGATGTCTAAGTTAAAAGATAACTTTGGATGTTATCTTTTCATGTGCTTATTGGCTATTTGTATATCTTTTTTTGGAAAAATACCTCCTTAAGTCCTTTGTCCAGATTTTAATTAGGGTGTTTGTCTTTTTGTTCTTGAGCTGTAGTTCTTTTTTTAATTTTTTTTAATTTTTTTGGTTTGTAATGCATTTTATTTATTTTTTTATTAATATAATTTTATTTTGTGTGTGTGTGTTTTTTTTTTATTTTATGTTACTTAAATTTTTTTCCAGTGTTCCAAGATTCATTCACCAGTAGTTCTTTTTTTTTAATTAATATATAATGTATTATTTGTTTCAGGGGTGCAGGTCTGTGATTCATTAGTCTTACACAATTCACAGCGCTACCATAGCACACCCCCTCCCCAGTGTCCATCACCCAGTCACACTATCCCTCCCACCCCCCTCCAATCCAACCGTAACTGAGGTGCTTTAAAATGAACTTTGATAAGCTAATATATATGAAAGAGTTAAATGCTAAAAGTAGCCAGGACTGTCCTGAAAAAGGACAAGGATAAAGGGACTTGCTTTGCCAAACATCAAGACTTATTATGAAGCTACAGTAATTTTGTCAGTCTGGTGTTGATGCAAGGACAGATACACTGACCAGTGGAATAGAATAGAGAACTCAGAAACAAACAAATCTGTGTAAGTAAATTTATTATATGACAGAGGCAATGTGTGATCTCAGAAGGGAAAAGAGAAACTACTGGAGAATAAAATGGATTTCTATCTTACACCAAATGCAAAATTTTACTCCAGATGGATTAACCACTAAAATACTATTTTTTAAAAGATTTTGTTTATTTATTTGAGTGACAGAGTGAAAGAGAGCATACAGGGAGAGAGGTAGGGGGAGAAGAAGACTCTGATGTGGGACTCCATCCTAGGACCCTGGGATCATGAGCCGAAGGTAGACGCTTAATGGACTGAGCCACCCAGGTGCCCCTAACCACTAAAACATTAAAACCAAAACCTTAAAACTCTTAGTAGAAAATATCAGTGAATATATTTTAGAACTTGGAGTAGAAAAAAGATCTTTCAAACAAGACGTAGAAGATAAACTGAAAGAAAAAGTGTGCACTATACAATCTAAAATATTTTACTATTATAAATGTAAAGAGCTGTTACAAATCAATGAGAAGAATATAAGCAACTCTCTGGAACTCTATAATAGGTAAGAGACATGAACATATGCATTTCACAGAAAAGGAAAATTTATGCCAAATAAACATAGGAAGATATGTTTAGCATTTTTGGTGATAAAAAATGAAAAATTAAAATCATCATATATAATTATTTTATTAGTGCAAATAAAAAAGTCTAAGTATATCAAGCATTGAAGAGTATGTAAATCTTTAAGGACTTTTATGGTGAGGGTACAAATTGATACAATCATTTTGGAAAACATAATGACATCTAATGTTGAATATTCCCAAATTATCTGATCCAGATTCCAGCCTTAAGAACATCCTCAAGTACATACCTTAAGAACATTTTGTACCTATACAATAGTATATATATGCAGCAATGTTTGGCAAAAATAATTGGAAACAATCCAAATGTCCGTCAAAGGGGGAGTACACATTCTCACCTCACATGTCACTCAGCAATTAGATAACAAACATAGTTTGTTGACATATAACATCATGAACCAATTTTTTTTTAAGATTTTATTTATTTGAAAGAGAGAGAGATCACAAGTAGGCAGAGAGGCAGGCAGAGAGAGAGGAGGAAGCAGGCTCCCCGCCGAGCAGAGAGCCCAATGCAGGCCTCGATCCCAGGACCCTGAGATCATGACCTGAGCCGAAGGCAGAGGCTTTAACCCACTGAGCCACCCAGGCGCCCAACATGAACCAATCTTAACAATGTACTACTATGTGAAAATAGTAAATATCAAAAGATTATATAGAGTATCACACCCTTTTGTAAAAATAAAGACAACTAAAAAGAATATGTTTTTATATATGTACTATTGTATATCACTTATATATACCATAATTTATTATGTAAATACACATATATAGTATTACACATTACACATACACACACACATAGTGTCATATAAAGAGACGATAAAACTTTATAAGAAGGGAAGTAAAGAACTGAAACAGGATTACCTGCACTGGTTCCCTTGTGCCCGGGTCTGATGTGGTACCAATTGGGAAAAATCCCAGACTTGTGACAAAGTCCTACTGCTACTCAAGCCTCTCCATGACTCTCCAGCAGTCCATGACTCTCTGGAAGAGAGCAGTCAAGCCGATGGAGGAGTGTTAAGCCATTCTTGATCTCTTACCTACCCACTACCCTACCACCCGTTTGCCCAGAGAGGCTCTCTTCTTCCCTCCTGCTGTGCTTTCCTCAAACAACCAACCAGACTTGTTTCATCAATATCCAAAACAGAACAAGTCATGCTCTGCAGAGCTCTTCTCCAGCTGGAGATCTTTCTCAGATGAGGCTTGGTGCCGTCTCTGAGGATGGAGAGTGCAAGTGAACCACAGACCTATTTCAGGAGCTCAAGGCCCAAGCTTTTGGATAACATGTAGTGACTCTAGAGAAGACGTAGGTGTATACCGGAATTCTTTTTGGTTGGCTTTTGGAGAATCCTAAACACAAGTACTGCAGATCAGCATAACTCCGTAAGAATACAGGGAATATGGCTTAGAAGGGAGAAAGCCTGCCCCCAACAGAGCAGCAGAGAGTTTGTGGACTCAGGCAAGTCCCATCCCCTGTAGATGTCGGTCTCCTCATCCATAGCATGGAAGCATCTTGAAGTCTCCCTCCTTTCCGTCCTTGAGACAACAGAGCTACGCACACAGAATGGCCACCAGGAAGGCAGGCCAGAAGGTGTTTGCCTGATGACCCTTTGGAAATTGGCAACAATGCATTTCTCCTTTTATACTTTCCAAGAATTCTAATGGACCATCAAGTACCAAATGAGGACCACTGGAACGTCCCTAAATGAGTTATCTTTAATCTTCCTGCATTCTGAAGTCTTGCTCTTTTCAGTTCAGCTGAAATTGCATCCTACTCTGTGGTTTGCTGAAAAAGTCCATGGCGGTTTCATCTCCTGGTTTCAATTTAGGGTCCTCTCTCTTCTAATCACTGCATGCCAGTATGTTTTCTAATAATTCTCATTTTGCCAAGTTTCGAGTGAACGTGCTTTCTCTACCCCTGGGTCTGAGGCCTCCGCCACAGCAGCAGTAGCTAAGACACTTCAGCCTTCTTTATGAGCTATGACTCGAAGGCACAGATAAAGCCAAAATAACAATTATGCTTATGTAAATACCGAGCCACAGCATTTCCTTCCGATGTTCTGGAACTTGTCCCCATAAAATGTCTAGGTGCGATGGCTTTAATTTCTTGTGGATCATTGAATCCTATATCCTACATCCTGGAACTCAAAGGGAGTTCCCTGGGACTCTTGAGGGCTTATGGAGGGTCAGTGTGGGGGCCTCCATCCCCCTACCACGGGTGGCGGGCATTCTGTGGTTGTGGGAGTTGTTTCTCTAGGTCAGCACCACCTACTCGCTCCCATGGTTGGTGATATTTGTGAAACATGTCACCATGGTCTGTGGCTATGTCTATTCAAGTGCTTTGCTATGCGGTCATTGGGCTCAATCCCATCCTGATGATCTGTTGCCCTCCAAGGGAAATGAACCTTGTTTGTTTTTGAAAACACAAATACCCAGTCTGCTTTTCAGCCCTGAATCGGCTATTGGGTTTAATGCAACACACTCAGAAATCATTGCTTGGACTATCTAAATTAATCAGACTGTGTCACCAGGTGCTTCTGCTCAGAGCAACCTCCTTAACTCCTGGTATTAGGGCTCCTGTCAAGAGCCCCACACTCACTCCTCGATCCTTTCTTACTCTGGTCTGCAAAGAGGGGCAACCACATGGAACCATGGTTCTTACTGCTGAGCACCCTATGAGTCATCCACTAGGGTTCCTAACCCAAGTCTTCAAGTCCCAAGAAGTCCAAACAGAACAAAATGTTCTCAGCTTTTAGCAATATCCTCAAAAGTCAATACAGAGGCGACTCTGCTTTAGAGGATCTTTTTGCTAACCTCTACAGAAAATAGACAGGAACAAAAGAGGGAAATGGTGTTCCAAGCTGAATGCTCCAGAAGCCAATGACAGTGAGAGGGAGTTTGGAGAGCAAGATATATGTTTGGGATGGATGCCTGTCCAAGATTGGGCACAGGGAAAAGGTGAACTCTGATGTGGGCCGAGCAAAGGCACTGTCATCCAATAGGGATTATCTGAAAAGACTATTGTCCCTCAGAGTACCCCACACTGGGGTGGCACACTGGGTCTCCGTGCCCCTCTTGCCTGGCTCAGTCACCTGACGCAAGCTGCCTCTGGAGTTCCTGCAGCTACAGCAGACCCTAAAGGAGCTTCGAGGTCGTTGACCTCACCGCCAAGGCCCAATGCCTTAGGCAACAAGTCCTTCCTTGAAGGGGGACCCGGGTGGGATATCCTTATGTCTGCCTTCAATAGGGGTATAGACTCAGAGTGCTTATGAATTCATGCCCCCGAGCTGTAACTCTTGATTCCACTTGCTTCTATTGAGCGTCCAGGGATGAGGTGCTGCGAATTTTCCTTCTCCATCAGACTCGATGTCCAAGAGCTGATGGGGGAGTCAGGCCAGAATGAGGCACTGTCCCTGTATGATGTCTCCAGTGGTCACGGTGTGTCTGCTTGCATGGCAAGCTGGCACCCTTGCTCAATCCCCTGGGCCTCTGGCTGGCTCCAGAGCAAGGAGCTTGGAGCACTTACTCCCAACACAATGTTGGGTGCATCTCTTAGTTCAGCTCAAGTGTCTTTGCATCCAACAGCCAACATCGCGGTGACAGTAGAAAGAGGCAAACTTTTCTGCTTTAATTAGATGTGATTCCCATTGTACAATGCAGTTGGAAATGAGCACGTTTTCAGTATCTAGCAGTAGGCATTGTGTGATATGAAACGGATGACATTTGCTTGCCTTAGACTTCTGCAAAAGTGTTTATTTTTACAAAGAGGGTCCGTCAAACTGCAAATTAGCATGCACACATTCCTTCCTGTTCTCTCCTCCCATCTGGCTCACTCACAGAAATTACACTTCTTCTCAGCTTGCCCAAACTGTTAGCACACAATTCAACTCCCATTTGCTTGGTGTCAATTTAATATTGCATTAATGAGACAATTAGAGAAGGGCCAAAGAAGATTCCTAGCTAAAGTGCTTTAAGTGGGAGTCAAGTTGATTAGAAATGGCTCTTTTTTCATTTTAAAATAGTTTGTTTGGTTTTGCCTTAGCACGAAAAATTTGATTTGATTAAAGTCTCAGGAGCTACTAATGAATTGATTCAATGAGATTAAAATATTTCCCAGGAATCAGAACTCTAAGAAAAGGCTCTGACCCTCCCCACAGTTATGGTGTACCACCTTAAAGAAAAGAGACTGACTCACCACTTTGTTTCTAACATGCATACAGCCACACAAAGTGAAAAGTTCAGTCCAATGGATGAAGAGGTCAGCTCTTCTTAGTTCCCAGTCTAAAGCAGCTATCATGCTGGAGTTAAGATGTGTGTGGGGGGGCGGGGTGCTCAATCAGGCAGTATCACAGAGTGTCAGGACTCTGGGTGTCAGGACTCTGGGCTCCAGCCCAAAGAGTGTATGGCTGGGAGATGGGAAGCTGAGCCCTTTCTCCCTGACCCAGGTTTCCCACCTGGGAAAGGTGGTGATTAGGTCAGCTTCACAGGAACATCACAAGAACCCAACATAAAGGTGAGGTTCTACTGGCATGGAATATTCAAGTGAACTTGAATAATCTGAAACCGACATAGAACTTTATAAAAACAGGCTTAGGCAACAGCGAGATTTTTTCTTTCTGTTTTTATTCAAATACTTGGCAACCATGAGACTATTATATTTAGTAATGATAATTAAACTATTCCATGTGTTCTAGTGTTCTCGTAATATCATGAAACATTCACTCTGGAACAGATTTTAAAGCTAATTCTAATAGCTTCATTTTCTAAATGCTCAAAGGGTCGAAAGAACATAGAAATACACCAGGGATACGCTAAGACTCTAGCCCGGTCCTCTGAGCTCTCAGCCAGGGCTCTGGCCACTGTAGTAGACTGTCTCCACACCCACCTGTGCCCAAGCAAGCTTCACTAACAGGCTTTGCTCTGGAAATTTCTTCAGAAATTTGCCAGAAAATGGCAGAAATGAATATAGATCAGATGGAAAGATCTCCTGGACCAGTTTTGGGCCTGCTCCCTGATCAGGCCAATGCACCCTGCCTGGGTTCCTTGCCCCATGGATACTTGGCCTTCTCTGACTTCTTCTCCAACCCTTAGTCTGCAAAGATTTCAAAATCAAAGGTAGCAGATTTGGGGTCCACTCTAAAGCCCTGGATATTCCAATGAAGTGAGTTGATTAGAGGGCTATCCTGGTGTGAGCTGACAGGGTTCCCAGTGTTCTGTTTTCGCCTGGATGTTCCGCTGCAGGAGCCTGGAACAGGGCTTAATGCATGACTACCTGTGAGGGAAGCTTTGGTGAAGCAGAGCAAAGACTGTGTCTAAAATAGAATCTATAGTCAGTCAAGTGGAGGCAGGCGAGCATGACGAGCATCTATCAGAAGGTCCCTGGAGAAGATGACAACCCTGCCTTCCTACTTCTGATTCCCACTCTCAGTACAGGAACATTAGCTCTTCCCCTTCTGTGTGATGGAGACATGAATGATAGCAAACACTCACCGGAGAGAAAATGGTACACCAGCTGTGTCATTCTGGCCTGTAACAGGAGTGTGATGAGTATGTTTTGAATAAATAAACAAATTCCTTGAAAGCCAGTAATCAAGACATATTTACATTTGTACATCAAAAGTTCACCCTACTTGGGGCAACCTTAGGACCAGGAGTAAACTGGATGAATGTGTATTGTTTTAGATTTTAATGTTTTACAATTTAGACTTCTGATTGGGGTCTTACCAGAGCCTGGTGTCCCCTAACTGCAGAGAATCAGAACAAAAGGTTAGGAAATGATACATATTTATTAGATACAAGATGCTTTCTACTAAGTCACAAAGGCCCAAGTGGAGATCCCCATTAGCTCCTTGGGTGAGAATTTTGCTACCCTCCCTATCAACAACAAGAGATCACACTTCCTATATCTATAAAACCAATTCTTCTCCTACATCCATAAAATCATTCCATCCCTTCTTGGCCTGGCAGCATCCCCTTTCCATCCATATCTGAGTGGAGCATAGGAGCACTCATACACAGGAGGCTGGTTCGAAGGACTTGCAAAGTCCTCAAGAGGCCAACACTCCCCAGATGGTAGAAGTCCCCCTCACCACTCCCACCATCCCCTATTAACCCTAGAGAAAGAAAATCACCTTCAACTTTGAGACTCAGACATGCCCTGCTCTTCCCTTTTTAATTTTTTAATGATTTATTTTATTTTAGTCTTTCAGTGTTCCAAGATTCATTGTTTATGCACCACATCCAGTGCTCCATGTAATACATGCCCTCCTTAATACCCACCACCAAGCGCCCTCATCTCCCTACCCTCTCCCTTCCAAATCCCTCAGTTTGTTTCTCAGAGTCCACAGTCTGTCATGCTTTGTCTCCCTCTCTGATTTACCCCAGTTCACATTTCCTTTCCTTCTCTTAATGTCCTCCATGTTACTTCTTATGCTATCCTTCCAATATGATAATTGATTTTCTCTGCTGGGCTTATTTCATTCAGCATAATTTCTTCCAATCCCACCCATGTTGATACAAAAGTTGGGTATTCATCCTTTCTGATGGAGGCGTAATATTCCATTGTATATATGGACCATATCTTCTTTATCCACTCATCTGTTGAAGGGCATCTTGGCTCTTTCCACAGTTTGGCTATTGTGGACATTGCTGCTATGAACATATGGCCCTTCTTTTCATTACTTCTGTGTCTTTGGGCTAAATATCCAGTATAGCATTTGCAGGGTCAGAGGGTAGTTCTATTTTTAATTTTTTAAGGGATCTCCACACTGTTTTCCAAAGTGGCTGCACCAACTTGAATTCCCACAACAGTGTAAGAGGGTTCCCCTTTCTCCACATCCTCTCCAACACTTGTTGTTTCCTGTCCTGTTAATTTTGGCCATTCTAACGGGTGTAAGGTGGTATCTCAATGTGGTTTTGATTTGAATTTCCCTGATGGCTAATGATTATGAACATTTTTTCATGTGTCTATTAGCCATTTGTATGTCTTCTTTTTTTTTTTTAAGTTTTTATTTATTTATTCGAGAGAGAAAAACACAGCGAGAGAGGGAACACAAGCAAAGGGAAGGAGAGAGGAAGAAGCAGTCTTCCCATCGAGCAGGGAGCCCGATGGGGGGCTGGATCCCAGGATCCTAGGTTCATGACCTGAGCTGAAGGCAGATGCTTAATGACTGAGCCACCCAGGTGCCCCCATTTGTATGTCTTCTATGAAGAAGTGTCTGTTCATGTCTTCTGCCCATTTTTTGATGTGATCATCTTTTGCGGGGGTTGTTGGGCTTGAGGAGTTCTTTATAGATCTTGGGTATCAGCCCTTTGTCTGTAGTGTCTTCTACTTCCCTTTTCTCTGCCAATGCCTTTGCCTCGTTGCCCTCTCTAACCCCCCACCAGCCCACTGATGACTATGTGTGCACAAGTCTTTGTCCCCTACTCCAAGCATTCTCTCTCCCCTTCTCTGTCTCTCTCCTCTCCTTCCCACTTTCTTCTCCTGTAGCCAAATGTGGAGGGGCGGTCTCCCAATTAGGGGAAAGACCTTCTTCTATCTGTTCACCCTCAGGCAGCTGGCATCTACCCCCAGTTGGCTTTCATTGAGGCCGTGGTCCACTATGGCCGTAGGCATATTAATGCATTACATATAAATTTAATTTCTCAAATCCAACAATGCCAGTCCTTGCCCTGAAGTCTTCACTGAATCCCACTGTCCTGGGGGCCAGAAGCCCTGGATCATGCCACAAGTTCCTGGAGAATGAGGAATGATGTTGGGTGGGTCACTTTCTCTTTCTGGGGTTGGTCACTGGCTGGTTGTAACACAAGGAGGTGAGACTAAAGGGTTACTCCAAGTCTCTTTCTGGCTAGAACACGCAGGGATTCAGAGGTGGGGGCTGGGGGAGCAGCATTCCTAGGGAGTGACACAATTCCAAACTGGGAGATCAAAGGGGCTCTGCAGAGGGAGGCCCCAACCAGGAGCTCACAGGCCTGCTTCTGGGGTCAGTAATTAGCTCTTGCCGCCACCTTCCTCTCCTCACTCGGAGCTCTGGGCGGGCAGGTGGGCGAGCACTGTGGGCCCAGCAACAGAGTCCTCCCCAGACCGGAGGCAGGAGCCGGGAGGGACGGAGAGGGAGGGTAAGAGCCCACCAGGAACAGTGACATCTGTATGGAACTTTCTGTTAGACAGATGCAAAGTTTAAACATTTTAACAAAAAGCAGTCCACTCCAGGCTTTCTCGGCACCAGTGTGAGAACTGCACTGTGCGGGTACCTCTTAAAGTATTTGATGAGAGACTAAAAGGCTGACAGGCTAACACTTCACTTCCTTCCAATTAGGGGCCTTGAACATCAAAGGCCCAGGCCCCACTCAGCCAGGCTTACTTGAATGAATTAGGGAAGAGAATGAGTCCAGGAGTTGCTTCCTTCTCTCCCTCACAGAGACGCAGGGCTCTAGGGGCTTTAATAAGATGTTGGAGGTCACAGGGGTCAGGCTCTGACTGGGGGCACCGGGAAACTGCCAGAGTGTTTCAATATGTGTGGTGTTTGTCATGCAATCAGGCCCGCCAAAGCCTCCCCTTGTGGGGCCTGTTTCCAGAGATGGAACTCTCTGGCAGGCGGGGATGGGGGGGTAGGGGGGTGGGGGGGCAGCTCCTACTCTGGAGAGGAGTACAGGGGTCACCAGAACCATTTCTAGAGGCAGCCTCCCCACCTCCCCTCACCCAACAGCCCAGGCCTGATATCTGGGACTCAAGGAGCTGGAAAATGACCATATTATGTTCCTGTCCATTAGCTTCTGAGGTGTGCTGTGCAGACCTAAGGGACCATGAGGGCAAAAGGGATTCTCAGCCCCTGAGCTATCTGGTTCTGGGCATCAGTTGCAGAGACAGTGCAATTCTATAAGCAGTCAAGGCCAGGGGAGAAAACGAAGCATTTTTCTGGATTTGATCTAGCTTAATGACTGCAAGGGACCCAAGTGTCTGAAGCAGTTCCCACCAGTGGATTGTAACTCATGCTTTCATATACCAGTGTGGGGCAGCTCTCCATCCTGAAAGTCCGTATTCACCCCTGGAGGGAGGAGCTCTCATGATTAGGAAGAGTGGCCCTCCACTGAGTTGGAAGTTTCTTCCTCCTCCTCCTCCTCCTCCTCCTCCTCTTCCTCCTCCTCCTCCTCCTCCTCCTTCTTCTTCTGCTTCTTCTTCTTCTTCTTCTTCTTCTTCTTCTTCTTCTTTTGTAAAGTATGTTTATTAATTTACTTTTAATCCTACACACAACCTAGGGCTCAAACCTACAACTGCCAGATCAAGAGTCAATGCTCTTCCAGCTGAGTCAACCAGGCACCCCCTTCTTAAATGGCAGCCCACAAATTCTGTTCTGCTTTCTGCAGCTGAACAAACAGTAGGATCTCTAGAGCCAGACAGACCTGGATTCAAAACCTGGCTCCATGTTTCTGCAGTCTAGAAACAGCAAGTCTCTTTGATCGTACGCTTCTGCTTCCTTTTTGGCAAAGTGGGGTCTTAGCATGGACTTTTAAGGTGAGAAACAATGTGTATAAAGCACCTGTCAGAGAATCTGGACATGGTTGGGACTTACTGAGACATTCATATTATCTATCATCTGTTACAATCCAGGAGGTTCTCCTTCTCCAAGCTTCATCTCCTCTACCCCCAATGCCATCATTGCAGGGAGAGGAGGAGTGCCTGGGAGGGGTCCATGAAGAGAATGATAAAGGAGGACCTTCTCCACTGAGAGGGGTTGGTTATGGTTCCAAGAAGTTCAGATGAAGCCTGGGAAAACAGGGAAGTACAAAGTAGGGAGAAAAACAACAACACAGAAGAGGAGTCTGAAATGTACAGATGTTTAGAGGACAGTGGGATAGTGCAATTGGTCTAGAACATCAGATGAAGGGAAGGAGAAGAGGCCACAGAGCTAAGCCAGAACTCTCATAGAGAGAGCTTTGAGGGTCATCATAAGATGCTTCAGAGGTAACTACTGCACCCAAAAATTGGACTTTTGCAAAGAAACTCATGATGTATTTTGATCCTTACAACAATAAAAAGAAGCAGGTCTTGTCATCCTCATTTCACATATGTGGAAACAGAGGCTACAAGAGTCTCAGTGACTCACCAGGATCATGATAGGTAGAAGAGTTCCCTAAGATCTAGGTCTTCTAACATTGAATCCAGATTCGTGAAATGATCTGTGGTCTTGCTGAAAACACAAAAGCCGTACAAACAGATGAAAAAAAATAGAGGAAAGCAGAGCTCAGTGTGGGCTGGACTCGTCAGAAAAAGCTTCCTGGAACATGTGGTCTTACTTGGAGTCTTCTCCCCCTGGACTCCATCAGCTTTTGAAAGTCCTATGACTAAGCCATCAACCATTCAGATCTAAGGAGAGACAGCCAGGGATGTCTTTATAATCCACTTTGTCTTTATAAATATTTGAGCAATTCACAAAATTATAGCAATTCTATCATGTGTATGTCAATGATGACGGTGGCTTCAGAGTATGGACCAACATTTATTGAGCACCTTTTATTTGCTAGGAGCTCTTGCAAAAGCTCTCTGCATTCATCTTCGCCCAACCCAGTGGGGTAGGCATCTTTGTCTTCATTTTCCAGGTCAGTAGACTGAGCTAATAAAAGGGTATATAACCAGCTCAAACCAAATCCTTAGTCTAAGATGCAGGTCTCTCTGGGTCCAACGCATGGACTCTTTCCACTCTATTTATTTTACTTCTGAACTTAAAAGTGGTGCTCTGTCTGGGATCACACACCCAGACCCAGGGCCTGATGAGCTGAAAGTCTCAAGTCACAGACAGGTGATGGGGGAAATCTCCTGTGTTTCTACCTCCTTGAGCCAAAGCTGAGAGCCTAACACGAGGCTCATTTGCTACTCCCCATACTTTCTTATTTATGCTCTTAATGAATTTCTTATTTATACTCTGAATGATAAGGTCCTCAGGACTGCTCCAGAAGTCCTGTAATAATTCACCATTAATGAGCTGGGTCATTATTTTTAAGGCCCCATCAATATCTCCCTGTGGCAAAGTCAGCTGTAAGCCATAGACATTTACATACAAATTGCAATCCTTCCCTATACCTTCGTCACTTCCCCTACGAAGGGCCACTGTCATCATTGTTCTCAGTCCCTTTTTGAAGCAGCAGTGAAGGAGAATTCCACCCAGAGTGTATGGGGGACCCCTGGGTCACAGGGGAAACTGGTGTCTATAGGCTGACCATCCAGTCCCCAGAGAGCTGACGGTGTAACTGAACTGGCAAAAGCTGTGCAATAAATGTAGAAAACCAGAGTCACCCAGTGGACCCTTTAGTGTTAGAGATACAGATGCTAGCATTTTCCTGTGTTCTATGAGCCGTGACTGTACGAATAAAGCTAGAACCACCAGCTCTGGGCTCCATTCGATTGCAACAATCGGACTCCAATTCAAAGACTGATTCCATCACCTTCCATCGTCAACATAAAGCATTGCAATGATAACACATTGCCAAACATAAGATATGGCCAGCTTTCCTTTTTCTTTTTCTCTTGGTCTTCACCGCAAATTCACCCCTCTAGACCTGGTCAACAGCGTGAATACACCAGAGATTGCAACTTGGTAGATAGGGACTGTGAAGTCACAAGAAAAAAATCAGTTTTTATATAAATTATAATAGGTTATATATAAATCAGTACATATTCTTATTATGAGTCTTAGTACCTAGTAGAAAAAGAGGATGGATTATTTTCCTTTGGTGGTTGATGGTGGAGGGAGGTGCATTCAGAGATTTGGCAATCCAGAGGGGCTTCTTGGAGGTGTGGGCATTTGGAGTAGGGCCTGATGGTGAGGCAGGATTCCCCAGGCCATGGCAGGTGGGAAGGATGAGAGGAAGAGGGTGTCTTAAGACAGAGCAGAAGGAATGAGCTGACACATAAAAGGGCAGTGAGACCTGGCCAAGGGGCTCAGCAAGGCGAATGGCTGGAGACAGAAGCAATGACCAGGCTGCAGCCCTTCCCTCTGTGCCAGCAGGGGCACCAGGCACCTGTCTTTCAGAGGTGTATCTGGGAGTGCACTATGAGGGTGATTTCACAACAGCCTACATTCTGTGTGTGGCTCCACAGGCATGAGGGCTTCTATACTGCGGGGACACCACGGAAAGTTATGTTCTAGCTATTTCTCTGGGTCCAGCCGTCCTCAAGTGCCTGCCGCTCGGGCCTGTGCTCTCTGCTCTGCCAGCTTGCGATGCTCCAAACCCTACTTTCCAAACCTGGTTCAGGTTATGGAGCCTTCCGTGATTCCCTTCACCCCCCCAACCTCTACTCCTGCACCTGTACAGTGGAAGGAAAGGCCTTCCTCTTCCCTGGGTGAGAGGGCTGTTATGAGCCTGAACAAAGATGGTCCCCACTCTGGCAGGTACCAGGAAAGAGCCAGAAAGACCCAGATGGGGGTTGCCTCCCTAGCTCTTCTCAGGAGAGCCCTTAGAATGCAAAATATGCTCTTAGAACCTCACTTTCACCATCTGGCCAAAAAGGGGGATAAGGGGCCTCTTCTAAGATCTCCTGGCAGGTAAGGGGAGATGAGATAGGTGAACTGACCCAACATCACTCCCGGGAGGTCAGGGGTGCCCCTCTGTCTTGGCTCCCTCCCTGTTGCCATCTACCATTGTCTCTTCTTTCCCCTTCCTTTCCTTTCTTCTCTGAAAATGGAGCCGGCTCTGTCTCCCTGGCCTCTGGCTCACAGTGATCACGATGCCTTACATGTTACAGAGCTGATCCATTGCAGAGCTGAAGCTCCCAATTTCTCCCAAATTGTGGGTGCTGACAAGTGATCCACTGGGACTAATTACATGCCCCCCGCCCCCCAGTGTGGATGGACTGGCCTCTAGGGCAACCATCCAACAGCGAGCTCGTAATGCAGGCTCATCTTCTGGGGAGCAAGGCAGCTCTAGGGGCCATTTTGCAAATGTTTGACCCCCAGGTACCTCGAGGTCACTGGGATTTATTAGTTGGAATCTGCAGTTCAGCGGATGACATTTTAAAAGCCGTTTTATTGCTTCGTGACCTGTATGCGTGGCAGGGTAATTCTGAGGCTTTGTGTCTGCAGTGACTGGCTAAGCGGCAGTAGCTCCCACCGACCCACAGCCTTGCCTGCCCCACGCAAGAATCCAGGGATGACCACTCCCCTCCCCCCGACTTCAGCCTCAACATCCCATATCTCAGGCTCCCCTCTCATCCGAAGCTAGGACTCGATGCCCAGCCCAGCAGAGAACCTGGCTGGAAGAAGATGGCAGTTACATCCCCCAACAGCCATAGGAGCCCACTGATCATGTGCATGTGGGGAAGCTGAGGCTCAGAGAGGCGAGGAAGACAAATTCAAAGACCTACAGCTCATATATGATGAAGTGAATACAGGAACCCTGGAATTCCGCACCCTCATCAACATCACTCCACTTCACAGGCTACATGGGCAAAATGCTTCCCTTTGCTTTGGGAGCAATGATCCCTAAGGCATGCTTTGAAGACTCATTCCTGGAGTGGCATTCTCAAAGACTCTTAAACAGAGCAGCCAGGAAGCCACGTTCTAAGGGAAATGCAGAGACCAGCGGAAGAGACGGTGAGAATCCCTCTCTGTGTGCATGGGGCAGCCGGGCTATGCCCGTGATATATGACACACGGCTCATTTCAAGCAGCCCTTTGAAAATGAGTGCAGGGGCATCCTCCTGTAGACCATGCAGTACAATGCTGAGGCTTCCTGCAGCCTCTTGGATTTCCCTTGACCATTGCACCTGCACCTGCATCATGAATTTTGGGGGCAGAGATCAGTGTGGTTCACTCCTGTCTCCCCATCACCTTCCCCCATGCCTAACTCAGAGTTGATGCTCATTACCTGTTGATGTTATTAAGTTGAGCTCCAAATTTCCCAATCTGAATGGAAGAGACAGCATTCCTCTGTAATGGAATTGCTTCTGACCCTGAGACACACATGAAGGCCTGTGATCCAAATCCTGCAAGACCCAGCCCATTCTTGGTTGGATGAGGTTTGGAGGATAAAAATCACACGCATACACACTCTGCTGTTTTGTCAGACACCAGCCTCCCAGGGAGCAGTAATGTGTGAAGTCTTTTATTGGTTTCTTATTCAAGATCAATGAAACACAGAGTCGAGCCTGAAATGATAAGGATCTTCTCCTTAGATTGCCAGCTGTTCCTTTTTTTCAGAGCCAACTCAGACTTGGCTCAGTTCAACAGACTTTTATTGAGTGTGTACTCTGAGCCAGTAACTGAGTGAGATGTTACAATGACCAAAAAAACATAATAAGGTAGAGTTCCTACTCTCAGAAGTCCATCAGCCTGCCGGAGGAGAAATAAGAAATCACATCATGAAGGTATAAAAGAATGTGTGCTGTGTAAGCGGCTCCCCAAAAGTAGAGAAGCCTGGGAAGGGAGGGTGCTGTGAACTTGGGTGACCAGGAAGCCATCATCCATTGGAGGGGATGCCTGAGTTGTGTGTTGCTGAGTAAATAGAAGTAGTGACATAAAGTAGCACTTGGAAAGGCCTCGCACCAGAGCACACAGCAGGAGCAAATGGGCAGAGGTGAAGAAGAGGTTTGGTGAGCACAGGGAACTCCACAATATTCAGTGTTGCTGGAACAAAGAGGCTAAGTTAGGGAGTGGCGGGTTTGGCAAAATGGACAGGGACCCTCTCATAGAGATCGTGTAGGCCAGCCTAGGGAGATTCAACTCTATGACCTGGCAACACAGAGTCATTAAAAGATTTTAGATATGGTAGCAAAGACTTGTGTATCTTAGGACAATTCCTTAGGTGACCATGAATAGGGTGGATTGAAATGAGAGGTGGTGGAGGAAAGGAAATCATTCCAAGATACTACAACATCCCAGAAGGAAGATGTGAAGTCTTAGCTGAGGGTCGTTGAGATGGGATGGGAAGAAAGGGAAGGTTCACGAGATACTCGGGGGATGTGGGACACTCGGCTTAGGTGAGCAGTTCAATGTGCAGAACTTAACCTTTCTTATTAAAGCTGCCATTCAGGGCCAGGAGCTTGAACTGGCCTCTGGGGTGGTAGGGGCCTGTGGGTGGACATTTCTGATGAGCAGAAACCAGTTCGAAATATGTTGGGCTGAGCCATAGCTCTGTCCCTTGGACAGACTGGGAAGAATTGCAGAGCATCAAGAACGGGGGAGAAAGCAGCCCACCTCTGGGAAGAAGAAGTGCAGGACTGTAAAGAACACATGTGCTGGCCTGTCACTTACCGACTCGACAACCCCCCAGCTCCCCAAAGGTGCTCTGTGGTTATGGGCACGGCGGGGTTCATTTAATTGGGAGCCTTTGAAATGTTTTTGTTCTCCAATCTTCATAAAAAGGAAATGAGGGCTACAGTGGGTGGATGAGGTGTAGAGGTGTTCTGGCTATGAGGAGAGAGACGGGGCCTTTGGGCAGCCCTGTGAATAATCAGGAGCACATGTCCACGCCACACCGCGTGATGCACACGGTGCTGGGGGAATGCTGGGGAGGCAGTGAGGAGGGGCAGGGCGAAGACACCGGCAGGTGGTCAACAGGGCTGGGGTCCGGCGGTGAGATCGAAGAGCACATGCCCTTGAATTTGGGAGGAGGATAGCACAGATGTCCTGTCCCTACTATGGCGGGCTGCTGGACCCCGTGCAGAGCCTGACCTTTCTTTGGATCTGTTCGCTCACCCACTTAAACGGGAATGCTGGTGTGTGATGACAATCCAGTGAGTGGCAGCAGAGAACAGTGGTTAAGGAAATGCACGAGGGGGGGCCTGCTATACTCCAATCCCTGTTCCCTTACCTACAAGTAGCATACTGGGAGCGCATGACCTCACCCCTTCATGTCTCTTCTGAAAACCGGGGTAACAATGGTACTCCCGTCTTAGGATGATGTTAGGATGAAAGCAGGTGACACCTACATATGTTGGCACCTAGAAAGACCTCGGCAGATGGGAACAGGCTTTTGATCAAAAGGAGCCGAGAACTGTATTCAGAGAGCACGGGAGGCTTATTGCGCCCCAGGCATGGACGGAGGTGGAAGATGGTCATTCCCTTCAATTCAGTATCGGGTACCTTCCAGGTACGAACCACGTTTGCCGGTCACACGGCCCCTGCTCCATTACTTATTATTCTCATTTTACAGACGAGACTAGGGAGCCAAAGGAATTAAGTGACTGGCCTGGCGTGGCCCTCCCTAGGATTCGAAGTCTAAATAATTCCTCCCGGGTCCACGTTCTTCACCGCCTGTAAGGCACACCGGTGCACAGAATGCTTAGCCGCGGCCCCTGCACGGGGGGCCACCCAACGGTCCTTCCAAGGGCCTGGGATTTGTGGAGGGCCTCCTGGAGGCTTGTGCCAGGCACTTGACGAAATCTCACCACATCATCATAACCATGTGAGCGGGCTGCTGCGGTCCCCAGCTTGGAGATGAGGCGACAAATCCAGAGAGGTCCCCCGCCCGCTGCCTCGGGCTCTACTCTGGACTGGAGTCGGCTGGACAGAAGCCTGCACTCTCTCCGAAACTCCGCTGTTCCCACCGTTTGGAAGACAGGATGCAGAATGGTGGACACAGTGATCGCCCCACGCATTTTCAATCAGACCCCTTCACAGACTTTCCTTTTCTCTATCGTCACCGAGTTACACACAAGGAACCTGGGAACGAACCAGACCAGGCAACTTCCCAAGGTCACCAAGCAAGCCTGCAGCACCTCGCTGGCTCATCATCCTCCCTTCAGGAAACACACACAGGGAGTGGCTTTAACTCAGAAACCGGAGGCATTTTTCTGGGTCATATCCCCGACAACCAGTCCTCATTTCAGAATTTGGGGAAGGGCCTCGGGAGGGCAGGCCACGCGCCCCCCGCCCCTAGGAGCTGCACACGCGCAGTCCCTGCCTATGGGCTGACAGCATCGGATGCTGCTTTAATTAGATCGCCATGGTAACGAGCTACAGGAGAACAATAGACAGTTGTGTACTTGCGAAAATCATCAGCCTCAGACAAGGCCCGCTAAACTGTAATTATGCCGGAGTAGCAGCAAATCTTTGCTTTCATGCAAGAAATAAACTATCCTCCTCTCCAGGCTGTCTTCGGTTGTTCCCTGAACCCCAGGGTGAGGATTCTCAGCGAGGTTACTGTGCAAACTTATATTTTGAAATTGTTAAAACCCCACGTAAAGAGGATCGTCTTTACACCCTGGGTCTTGACTGGTGTGTTCCCAGAGTGGGGGCCGAGAGCAAGGTAAGGAAGGAATAATGAGCACGTGGATGGCATTTACTGAGTCTGGCTGTGCCACATGCTTTGTATGGTGTCTCCCGATCGTCACCACCCACATCTGCTGGGGGTGTCTCGGGCCCCACTTGACGAGGCAGGAATCCTCACTGAGCCCTGAATAAGGTCTTGACCCCCATGTGTTTGGCTCCAAGGCCCAAAGGCTCTGCCCTGAGCCACATCGCTGTTCGAGGACAAAAGGGGACAGCCCCGTTCAGCTGCACTTTTAAGAAGCCCTGGGAATCCTCCTTTTGATGAAATGTGAGGGTTTCCCTTTAATCCGGTTAGTTTTGCTAGTCTGATAAGATGCAGTTCACCCCAGGCATCAGAGTCACCGAGACCCATAAATAACAAAAAGATCATTTAAAAATAAATTACCAACGAAAAGCAGGGAAAACTCATCCTCGGGTTGTTGCTTCCCGGCCCCCCATAAATCTGTTGTCTTTTCGGCTCAGCAGTGGTCAGGGTCACAGACCGTAAAGCGCTTCCACAGAGAAATTTGAAACATCTCAGCAAGATGGGGCATGCGGGAGCCATAGGAAAGGCATTTGTATTCTCGCCATTGCCTGGGATGCCGCCCCCGGGCTGGACAGGCAAAATGGGGTGGGCACGTGCTCAGAGGACCCAGCTGCCGCCCTGCCTGCTGGGATCGCAGGGGCACCACAGAAGGACCTCAGCCCCCCCCAACGCTCTGGTTCCTGACCTACTTTCAAGGAAAGGAACAAAATTTCCAGCCTCATTGCTGCATGAAGCTGCATTCCCCTTTGGAGATGGGACCCAGTGACCTCAATTCGTAAGACTGAGGATGAGCCTGATTTTAGATTTGGTTTTTCCAGAGAAAACACAGTTGCACTGGGAGAGGGGAAACTGGGATGGGCTGTCGGAAGAAGCACTGGCCAGGGGACACCTTCCCCCTCCTCACTCACTCTGCATGGCCAGCGCAAAACTGTAACAATGTATGACTCCCCAGAAAGGCAAAGGGATTTGGCAATCATGGACCATTTGAGAGGCAAGTGCCTTTTGCGATTGTCATTTAAATGAGTGGTTTTAAACTCTGGGACAATTAACCTCTCAGGGGATGGACTGAGAGCTAGGCTTTTCCCTGTGGGATAAAGGTATGTGTGGACATACACAGAGGCATGTGTAAGCAACCCCAGAGGTCACACCCCCAGCTGAGAATGTCAGCTCTGGTCTGACCTCCTCATTTTAGAGACGGTTGTTCAGAAGGAGGGGATGACCAACTTCAGGTCACAAAGCGAGTGACCTGAGTGACACACTAAAGCCCCATTCATCCCCCTCTTTCCCTGGTAAAACTGTTACCACCACCTCTTAACTGGCTTCCCCTTACCACTTAGCCCTTCTCCCTTTCTCAAGATAAAATAGCCTTTCTCAAACACAAACCACCTCAGGTACTTCTTCTGCTGGTGGTCCTCCATGACCCTTGAGATAAGTTCCAACACCTTCCACACCATCTCCAAGCCGGGGCATCACATAACAGGACTCCAGGAGATGATAGTCATACTGAGGCTGACCCCAGGGGGAGGTTAGTGTTCTGCCTCCGAGACCCCCACATTATAGATTCTCATGCCCTCCAGCTCTGCCGGGTCTTCTCTCCCCATCCTGGGCCTTAGCACGTGCTTTTCCTTCCTACAAACGCAATCTTCCATCCCATCTTGACCTGCCTTCCTCCTATCCATTCTGTACTTCTCAGCTTTGCCCCCTTCTCAAGAAGGATTCCCCACATTTGGCTTCCCTGAATCATCCAGGGTCCAGCCAGGACCTAGAAGCCATCATGGGTTATTCCAAACAGACGGGATTTCATACGGGAGATTTGTTATAAAAGTGTTGAAGGGCTGAAAAGGCTTTTAAGAATCAATGCTGAGTAAACCCAGAGATATGTAACCTTGAAGAGCCATTTCTAGCCTCAGGGCTAGGAGAGTAATAGGGAAGGGGTGGAGTCACCAGGATCTAGAAGCTCAGAAAACAGGGCTGTGGGGCTATGCTCTGAATGCCTCACATCTGGGGGTGGGGACCTCCAAGGGGTTCAGAGTGCAGCATGAGGGCACAACTGGTAATTGTAGTATCACCATCTGTGAGGGGCAGGAGCTCTCCATTGCCTCCGTAGGATCTGGACAAAACGGAAAGAGACGTTCCTTGATTCCTTTCTGGTGCCAGAAGCCAAGAGGAAGCCAGCCAGGGAGGGAGTCTGGAAGATGTGGCTGGAGGACTCCCAGCCCCAACACCACAAAGCAGATTATGGAATGGGTTTGGCCAAGAGACCAAAGGAAATAAGTGGCACAAGCCCACACCACACTGTTTATCTACTGACCTCTGCATTTGCCCACGCTCCCTATGAAGCTGGGCCAAAACCATCCCATAGCCCAGTGCGTGGCACGAACCTCAACCGTCGGCACTTAGTAAGTGTTGACTGGCCGATCGAATAGGAGAAGTAGGAGCTTTCTGAGCCTCAGCTTCCACAGCCGCAAAGTGGAGCTAAATTCCTCTCTACAGAATTATCGTGATGATTACCAAGATGATGGATGTGAGTGGACCGTGAGCTCTTTGGACTCGGGTCATGACAGAACATGAGAGCCCTCCATGGACAATGTCTGGCTTCACCAGGAGCCATATTCTGAGCTTGTTTTTAATAGTGTGTGAGGATGTTGAGGAAAGAGTGTGAAGCCCACTTACTGCCTATCTTCCCCTAAAGAATTTCAAAAGCTCCTTCTGCCTATTTTTGTCCTATGGTGCTTGAGTGACTATGTGGGTTATCACCTGTGACAAACATTTCTATATGAGTGTTGACGTTGCTGGTGTTTCCTGATAGGTCAACATCACCTATGGAGCCTTGTGGAAAGAAGTCAGCAAACGTTCCAACCTCAGGGTGTTAGGGGTGGGGACAGCACACAGAGAAAGGCAGATCTGGGTCCGAAAGTCTTAGCTGGTGTTCAGAAAACTGAGCACAGTGAATTCCTGCAGACCTATCTGTGAAACCCACCGGGCAATTTGTGTCCCAGAACATCTCAGAAACGAGAGCGTTTCGCACACACTGAGACACCTGCTCCGAGATGTGTCTGAACATACCCTGGGGGTGTGGAATTCCTCAGGAGCCAGTTCAAGAGGCTGTCTGTCACCTCGTCATCTTCCTAGTGAGAAAGTCCCCTGGACCAGAGAGAGTCAGGAGACTTGAGTTCTGGTCTTCTCTTACTGGCGAGCTTTGTGAGTTTGGGAGAACCCCTTCTCCAGCATTTGTCTTGATTGATTCCCAATTTGGACTTTGCATCTGAATCATCTGGGTCACTTACTCCTAGAGAGCTGAGGTAATTAGTTTGGAGAGGGGCCCAGATATTATAGGGTTTTCAAAACCTTTGTGCCTCCAGGTATGAGAACCACTGTTGCAACACTTTTCAGCATTCATAAGAAGCACCTGGAAAGACTGTTAAAACACAGGCTGCTCGGCCCCACCTCGGGTGTTTCTGAGTTAGTGCATCTGCCTGAAGTCTGGGAATCTGCATTTCTAACAAGTACTCAGGTGCTGCGGATGCTGTGGTTTTAGGACCGCATTTTAAGAAGTTTGACTCTATTCCTGTGGTCTCAATGATAAGTGATTTTGCCTTCCAGAAGACCTTTGGAGGATGTCTGGAGATGCTTTGGGTTTTCACAGCTTGGTGTGTGTTGGGGGGTGCTGCTGGCTTCTAGTGGATAAAAGTCAAGAATGTCCCTAAACAACATACAATGCATAGGCTATTGCCCAAATCAAAGAATTATCCAGATCAAAATATCAATAGTGTCAATGCCTCTTCAATTTTTATGTGCCCATAAATCACCTACAGCTGTGTTAGAACACAGATTCTGGTAGAGTCAGTCTAAAAAGAACCCCAGGAATTTGTATTTCTATAAACTCCAATGTACTACCCAAACTGCCAATATCCCATAGCTTGGGTTCCGTCAGCTCTATAAAGACACCTGTCCCGCACCCCACCCCTGGCCCCCAGCCTGGGATATACAAGTAAACTCCCCCTCTTCACCGCCATATCCCCTGAGCCTACAAGAGTGCAGCCACTGTCAGAGGAATCCCTCAGTAAATATTAGAAGGATGTAAGGCACTCATTATGAGTAAGCTGAGCTGGCCTCCCCAAACTCCACCACCTTGGTCAAGGAGTACTTGGGAGTCAGGATCTTGTCTGGTCCTTCTTGGTTTCTCCAAAACTGGGCAGAGAGCTTGGCACAGATTAGGAAGTCTGTACATATTCCCTGTACAAGACTGGATGGACACAGTGGGACACATTATAATTCTTATAATGGGAAATGATCACTTTCGAAGTTACCTCTTTCAAAACCGATCCCCTTCCTGGTCTCTGTGCGTTTCTTTTGCAAGGCATTTTCACTTGTGTAATTTCATTTGATCCCTATTACAAATTTATGAGGAGAGCAGGGTCCAGCCCCACTTGCAGATGAGAAGACTGAAGTGAAGGTGTAGAGCCTGGACTAGAATGAGCCCAGCAGCCCGGCTATGCCCCATCATGCCACTCCCGAGTCATCCAGTGCAGCTCTGTCTGCTTCATTATTTCTGCACTCCACTGGGCTCTGCCTTTCTCTTCAGTGTGGTCACACCTTCCCCCCCATCTTCTTCCGACCGTCCAGACTCTTCTGCCTTTTAGTTCCTCCCACCCTAAATACCAGACAGCCATTTCCTCTGTTTCACTGCTTTCCTTCTCAGCCTGTCTGCCAAAGATGGCCTGGGGTGGCTGAGGGCTTCCTAAAATGCCTGAGGATTGCTTCAACTGATAGAGACAGTCAGGTCCTGCCTTATTTCCTGTCCCCTTTCCACCAGCCCCACTAGTCACTTTGGGTGCCACCATTTGAGAAGCTCCAACCTACATACCTTTTTCATTATAAGCCAGTTATGTGGTCAACATATGCTTTGTGTTAGCCCTGTGGTAGCCAATGGAAAGACAGAGGTTTATAATCCAGTCCTTCCCCTCTTGTGGTGTTGGGAAAGGAGTCTAGATTCAGATATATTTCCACCCAAATGTTGACTCTTGGTTCTCCAATCACTGCTTGCTCCTTCTCTGCCTCTTGCTGCTTTCTCCTTACTTCTCCTGACTGCCCAATACCAGAGAGCCCACACTCCATTCTCTGACCTTCTCTCTTCCCTCTACACTTACTCCATAGGTGACCTTATCCCCTCTGCACTGATGACATGCCATTTTACATCTAAAGCACCAAACCCTTTTGTGAACTCCACTGATATGCCCAACAGTTGCTTAATATCACCACTTTGATGTCTAACAGGGGAAAAATATGTACATGTATCCAAAGCTACATTCTTGATCGCTCCCCAGCCCCCCCAAATGGGCTCCTCCAGTTATCTGCATCCCCATGAGTGCCAACTTCCTTCCATCTTTGGAGAAATCCTTGTCACCCCTCCCTCACCACAAGCCTCACTCAGACCTTGTTCTATATCTGCAAAATGTGTGTCCACTTCAACCACCCCCATTTCACTGGCCCAAGCTGTAAGATCTCTCAACCGGACAATCACATGAGCCTCCTCGCTGGTCTCCTTGCCTCCATCCTTGCCCTCTGACAGACGGTTCTTCACAAAACAGACTATAATTCTTTACCATGTGTAGGGAGATGAATGATCACCTCAAAAAAGATATGTCTATGTCTTAATACCAAGTCACTGTGAAGGTAAACTTATGCCCTTAAATCCAATAGCAAGTGCCCTTAGAAGACACAGAGGAGAAGGTTTTGTGAAGACAGAGGCTTCTCTGTGGTGGGGAGACAAGCCAAGGAATGCCAGGAGCCACTGGAAGCTGGAAGAGGCCAGAAAGATCCTCCCCTCAAGCCTCTGGAGAGAACATCACCCTGTTGACACCTTCATTTTAGATTTCTGGCCTCCAGAACTGTGAGAATGCATTTCTGTTGTGTGGAGCCAATGAGTTTTGTAGGTCTGGGAAATGAATACATTATGTAAGTCAGGTCATACCCATTCTCCGAGGTAAATCCTCCAGTGTCATCCCATCTCCTTTTGAGTAAAATCTAATTCCTTGACTTGGGGATTATGCAAGCTGGCCTCCACTGGCCTCTGTGCCTCCTGCCCCATGACCTGTTTTCCATCTACTCCAGCAACACTGGCCTCCTTCCTGTATCTTGACTCCGTGTATGTTTCCACCTCAAAGACTTTGCGGTTCTTATTTCCTCAACCCAAAATGGTTGCCAAATATCCATGATTCTCTCCCTCTGGTCCCTACGACAGAGGAAGAGGCCTTCCTCTTTCCTGACATCCAAGAGCCTGACCCTCCCCACTGGCTTTACCCACCTCATACTGCTGTCCTTCTTAGCCTGTATCACCATCTAATGTATTGTGTACTTATCCGTCTGGAAGGAGAGAGCCATGGGAGTGTGGAATCTGTTTCCTTCACTATTATATCCCCAGTGCAAACAAATGCCTGGCACATATAAGCCACTCGGAAATTGTCTGCGGGATAGATGTCTCTGGCCATCTCTGAAATGATGTGTCCACCACTCAGCCTTTCTCAGCCCCAGTGGCAGAATGGGAACAGAGAAGAAGCGGAAGGAAGAGCGCATATAAAAGCAGAGAAGTCCAAAAGGGCAGGCAGCGTGTGAACAATGGCAGAGATCTGTGTGCCTGCAGCACAGGTTACAAATGGTGAGCAGAGGGGTGGAAAGAAGCAGAAGGGAGAGGCAGGAGGCCAGCCAGAGAGAAAGCTTGGGCCAGGTTCTGAGCACATTAGGTTTCTATCAGGGACTTGGAATTCCCTCATTATCTTTGAAAAATATGTTCCTTGGGGTGGGGGAAGCAAGGAAGCTGGAGAAAACTTTTGATGTTAAGGTTACAGAAAACCTTCCTGATCATCTTGGGCTCCAGGTCAACTCCCTCAGTTTGCAGATTTGAATTGGAGGCCCAGAGAAGGAATGATAAAGGTCAAGAACAAGCTCACACACAAAAAGCTACTGAAAGAGCTCTTATCTACTGACTCCCAGTCCAAAATTCCTTTCCATTCTAGGTAATAATCTCTGAAAAGCAGGAAATATCTGACACAGGAAAAAAAAAAAAAAGGCAGGAATTGTACTGCTGTTCAGATCCAGGATAGGACGGCCCCTCCTCAGAGCCTCTTCAGTCCCTCATCCCCAGGCTGAGGAGCAGGTGCACAGGGGCTAGTGTGGGAGGCTTTACCCCTCCCTCCTTTGAGTTCTCAGGCCTCACATGGTCCAAGGCAGGTACCTCTCTGTCTACATCCCATCTCTCAATTTCATTTCAACCTACTGTACTGAGGTATAATTATGTATCGTAAGCTGATAATGGGTAATGGGTCTCATTCAATTACTTTCAGCATCCGATGACTTTAATTTTGAAACTGCCATAATCAAGATACAGAATATTTTCATCATCTCTTGAAATTTCCTCTTGCCCCTTTGTAATCCATCCTTCCCCTCACTCCTGGCCCCAGAAAACTATTGATTGGCTTTTGTCACTATAAATCAACTTACATTTTCTAGAGTTTTCTATGAACAACATTCTAAGAATGTGCTTTTTTGTCTGACAGACATTTTTTATCCAGCATAACTATTTTAAGATTCATCCATGTTGTTGTGTACATTGGTAGCTTATTCCCTTTTTATTCTGGAGAACTGTTCTATTTTATGGGCATACCACAATTGGTTTTTCATTCATTCACTGCTGGATATTTCGGTGGTTTCCAGTTGTTAGCTTTTACAACCCAAACTGCTGTCAACATTTGAATACAAGTCTTTTTGTAGACATATTTTTATTTCTCTTGAATAAAACACACCCTCAGAGGGGCTGTAGGGTGTGTTTGACTTTTTGGAAAACGACTCACCACTTTTCCGCAATGTGATGCAATTTTACATTCCCACCAGCAGTGTCTGAGTATTCCACACCCTCATCAACACTTGTTGATGTCAGTCTTTTTCATTTTAGCCAGTGTGGACGGTGCATATTGGCAATTCACTGTTCATCATTTTCAATTTCTTGATGACTAATGATGTTGAACACCTGTGCATGTGTTTTCCCCCATGAAATATCTTCCCTTCCTTTGTGAAGTGTCTTCTCAAACCTTTTGTCCATCTTTTTATTGCCTCATTTTTGAGTTGCAAGAGTTCCTTATATATTCTGGATTCAATCCTACTGTGAAAGAGAGGTTTGCAAACATTCCTTCCTGTTCTGCAACTTGCATTTTAATTTGTTTTTCTGGATTTAGAACAGTGCCTAGCTGGTACAAGGTGCTCAGCAAGAGGTACTGAAAAGAGTCATGAATCCAGATGTTGTTTTCTAAAGTCAGTGTGAATCCCTTCTGATCAGAAGAGGATAAGAAGACCTCTCTATCCCACTCCTGATTACCCCAGATCAGAGCAAAGCCACCAGCCCTGACCTGAATTCTTAGTGTCACCACTTCTTGGCTACATGATCTTGAACTGGTACTTCAGGTCCCTGAACTTCAATTTCTTCTCATGGATAGAGAGAATAAAAAGAAACTTGTATATGGGATGATATCAGGATTATGACAAAGGATATATATAAAAGGCCGAGCATATTTTATGCTCTCAGTGAGTCATTGGAGCTCCAATGACCAGATTCAGTCACTGTGACCCAGCAGTGGAACTGGCCTCTGATTTACATTTCAAGGATGACACGTATAATTGTTCCTGAGAGTAATCAAGATGCTTTGGTGGGACTGAATGGGATAATCAGTTCTGATAAATTGATTGTATTTATTGGCAAAATGTTATAAATGCTTCGTGATTCCCAAACACAATTCCTGTTCTCTCTCCACTAATACACATTAATCACACATGCTCCCAGACTGAGGGCACAAATTCCAGAGAAACCCCAATCAGAACTGATGAGCTTAGTAAATGATGCCAATGCAGAGATCAACACCTGAGCAGAACGCTACTATCACCCCATTATTTATGGAGCAACATGTTTTTGTTTTTTTTTTTTTTTTGGCTTGATATCTATGGCCATTCATACCCTAGTTCCAATGAACTGGTCAAGTTCCTTTCACCTCCAACACACAGACAATTTCCAATCCAGTCGCAGCTCTAAGGCCCGTTATAACTCCTGTGTCCCTACACATGCTGTCCTACTATTCAGGTATACTTACTCTTTGCAAATGCATCTACCTGGAAGTCACCTGCTCATCCTGAAAAAAAATCACAGGTTCCCTCCTTTGTGAAAACTTGTAAAACTCTCCATGGGAAAATTTGTTCCTTCTAATGTGTTCTCACAACCTTAATGCAATTACAACTATAAAACCTCTTCCATTGTTTTGTGATAAACCACTGGATGCTTTATTTCCTACTGACCACAGAATCCAGGACAGTCTGAGACTCAGTCTCTGCTTCTGTATTCCTGGTACCCCATACCATCTCTGGAACACAACAGACACTCGGTGAATTTTTTGGAAGAAGGAATAAATGAGAGAATGACTAATGGATGGATACATGAGTGCATTAATGGATAAATGACTCTATTTGGACTCTCAGCTTCTTGACTTGTGAAATCTGTACATGCCCATTCTCTGCAACACGTCTCACATCTGATATTTGGTGACCATATGCTCTGCGAGTCCCATTACCTTAGAAGATTCATTAATTTCCCTTTCTTTGTATCGACTCTGGGTCCCAAGGCAGTTGGGACTTATGAGGGATACCAGAGGAGAAGAAGTGGGGCAGTTTGTAAAGACCTCAACAGAGACAATTAGGTCATGAGAGGTGTGCATATCTCCATATGTTACCTAACTCCTTGTTTCCAGTAGGAAACCTGGAATCCATTTCAGTAAAAATACATTTTCTGCTCACAGAAAGGTAAATGTTTGAAATCCTTTCCTTAATTCTCAATCTTGACTGCTGAGTCTGAACTTTTGGGAGAATTCTGATGTATTTTGATTTGTACTTCCATTTGGGGGCAGAAAGCAGCATGGTGGAGAGGATCCCAGATTTAGAATCCATGGCCTGAAAGAGCCCCTGCTTTGTCACTGAGTCAATGGGCAAGGCCATAACCTGCCTTGGCCTTCCTTTCGTCATCTGCAAAGGGAGCTGATACTACTCGCACTGAAAAAAGACCTGTAATAATTGAAGAGTAGTAGATCTACACAAAGAACTCACTTACAGCCAAATTGTGTTTCATGAGTTCCTTCTTTCCGTCTCTTCTTCTGAACTCTCCCTTATCATTTCTTTATCCAACATATCTTCATTTCCTCTCTGCTTTCTGTCTCTTTGTTACTTATAGCTTGACACCTTTCATCTATCCAAGTGGGGACCTTGAATAGCTGTGGCCAAGGACAGGGAAGGTTTAGAGAGGTGGTGAGAGGGCTTTGAGAACAGAAGACGTGGCCAGGAGACCACTCATACACATCTGAGCTTGCTGGTTCCTGGGAGTGAACAGAACAAATACCGGAACACAAAGGAAAAGGTCAACGCCTTCAGAAAGTGGGGGAGGCTGGGTCTCCAAAACTCTGGAAGGTATAAAGAGTGCTATTGTGTTGTATTGTTTTGTTTGCTTGTTTGCTTTTAATATATATGTAAACTCCCTACAATGTAAGTGGTCCAAAAACTGTAGTTGCTGATCACTGACATCATCATAATGTGGAAAACAGAGTATGCCTCACCATACATGAAACAAATGAATAAATGACAAATTAGGAAAAGGGACCGAGATCACAGGTAAAAATTTGAGATTTGGCTTCAACAAAACAGCACTCTTGGTATACTGTGTTCAGCCATGCTCAACAGCTCTGCAAGGGGACTAAGGTGAAGCTTCCTCTAAGGCTTGCTTTCGGCTTAAACAGCTAATACTATCTTATCAAGTCCTCAGAGCATGCCCCAACTCACATTACTGCTCCCAGGGACTCTGACTCAAAGAGAGAAGGGTTCAAAACCAAGGGGTCATGGAGAAGCCATGGTTGTGTTTTGTACTCATGGGGATCAAACATTCCAGGACTCCCTCCTTCTTCTGTTTATAGACCAGAGAGGGCTTCAGCAGTTCCGTTGTGAAATTCTGTCAAGTTCTCAGAGCTACTTGAGACCAATTTAAATAATAAGCTAAGGAAACAGAAGATGATACTTGCTTTCATCTCTGTCTTGTCAGTCATTATATTTTCCCATTCAATGACGTATCCATCTAGTTCACATTTACTGGGCACCTAATAATATCATGGCACAGAGATGCGCCAACCAACGTCCCAGAACTGAGAGAGTTTTCCAACACACTGAAACAGCAAATACTAATACTTTCTATGACATAGTTATGGACAGCCAAGTATGTTTCAGGCATGGCCTTTGTCTCCGGAAAGCTCATTCCTGTACAGGGAGAGCAACAATGTCTCTCTTGCAAATATCTTGGTGTGTCCTTGAGACTGAGAAGACGAACAAAAAAAGTCCAGCTAGTAACTTATGAAGAAAAGCAAATGTAGGCAGGGATCAGCTCATGCCAGCCATCTCCTACCACCCACTCTAAGCCACTCGCACTTATTCTAAGTGCCAAGGGGAGAATACAAAGGTTTCCTGCAAGCAAGGGGCATAAGCCTTGTTGCTGCTGTGAGAATAGATTAGAAGGATGCAAGAAATGGGCTCCTAGGTGTGTCATTTGGTTAAGCAGCTGAGTCTTGAGTTCAGATCAGGTCATGGGCTTGGGGTCATGAGATTGAGCCCTGTGTCGAGCTCTATGCTCTGTGGGGAGTAGGCTTAATTTCTCTCTCTTCCTCTGCCTCTCCTCCTGCTTGGGCTCTCTCTCTCTCTAAAATAACTAAATAAATCTTTAAAAATTAAAAAAAGAGAAGAAGGATGCAAGAATGAAAGCAAGAAAACCTGTGAGAATGTGATAACAAAAGTTTAAGTGCGAGATTATTGGCTTGAATATAGAGTGGTGACCTACAGATGGGGAAACGTGTATGGATTTAAGACGCTACTGTAAGATAGAGATAGCAGGATTTCACAGTACAGAAGACCAAAGAAAACTCCCCAATTCTTTTCTATTAAAAGAGTGTCACTTTGACATCAAAACCCCAGAAAAATTAGACCCCAGACAGAAAACTAGAGATCAATCTCACTCCAAAAGATTAAATAAACCATCATCCAACCGAATCCACTAGCACAAACAAGCAAACAATTTGAAAAATGAAACACAGCAAGTGGTGTTCATTCCAGAAATTCAAAGATGGTTCACATTAGGAAATCTATTAATCTAAATACAGCTGGGCAGAAAAAATAATGACTTACTTATCTTCCATTTGTATATGTGAAGTTTATCACTCATTGATGAAAATATTCTTCAATAAATAACCTGACAGATAATTTTGAGTATTATTATGATTATACACACACATGTACACAATCTTACTTACTGAGGTAATACAGAAATACTTAAGGCTTTTTCCCCTGAACTCAGAAACAAGAAATGATAACTACTTTTTCACTAGTTTTCATCATTATTAAATAATTAACCAGTGAAAATAGACAATATAAAGAAATAAGAGGTTAAGAATTGACTGAGAGCACAACTTTATTAATTACATTGAAAGCCAAAAGAATCAAAGCAAAATTACTGTGAACCATAAAAGAATTAACATATCAAAATTAGCAATTTTATATATTAAATTAAAAATCTAGTTAAGATACAAAAGAAGAGAAGCCTCATTTTAGAATAGCAAAAAATACATGTATTTTATATATATAAATATATGTAATGAATAATTATAACACTGCATATATATATAACCTAAACACAAACTTAGGAAATACTAAAAATGTGGGGCACCTGGTGGCTCAGTCTGTTGGGCATCTAGCTCTTGGTTTCAACTGGGGTTGTGATCTGCAAGTGTTGGGCTCGAGCCCCACCTGGGGCTCCATGCTTTCAACAGGGTCTGCTTGTCCCTCTCCCTCCCCCTGCTTCTTCTCTCTCTCTCTCTCTCTCTCTCTCTCAGATAAGTAAATAAATAAAATCTCTTAAAAAAGGAAAACAAAAGTAATATTAAAAATCTATGAGAATAACTTTTTAAAAGATACAAAAGTAGACTTGAGCAAATGAAAGGCATACTATATTCTTCAAGATGGAGAATTTTATTTCTAAGTTTAATATGACCCAACAAAAAATAATGTGAGGTTTGTAGTTTTTCATGGACATAATTAAGTTGATTGTAAACTTTATTTGAAAGGACAAATAAACAAAAATAGCAAGAAACCTTATAAAAGAAGAGCAACCGGGGCGCCTGGGTGGCTCAGTTGTTTAGACGACTGCCTTCGGCTCAGGTCACGATCCCGGAGACCGGGGATCGAGTCCCACATCGGGCTCCCTGCTCGGCGGGAAGCCTGCATCTCCCTCTCTTGCTCCCCCTGCTTCTGTTCCCTCCCTCGCTGTGTTTCTCTCTGTCAAATAAATAAAATCTTTAAAAAAAAGAAAAAGAAAAACAGCAGTTTAAAAAAAAAAAAAAGAAGAGCAACCTAGGGTCATGTTGGTGGCTCAGTGAGTTAAGCATCTGACTCTTGATTTCAGCTCAGGTCATGATCTCAGTGTCTTGAGATCAGTCCCCACATGGGGCTCCACGCTTAGTGGGGAGTCTGCTTCTCTCCCTCTCCTTCTGCCTTTCACCCTGCTCATGCTTTTTCTCTCTAAAATAAATAAATAATTCTTTTAAAAAGAAAGAAAGAAAAAACAATCTATGAAACATACAGCCAGGCTCCCTACAGTAAAACCAGGATGTCACAGAGCATTCCTAGACAGACAGACCAATGGAATCAAACAGAAATCCAGAAATAGGTCCATCACATATGAAAATGTAATATATGATAAAGGTAGCATTTAAAATCTGTGGGAAAAGTTGGACTTTCAGAAGTATTGTTGCAAGAAGTGAATAGCTATATGGAAACAGACAAAATAAGATGTAGCCTTCGTGCTATACATAGAGGATGTAGTTAAGTGTTTAAAGTATAACTAAATAAATAAATACAGAACCACAAGAATACTAGGAGAAAACATGGATGAATTCCCCTTGAACCTAGGAGTAGAAAAACTTTCCAAGCTATATCCTCCCAATCTGGAAGCAATAAAGGGAAAAAACAGATATATTTGCCTACATAAGCATGTCTGAAATGTAAAAAAAAAAAGAGAGAGAGAGAGAGAGAAAGAAAGAGAGAGAGAGACACACACACACAAAAAAAACAAAGCTGTATGACAAAAACAACTGAAAAAATAAAATAAATTATTATTTAAAAAACCCCATAAGAAGTAAAAAGACAAATGACCATGGGAAAAAAATTATTTAAAACTTATACCACTTACTTGATAAAAGTTCATATCCCTAATAGATAAAAAAAGCTTCTATAAATAGAGAAGAAAAAACATTATAAGCCATATTTTTAAAAATTGGCTGGAAATAAGAACAGAGATTTCAGAGAACAGAAAGGATATTTCTCTTAAGCACAGGGAAAGACACTTTCCTCATTTAGACTTAGAGAAATGTGAATTAAAAGTACATTGAGTTGCCAACTCTAAAATTCAAAAATTGACCACATAATCTGTTATTGAATCTGCAGAGAATAGACACTTGTAGAAAATGTTGGTGGGAAAGGAAGTGGTGGAACCCCTCTGGCAAACTTAGAAAATTACATATATATGTACCCTTTGACCTAGTAATCCCACTTAATGGAATCTATTCCAAATATATGATATGCTCAAATATTATGTGTGTATTTTTAAAAATATATGTTTTATATATAAATATATAGACAGAGGAAGGCAGAGACCCAGAGGCACAGAGCATTCAAACAGACAAATTATAAAAGATTGTTAAGAATCAAAAGTCCTAGCATAAAAAAAGATATAAATATAATAACAAAGAACTAACAACCCATTAATTCTAAATTTGAATTTGAAATGCTAGCATGAATTCATGATATATTTCCTAGCTCTGCAGGTTGTAAAGATCTAGGAAAAAAAAGACAAACCCAGTAGCGGTAAACATCCCTACCCATAAAACTGTGGTCTCTGAATAACATTTCCCAATTTAAAAAAAAGCAGAATTTTTTTGTAAAAGATGGCTCACACCAGAAAATGTACAAGATACACCTGAAGTATCTTATACAATAAAGCAAGGATGTTATCATTGTGGTCTTATGTGCATGGCACTGGAGCCAACGGGGTAAGTTGTGCATATTAAAAGCACAGCCATTGATTAGTTTTTCAATCTTGCTATAATAAATTATCAGACTCGATGGGTTAAAAAAATTTCATTACCATACAGTTCTGGAAGCCAGAAGTTCCAAATAGGTCTGCAGAGTTCTCTTCCTTCTGGAGGCTCTGAAGGGAGAAATCATTTCCTGTCTTTTCCAGTTTCTAGAGGCTGCCCATATCCCTTGGCTCATCCCTTCATCTCTGTGACTTCTGTTTCCATCATCCTATCTTTTAATCTGACTCTAGCATGGTCATAGGGTACAAGGGAACCAACTCATTATTGAGAAAATGAATAAATAAGGTTGAAGTATTTGTCCTGCTTTTTCTCTACAAACTGTACCTCAGAGCAGTCACAGAATTGATGACAGAACATTTCTTTTTAAAGAAATAATCCAACGAATAAATTATGAAAAGAGGGCAGTAACTCCTGATGAACCGATGGGCCCAGGCAACGACCATCAGTGACCAATAAAGCCGCTCACTTGGTAAGCTTAATAATGATGGCGTCACCTGAAGGCTCTAATCAATTTTAACATTATGAAAGGAGAGACAGCGAAAATCTACATTACTTTTGTGGTAGTTCCCCCAAAATCAAACCTGTATCTGGTAAGGCAGATCTAGCACCAGAATAGACATATCACGGGGGAGAACGAAGACAGGTCACACAAGAGCAAAAGATATAAAGCAGCAAAATACAGAATGTGGCAAATTACAATCCACATCCCACAGTTTCTTTTGCAAATAAGGTACAAAGGAAACAAAAGACAGAGATGATAACCAAAATGTTAAGAGACTTAACAGACATATCAACCCAGCGAAGTGTGTGGATCTTGTTTGAATTCATAGTGAACAAGTCGAGCATAAAAATTATTGATAATGAGACATAATGAGAGAATTTTGAATGCTGACAAAATACCTGATGGCATTAAGGAATTGTGGTAACTGGCTATTTTATAAATCTAACCTTTTTGAAAGAGAGGCACTGAAATCCTTCCAGAAGAAATGATATGAATGATACAATGTCTTGGATTTGCCTCAAAGTAGTCCAGTTTGAGAGGGGTCGTTCTCTAGTCTCTAGTCTTACTGGCTATTACAAGGCATTTAAAATATGTGGTCAAGTTGTATTCGGGGAGGCTGAGGTAGTTGGGGGCCCCAGCAGCAAGGTGTAAGAGAATTGAGGAGACAACATTTCGAAGAGACGATGTCGTGCTTGAGTAAACATAGGAGTGTGTATTTCTCAGTTCCGTATGGCTGTAGAAGAGACTAATGGCCTATTATGGGATATTTTGGCCCAGTTGTGACCACATACCTGGAGGTCTTGTACCTGAACAGCAGGGAAACAATCCAGGAGTCAATGAAGTTGAGTGTGACCGTCTTGCGAACACACAGATTCATACCAATCCGAAAGACCCTAATGAGGGGTTTCTGTGTCCAGTCTGACAGCGGTGCAGATCATTCGTGAATGTCCACGAAGGTATTCGTTTAATGGGAGAATGTGTAATTGTATCTTCTCAATGAAACCTCATTATCTTCAAGAGACTTCCTCACATAAAGATGGGGGCGGGGGGAATCAATGTGCAGGTTTTCTCTGCCTAGCAGGAAAGAGAATTTTCTGCCATAGGGTAATTTTGAGCTCCTGTAATCTTCCAATTATGTTTGATTGCAGTGCCTTTTTCCTGTCTCAGTATTAAAGGATGGTCAGCACTTTTCTGCAACCAAAACCATCTTTCAGATGAAGCAGCCACTTATTTCAATAGCTTGTTTATAATCAGCTGCTCTTTGGTTACATGGGACATCCTTGCCTTTGAGGAAGAGACCACCCCAGGACTTCTCCCAGCTCCTAGTCAACAACAGATAACAGGTGTTCGTGACCTTCTACGGGTGGGTGAACCTTCAGCCAAGGTGCAGGGGCACCCCAAGAATAGGGAGCAGGGGTGTCTGTCATCAAGAAGGTCAGCATGCCAGTGGGAGAATTATATATATAGGGAGATGTATGAGAAGTCCCATAATGATTCCGCCAGTCATTCATTCCACAGATGCTAAATATCAGATGCTATGCTAGACAGTGAAAGCAAAGTGATGAGTAAGTCAGAATCCTTTAGGGAGGCACACATATGAGCAAATAATTTAAATGCCACTTGGTGAGTGTAATGCTCCAGGCTGACCGAGTGACTACTTTGAAAGAGGACAGTATGGAGGGGTGGGGTGCAGGGAATGAAAAGAATAAACATGAGAAAAACTGACAAACATGACCTCTGCCAGGTGATCACAGTCAATGTCAGTAGTGAAAAGTCATGTTGCTAGTTCCTTGATATGATGTGATGAAAATGATACTTCTCCCCTGTGCTCTTCCTCTTCAGGGCCCACAACCCCCATTCAATCATGAGAAAAAAACATCAGACAAACCCCAATAGACAGCTTCTACAAGATATCTGACCAATGTTTCCAAAACTGTCGAGATCATCAAAACAAGCAAAGTCTGAGAACCCGTCCCAGCCAAGAAGAGCCAAAAGAGACAGGGCAACTAAATGTCATGTGACATCCTGAGAGAGAAGGTGATTAGGCAAAAACAATGGAAATCTGAATACACTATGGACTAGAGATAATAATCCTACCAATAATATCGTAATAGCAATATCAGTAATGATATCAATATTAATTAATGGTCACAAAGGTGCTGTCCTAGTGTAAGATGTTAATATGGAGGGCATTGTGCTCAGGGTATTGTGAACAATTGCCGTATTTCCTTCATTTTCCATAAATCTAAGCTGTCCTAAAAAATATGGTATATTAATTAACGAAATAAATGAAGCCAGAAGATATTGCCAGACCAGTCTGTGAACTTGATCCCATGTGGATGTGCAGGGAGGAGTGGCAAGATAGAGGAAAGGCACAGTGAGGAGTGAGTTAGCTAGCTGGAAAGAATTCGCACAAAGAGATAAGGGATGGATGCAGGAGCAGTGAAGAGGGAGGGTCTGGGGTCAAAAGATGCCTGGGAGTTAAGGGGGAAGGAGGTGGAGGAAGTGGTACTTAAGGTGAACTTCAAAAAACACAAATAATGGAAGGTCTCAAAAAGAAAAAAAAAAAAAAAAGAATTCCATCTGAGCAAAGGATCTGTAGCTTTGTTGTGCTTTAAGGTTTTTTTTTTAAGATTTTTTTTTTTATTTATTTGAGCCAGAGGGAGAGAAAAAGAAAGCACATGTGGGAGGAGGGTTAGAGGGAGAGGGAGAAGCAGGCTCCCCGCTGAGCAGGGAGCCCGATGGGGAGCTCAATCGCAGGACCCAATCGGAGGATGTTTTTACTGTTGATCTGGGAGCCAACATTCTGGGTCACAGCAGTGATGGAAAGGAGGAGGAGGTGGGGTGACAGGAAGAGGAGATACCATCCAATAGAGCTTTCAACCCATTCAGGACCTATTATTAAAATACTAATATTGCATACTAATATTGTAGAACAGATCACTGGGAATAAATTCTAAAATCTCTCAGGGGGATTTCAGAACCCAGGTACCCTTTTTTCTTACTGGTAAACTTTGATAAATAGTCTTTCCTGAAAGAGGGACAGGCAGAGGCCAAGTTTTAGAAGCAGAAATTGTTTACTGAATGAATGAATGAAAGAATAGCAATTGTAACCACCAGTTACACCTACCTACCAGTAACCACCCTTGAAAGAGGCTTTGCAATCCTGGTGAAATAGTCAAACTGCTACATTCATTTATAAAGATCTGATTCTAAAATTTTAGTAGAGTGAAGTATCTTTTTTAAAGGCAATAGAGGAAATGGTTCCTTAAAAAAACCTTATCGTGAGTTTTTTGGCTAAGAGAAATAATTTTTGTTAAAAGAAAGTAATTACCACAGAGAAAATCTGTCTAATATGATCAAATTAGTGGTTTTCCTGTCTCACTAAGTGGGCCCCCATAAGTTATTCCCCCAGAAAGAGTCTCTCTCCTTCACATGGCTGCAAACAGATCTGTAATTCATCCAGGATTTGGCCAGGTATGTTTCACAAGTTCATCCTTCCCCTGGGCTTGTAAGCTTTGTTTGAACACTCATACACTGAGACAGATCAAGGGAGAGGGAGAGAGGGTAGAAACAGGAGCAACTGTTATTCAGAGCTGAATAATTCTTCTAACATTCTAGAACTTCAAATTGTTTTTATTCCAATGTGAAATGATTAGCTTTGAGCAGTCTTGACATGTATCAGATGGTTATGAAAAGAAAGCAAAATTGGTCATGACCAAAAGGCCCATTTTTGCAGAAGTTCACTGCTCAGTGCACCCAATCGGGCAGCCCCCTGGGGGGAGAGGAGAAAAGAGGAGGTCTGCAGTGTAGAGGCCACCAGATGATCAGACCCTTCAGACGGCTGCAGGAGTTGATCTGGTGTTCAGATAAACGTGGCATTCATGCTAGCCATCTGTCCACAGGTCAGTGGGGACAGAGACTCAAAATCATTATCTCTAATGAATGAATATACAATGACAGTCTTGTGTGTAGCAAAGGATCACCACATCGGAACATGGTAGGGGAAATCAGGCATTGGGTAAAAGTGCAAGGGAAAAGCGCTATGTGTGTGTGCGCATGCGCTTGGTTTCCTTTAACCCTTAATGTCTGCGATAAACTTGAAAGAGAGGTGTTTTCACTTGGCAGCTTTGCCCCTTCCTTGCCCAGAATATCACTGACGTTGTGCAGAGATACTTTGGCGGAAGGGGTTTCTGCATAGCACCCTCTTTTTCCTCCAACGGGCCTGCCATCTTGTCACCTCATTTTCTTAAAAGATTTTATTTATTTACTTGACAGAGAGAGAGATCACAAGTAGGCAGAGAAACAGGGGGAAACAGGCTCCTCGCGGAGCAGAGAGCCCCAGGCAGGCCTCCCTCCCAGGACCCTGAGATCATGACCTGAGCCAAAGACAGAGGCTTAATCCACTGAGCCACCCAGACACCCTTGTCACCTCATTTTTTTTCTTGGGCTCTTATGGGACAGGAAGCTGACTTCCTCCCTTAGCTCAATGCCATGCATGCTTTAAGGGGCGCCTGGGTGGCTCAGTCATTAAGCATCTGCCTTGGGCTCACGTCATGATCCCGGATCAGGGATGGAACCCCGCATGGGGCTCCCTGCTCCCCGAGAAGCTGCTCCCCTGCTTGTGTTCCCTCTCTAGCTTGTTTCTCTCTGCCAAATAGATAAATAAAATCTCTAAAAAATAAATTAAATAAATAAATAAAAGTTAAGAGCCTGTGATACTAGATATATCATGATTTTAGCGAAAACAGCTAACCCTTCAGTCTCTTATTTGATACACATTTTTATTGCTTTCCAAGGTGAATTCATAAACCACGCACCACACATACAAATATACATACACAAAAATACATATGTACATATATATGTATATACATATATGTATAATTTAACAGAAATTCTAATTGCAAGAAATGGATATTTACTGAATAGGCACAAAAGAGAATTAAAGATAAAGAAAAGTTTCCTGGTTTTATAAACTTTATAGCCTAATGTAGAAGATAAATTGGTGCATAAATAATTATAAAGAAAATTAAATAGGAACCAAAGCAGAAGTAGAGCAGAACCCCAAAAAACATGCTAAAGTAAATAGGGAAGGGAAGGACCAAGGAAGGGACCCATCAGGAATAGTATCTCTGCAGGACACTTTGTTTTAAAGACATTGTTGTCTTTGTTTTTGACAATTCCCTTCCAATTTGGGAATCATCGGCCCTGTTTTTCAAATTGAAAAGTTCAACCATAGAAAAGTTAAGTGAAAAATGCAAAGGCACACAAGAAGTAAGAGGCAGATCTGGAATTTGAACTCTGACTTCAAAACCCATGTTGGTAGAAATCTATAAAGACGATATGAGAGAGATGGCATTTGAGCTGGGGCAGCCAGCAAAAAAAAAACGTTTGCTCTAGAAAGAAAGGCCAGATGAACTTAGAGATGAGATAACACATCACGCCTGAGGAATAGTCAGAGGTCAAGTGCATTGGGAATAAGCTTGGGGCAGAAAGTACAGACGCATGATGACAAAAGACTGGATGTCACACCTTGTGGAAGGTTTGAATGCTACAGTAAGAAGTTTGGGCTTGATTCTGTGAGCAGTGGGGACTAACTAGAATGGAATCTCAGAGTCCAAGACTAAGTTAGGTCCTCATTGAAAATTTGGTCGTGTTCGGCGATATCTGAACAGCTGATTTGATGGACTCAGGTCTTCGGGCAGGTGGGACCAAAGAACCTCTTGGGATGCACGAGGATGAAACCCTTGGACCTTGACTCCTTGGACTTGATCAGCAGCAGAAAGGGCCACTTTCTATTCCTTAGCAGCGTGTGAGCTGGGCAAGGACCCCTACCTGGTGGCAGATAAGGCAGGCACATAGGCCAGATGGAAAGAACACTCCAGATTAAAGGGAAGGAGGCATTAAGTACATCACAAAGTACTAAGACCTAAAATTTCTTCTGGTCCAAACCCCTGGTCTAAAATCAGCTTTTGGGAGGAGGCTGTGATGAAAGACAGGGACCTTCACACCTGGGACACCAAAGTCTCCCTATGACTGTGAAGGTAGGAAGCTGTGCTCCTCTTGGCCTTTTGATTGGTACCTCCCAGGTGGAAAGCATATGTTCATCATATATTCTCACATGGGCCTGTGGGAGTGTGAAGGAGAAAATATGTCTCATGCAATGGACTGAGGCATATCCTCCTGTATTTCTATGAAGGATATCTCTTTGCTTGTTCTAGAGCTTTAGGTAGTGGGGCACACTTTAGACTCGGCACACACTTACGAGCCTGCAGAGCTGCTCCCAAGAAGTATAGGCAGTGAACATCATCTTGGTGCTCTCCTTCTGCCTTGCTCCAGCTTGCTGGTATCACTCAGAAAAAAAGCTTATACCTTTGTTTGGAACCCTGATTTTTGCAACTGCCACAGAGGAGATGCCTCCAGACCACCTGATCCTGGTGGTCCGTTGGGCTTACACTTGTAGTCCCACAGGACTATACAATTAAAAAATATATTTGTATACTTTTAAAAGCTGATGCCTGAGAACCTGGTTTTTAGTCAACCTGTATCTAGGTGTCAAAATCATTCCCAGTGGGACACAGACAGGTCTTAGTACATCCTCAACTACTGGGAGCTATTAAAAAAATATAATAAGTTGCTTGGACAAGCACAAAAGTTTGAAAGACAACAAACAGCTGAGGCAATGTTGAACAACATGGTTAATGTCCTAGACAAGGCCACTCCTTCAATACTGGGAAAGGTGGTCATTTTATCCCCTGTGTAGGAACCAACACAGAGAATCAAGCAAAATGAAAGAACAAAGGAATATGTTCCAAATGAAAGAACAAGACAATACCTCAGAAGGAAATCTTTAATGAAATGGAGATAATTATTTGCCTGATAAAGAGTTCAAGGTCATGGTTATAAAGATGCTCACTGAAGTAGGGAGAAGAATGGATGAACACAGTGACAACCTCGACAAAGAGATGGAAAACATAAGACGTGCCAAACAGAAAACACAGAGCTGAAGAATATAACTGAACTGAAAAATGCACTAGAGGGGCTCAACAACAAGCCAGATGAAGCAGAAGAAAAGATCAGTCAACTTGAAGACAAAGCAGTGGAATTTACCCAATATAGAACAACAATAAAAAAAAAAAAAGAATTTTAAAAATGAAGATGGCTTAAGGGGACATCAAATGGCCAAACAGTCACATATAGGGTTCCCAGAAGGAAGAGAGATGGAAAATGGAGTCGAAATCTTATTCAAAGAAATAAGGGCTGAAAACTTCTCTAACCTGGAGAAGGAAACAGATTCCCAGACAACACATTCCAGAGTGTTCTAAATAAAAGGATCCCACAAAGGACGCACACCAAGACACAGTATTATTAAAATGTTAAAAGTTAAAGACAAGGGGTCCCTAGGTGGCTCAGTTGGTTAAACCACTGCCTTCTGTTCAGGTCATGATCCTGGAGTTCCAGGATCAAGTTCTGCATCAGGTTCCCAGCTCCACAGGGAGTCTGCTTCTCCCTCTGACCTCTCTCTCTCTCTCTCTCAAATAAATAAATAAATAAATAAATAAATAAATAAATAAATAAATAAAACCTTTTTTAAATATTTAAAGACAAGGAGATAATATTAAAAGTGGCAAGAGAAACACAACTTGTTACAAATAAGGGAACCCCCACTGAACTCTCAGCAGATCTTTCAGCAGAAACTTTGCAGGCCAGAAGAAAGAGCATGATATATTGAAAGTACTGAAAGAAAAAAGCCTCCAACCAAAAATGCTCCACCCAGCAATGTTATCATTCAGAAATGAAAGAGATACAAAGAATTTTCCAGACAATCAAAAGTTAACGAACTTCCTCACCACAAAACTGGCCTTACAAGAAATGTTAAAGGGAGTTCTTTAAGCTGAAAAGAAAGGGTGCTAATTAAGAACAAGAACACATATTAAAAAGTGGGAGGGCACCCACCTGGCTCAGCTGTTAAGCATTAGCCTTCTGCTCAGGTAATGATCCCAGGGTCCTGAGATCAAACCCACATCAGGCTCCCTACTCAGCAGGAAGTCTGCTTCTCCCTCTCCCACTCCCCTTGCTTCTGTTCCCTCTCTCACTGTTTCTCTCTCTGTCAAATAAACAAAATTTAAAAAATCTAAAAAAATAATTAAAAAATAAATCTCATTGGAAAGGTAAATATATGGTAAAGGTAGTGGGTTAATCACTTATAAAGTGAATATAAAGATTAAAGACAAAAGTAGTTAAAATAAGGATGGTTACAAAAATTAGTTAAGGGATACAAAAGATAAAAAGATGTAAAATGTGACATCAAAAGGAAAACATGAGAAAAATAAAAATACTGAGATATAGAATGAAATCAGGGGCCCCTGGGTGGCTCAGTCAGTTAAGCATCTGACTCTTAGTTTCAGCTCAGGTTATGATCTGAAGTTTATGAGATTTACCACTGTGTCAGGCTTCATGCTCAGTGGGAGTCTGCTTCTCTTCTTCTCCCTGTACTCCTCCCCCCCACTTACATGATCTCTCTCTCTCAAATAAATAAATCTTTAAAAAAATAATAGAATCAATCTTACATTATTATGACATTAAAATAAACTGTTACAGATATAAGTTGCTATATGTAAGCCTCATGGTAACCACAAAGCTGAAACCTATCATAAATATACAAAAGATATAGAGAAAGGAATATAAGCATATCAATAAAGAAAATTACCAAACCACAAAGGGACAGAGCAAGAGAAAAAGGAAGGAACCAAGAACTACTAAAAGCAGACAGAAAATAATTAACAAAATGGCAATAAACAGATATCTAACAATAATTACTTTAAATACAAATGAAGGATATTCTCCAATCAAAAGAAATCCAGTAGGGACACCTGGGTGCCTCAATCAGTTAAAGGTCCAACTCTTTATTTCCGTTCAAGTCATGATCTCAGTGTCATGGGATCAAGCCCAGCATCAGGCTCTGCACTCAACAGGGAGTCTGCTTGTGGTTCTCTCTCTCTTTCTCACTCTCCCCTTCCTCCCATGCTTGTACTTTCTCTCTCAAATAAATAAATCCTTAAAAAGACATGGTTTATTAGAATATTTTTTTAAAAGACAGAGTAGTTGAATTGATTAAAAAGAAAAGACCTATCTGTATGCTACCTACAAGAGACTTGCTTTAGATGTAAGGACACATACAGACTGATAGTGAAAAAATAGAGAAAGCAAAACAAAGCTGGAGTAGCTAGCTATATTTACATCAGACAAAATAGACTTTAAAATAAAGACTGTAATAAGAGATAAAGATAGGTGTCATATAACAATGAAGAGATCAAGCCCCCCCCAAAATATATAGCATTTATAAATATTTATGCAGAGGGGCACCTAAATATATAAAGCAAATATTAACAGACCTAAAGCAAGAAATAGAAAGCAATACAATCATGGTTGGAGACTTTAATACTATACCTATACCAATAAATAGGTCAATCCAGACAGAAAATCAGTAAGAAGACATCTTAAACAATACATTATACCAGATAGACTTAGATATTTACAGAACTTTCCATCCAAAAGCAACAGAATATACATTCTTTACAAGTGTACATGGAATATTCTCCAGAAGAGATCATATATTAGGCTACAAAACAAGTCCTAATAAATTTAAGAGGATTGAAATAATATCAAGTGTCTTTTCTCAACACAACAGTGTGAAATTAGAAATAAATTACCCAAAGAAAACTAAAAAATTCACAAATATGTGGAGATTAAACAACATGCTACTGAACATTCAACTGAAACTAACAGCTTGTTCTCTGAAAAGATAAACAAAATTGACAAAACTTTAGCTAGACCCATCAAAAAGAGTGAGAGAGAACACAAATAAAATAAAAATTGAAAAAAGGATATGTTACACCTAATACCAGAGAAATATAAAGAATTGGAAGTACTATGAACAACTATACACCAAAAAAAAAAGGACAACCTAGAAAAGATGGAAACAACTAGAAACATACAACCCACTAAAAATGAATTGGAGTGAAATAAAAAATCTGAACAGACTAATTACTAGTAAGAAGATTGAATCAGTAATAAAAACCTCCCAATAAACAAAAGTCAAGGACCAGGGAGCTTCACTGGTGAATTCTACCAAACATTCAAAGAAGAATTCATACCAGTCCCTACCAACTCTTCCAAAAAATAGAAGAGAAGATAAATCTTCCAAACTCATTTTATAAGCCCAGCTTTGCCCTGATAAGAAAAGCAGACAAAGATGCCACAAGAAAAGAAGATTACAGGCCAGCATCTTTGATGAACATAGGTACAAAAACCACCAACAAAATACAACTAACTGAATTCAACAATACATTAAAAGAATCATACATAAGTGGGATTTATTCCAGAGATGCAAGGATGGTTCAACGTCAGCAAATCAGTCAATGTGATAAACCACATTAACAAAATGATGGATAAAAATCATATGATTTCCTCAGTAGATGCAGAAAAGGCATCTGACAAAATTTAATACCCATTTACGATAAAACTGTTAATAGAGTGGGTATAGAAAGAACATACCTCAAGATAATAAAAGCCATATATTAGAAGCCCACAGTTAACATCATGCCTAATGGTAAAAAGCTAAAAGCTTTTCTTCTGAGATCAGGAGCAAGACAAGGATGCTCACTGTCACCACTTTTATTCAACATAGTAGTGAATGTCCTAGCCATAGCAATTAGATAAGAAAAAAAAAAGTTATTCCAAATTGGAAAGGAAGTAATGGTCATTCTTTACAGATGATATGATATTACTTATAGAAAACCCTAAAGACTCCAACAAAAAACTGCTAAAACTAGTAAACAAATCTAGTAAAGTCACAGGCTGCAAATTCAACATATAAAAATCTATTGCATTTCTCTGTACTAATAATGAACAATCAGAAAGAGAAATTTTTTAAAAATCCCATCTGCAAGAATAAAATGCCTAGAAATAAATTTAACCGAGGTAAAACATCTATATATTAAAAACTTCAAGACATTTAAGAAAGAAATTGAAGGAGGCACAAATAAATGGAAAGATATTTTGTGCCCGTGGTCTGGAAAAATTAATACTGTCAAAATGTCTATATTATCCAAAGCAATATACAGATTCAATACGATCTTTATCAGAATTCCAATGGCATTTTTCATAAAAATAGAACTAGCAGGGGGCCTGAGTGGCTCAGAGGGTTAAGCCTCTGCTTTTGGCTCAGGTCATGATCTCAGGGTCTTGGAATCAAGCCCCACGTCAGGCTCTCTGCTCAGCGGGAAGTCTGCTTCTTCCTCTCTCTCTGCCTGCCTCTCTGCCTATTTGTGATCTCTCTCTGTCAAATAAATGAATAAAATCTTTAAAAAAATAAAATAGAACTAGAAATCCTAAAATTTGTATGGAACTATCAAAGAACCTATATAGCTAAAGCAATCTTAAGAAGCACAAAGCTGAAAGCATAGTGCACTCTGATTTCAAACTACATTTCAAAGGTATAATAATTAAAACAGTAAGTATGGTATTGGCACAAAAACAGACATATAGATATATGGTCAATTAATTTATAATGAAGGAGTCAAGAGTTTACAATGGGGAAATGTCATCTCTTCAATAAATGGTGTTAGGAAAATTAGACTGCCAGGTGCAAAAGAATAACACTGGCCCACTATCTTACACCATGCACAAAAATTAACTCAAAATGGATTAAAGACCTATATGAAAGACCTAAAACCATTAAACTCCTAGAAGAAAATGCTGATGGTAAGCTCCTTGATATGGCCTTTGTAGTGATTTTTTGAATCTGATACAAGAAGTAAAAATAAACAAGTAGAACTATCAAACCAAAAAGATTCTGCACAACAAAGGAAACCATCAACAAACCAAAAGGCAACCTACTAAATGGGAGAAAGGATTCATAAGGCACATAGTTGATAAGAAGCTAATATCCAAATATATACATAATTCATATAAATCAGTAGTATTAAAAAAATCCAATTCAAAATGGATATAAGATCTGAAGATAATTTTTTCCAAAGAAGACATACAGATGGCCAACAGGTACATGAAAAGATACTCGATACCATTAATCATCAGGGGAAAAATCAAAACAATAGGATATCATCTCACAACCGTTAGAATGGTTATTATCAAAAAGACAAGAAATAATGAATGTTGGCAAGCATGTGGAGAAAAGAAAACGTCTGTGCACTATTGGTAGGAATATAAATTGGTGCAACCCAATAGAAAGCAGTATGGAAGTTTCTCAGAAAGTTGAAAATAGAGCCACCATATGATCCAGCAATTCCACTTCTGGGTATTTATCCAAAAGGAAAAAAACAAAAACACTAACTCAAAGACTCAAAAATATATGGAGCCTTATATTCATTAAAGCATCATTTACAATAGCCAAGGTATGGAAATAACCTCAGTGTCCACTGATGAATGAATGGATAAAGAAACTGTGATTAGATAGATAGATAGATAGATAGATAGATGATAGATAGATAGATAGATAAAAGAGGCCACAAAAAATAATGAAATTGCCACTTGTGATAATATGAGTGAAACTCAAGGCCATTATGTTAAGTGAAATAAGCCATATAGAAAAAGAAAAATACCATATGATCTCACTTATATGTGGAATTTATAGATGATAGATAGATATAGATAGATGATAGATAGAGATAAATGATAGATAGAGATGATAGAGATAGATAGATATAGATATAGAGATAGATAGATAGATAGATAGATAGATAGATAGATAGATAGATGAGAGATAGATGAGAGATGACGGATACTAAGCTCACAGATATAGGGAATGTCTTGATGGTTGTCAGAGAAAGGAGATGGGGGTAAAAGAAATGGGCAAACTATTTTGTTTTGTTGTAGTATAAATAAATTGAAAAAAGATAAAATAATATAGAAAGATCTTATTTTAAAAAAATGTGTCGGGGTGCCTGGGTGGCTCAGTTGGTTAAGCTACTGCCTTAGGCTCAGGTCATGATCCCAGAGACCCGGGATCGAGCCCCGCATTGGGCTCCCTGCTCGGCGAGAAGCCTGCTTCTCCCTCTCTCACCTCTCCTTGCTTGTGCTCCCTCTCTCACTGTGTTTCTCTCTGTCAAATAAATAAATAAAATCTTTTTTAAAAAATGTGTCATGTAAAGAAAAGACATGCACAAAATGCCCACATGTATTTGAAGAATTTGGGGACAATCATCACAGCAACCTATTTTGGAAAGACCACGGATGGATATGGAAGACAAATGCTACTGGTTTGGGGGAATCCAAGGACTCCAGGTCCGAGCTTGAGGATGCCATATGGAAAGGATGTAGTTCCAAGTAACTGGGAGTTCCTCCAAGTGTGGTCCATAGGTCTCTAATGTTTCTCAGTGGTCTTGCAAATGGTCTACAGGTGGCGTGATGGTTTCAACTGAAAACTTGTTGAAACAACCATATTCACAAAGATTTCACAAATTTGAAATGAAAGAGTTTTGTCAATCAGAGAAGAACAATTATCATATGGTTTCACTCGTATGTGGAATATGAGAAACAGCACAGAGGATCATAGAGGAAGAGAGGGAATGCTGAAGGGAAAATCATCAGAGAGGGAGAAAAACCATTGAAAGATTCTTTCAACTATAGGAAACAAATGGAAGGTTGCTGAAGGGGAGGTGAGTGGGGGATGGGGTAAATGGATGATGGGCATTAAGGAGGGCACATGATGTGAACAGCACTGGGTATTATGCACAACTGATGAATTACTGAACTATCTGAAACTAATGATGTACTATATGTTCTCTAAATTTAAATTTTAAAAAAATTAATGATTTTTCAAATCACAGGATTATGTGATTTTATGTAATCCCTATATGTGTAATGGTTTTGCATGTCCCATGAGGATTATGTTGTCAGGTGACCTTAAGATGGCATACTAAGAGAATTGTTTTTCATCTCATTGTTTCTTCACCTTCATCTTATTCCTTACCATTGTATGTATAAAATTCTCCAAACACCAAAAGTATGAATCAGTGGCTGAAACATAGTTTAGAGAAGTATAGGAGTAGTGAGAATAGTAGTAAATATTACAACTCAGAACAAGGTCATAAATGAATGAGTGACGGTAACATGGATCAAATGGAGAACACGATCCCATATATGGGAGAGCACAGAAGCTGCCCTTGAAGATTTTGCTCAATTGGCCAAAAAGAAAAAAAGGGAAAAATGTGATTAATAAGTAAAATGATATACTCAGAAATTGGAATGCTTGGACCGACACTCTGCTCATCCTTAGTCCCAGCACACTGTATTAGTCATAGAGTGTCACAGAGTTATTTTTTGATCCAGCTTATTGACTTTTCTACTCAGCCAGTCTGAACATTTCAGAACACATAGATAAAATGCTTCCCAGCAGTGAATTAATGAATTGTATCACTAAAATTGAGGAATAAGAAACCCTGGAATCAAAGGAGCATTTTTCAAAGATAAATTTTCATGACACAAAAACAGGTACAATTGTACTGTTGCCAAGGAGCTTGTAAAACCACCTGCCAAGTTAATCACAAATACTCTGCTCCGAGAGAGAGAAAAAGAAAGTAGCAAACTTTCTTTAGAAACTAATACTGATGGGTGATCAATATATCAGTGGCATCTGAAGTGAAACAGCAATTATTATCACTACTGAGAGAAAGATGATGAATGCAATCTTAGCATACACATAGCAAAGTGAAAACTGTCCAGTAATTTCTTATATTTATGGCTGAAAGCCATGCTATAAACAAATGGTTTTTCCCCCTGTTGATAATGATTGCTTTGTGGACCATGATATAGAGATCCAGCAGGCAGAGAACTAGCCCCGGGTACCACAAGAGAATGGCAAGAAGAGATGAAAATAAAAGGTTAACCCTAAGTGTCAACTCAGCCATCATTTAGATAACACTGGACATCGTTAGTATGTCTCCTGAACTTGATTCAAGATTCGAGGAAATGCTGAAACTGGTCAGTCTGCTTTCTCAAACTTAATAAGAATCTGCTCTGTAGGGAAGAGGTTCTCGTTTAAGCTTTGAAATAAGTAATCTGATTAAGATTTTTCTGCAAAACACGGATAATACAAGATCATTTCCATTACTGCAACGGGCTTCCTCAAGTGAATTCCATGTTGGCAATATTTTGAAATCTTGGACCTATCAGTTCAGGACCGGGATACATGAATGCAAATTACATGTGTTTGTGTTGAGAATAACATACCAAGATGTCTTAATAAGGCTAGATTTTGGTGCAAATTTTAATGATTTCTTCATGATTTTCTTCTCCGAGAAACTGATGCTGTGATATTTTAAAACTACACCTTAATGCAGTATCTGTGGAATAAATACCTTTCAAAGCCAAATACTATCAAAGAGCTGTTAAATCCCCATGGCGAGTTGCAACAGTGAGCCTACCAGGCACATCCATCTCACTGGTATGAACAGGGGCTCGGTACAAAATTACTGTTTATCATTGTTTCTTGTTCTACCTTGAGACCAGTTGCCAGGGAAACACCTGTTAGAGAAGGCTGTTTTATATCCTCTAAGCTCGACACAGCGCCTGATGCACTAAAGTCACTCAGAAACATGTCATTAAACATACAAGTGAATGGGCCATCTAGAGGATCCAACTCTTAACATTCTGTAATAATATGATCACAAAAATAATTACTCTCCATCTTTTTAACCTTTCGAGTTTTGGAGTCCTATTTAAAATCTCTCTGCTGCCCTCCCTTCTCTCTGATTCCCTGGGTTTGCTTCCAAAGCAAAGTCACCCATCATCTTACAGACACCCACGTGGAACAAGCAAGGAACTTCCCCCCTAAGGATGCTGTGGCGTTTTTGACCCACCTGCCCAGCAGGCAGCAGGCTCACAATAGATGTTTGTCTATTTGTTCTTGCTGTTGCAAGCTAAGGAAGTGGGTTCTTTGGATGTTTATCCCTAGATCTAGTCTCCTTAGAGTTTGGGGGATGGAAAGGAGGACTTTATTCTTTATTTTATTCTTGATGAATTGATGAGTTGATACTTACAACCATTGAACTCTTCTTTTTTTTTTAGGATTCTATTTACTATTTATTTATTTGACAGAGAGGGAGATCACAAGTAGGCAGAGAGGCAGGCAGAGAGAGGAGGAAGCAGACTCCCCGCTGAGCAGAGAGCCCGATGCGGGCCTTGATCCCAGGACCCTGAGATCATGACCTGAGCTGAAGGCAGAGGCTTAACCCACTGAACCACCCAGGCGCTCAGCATTGAACTCTTCTTAAAATACTAACAATCTGCTTTGTAACTTGTTCTAGAATTCCGCAGGAAATCAGCTGGAGCCTCCTCCATCTATAGCTTCCAGAATCTATGGTTTTGTACATTGTGAGCAAAAAAACAAAACAAAACAAAACAAAAAACTGTAGTATTGACTATTTGCCACTGTTTAAACAAATCTCCAGCTCTTGGGATTTTGGACGGATTACAAGAGGGGCTCAGATCAAAATCTCTAGCACCGTTTTAACCTCCGGAACAAAAGGTATTCAGGCCTGGATTCTTTGAATCATTCACAGTGAACTTGAGTGCTCACATCAGGGCCCATTCCAAGGACCAGAACTAGAAAAATATATGGATCTCATTACTCTGGAGAAGTAAAGGCTCTTAACTACCAAGGTAAGAAAAGGCATCCTAGGGAAGAGCTCTATGATATTAGTCTTAGAAGGAAAGGGGAGTAACCAGTGATATCTTCCTAAGGAAACCCACACCTTCTCATCTGGGATTCTCATAATTAAACTTAGTTCTGCTCCCTCCAGTCCAACTTTCAAAGATTAGTTATGATTGTTCTAAAGCATAGACTGACCTTTTAACCCTTACTTAAAATATTTTTATGGCTTGTCCTCATTGACAAAATAGGTCAAATCCGAATCCCTTACCATGGACCATGGCTTAGGATGTCCACCATGGCTGATGGCTGACCTCATCTCTATGTGCTACTCCTTGTAGTTCCCTTGGTCCTTGCGGCCAGTCATCTCGCTGAGTCCCAGTGACCCCTCAAAACTGAGCATGGGTGTCTTTCCTTCAAGGGGCCTTCTCCAACTCACCCAGCATGGTGAAATGCTTCTTTTGAGCTTGCAGAGGGCCCTGTACTCTCCTGGATAGTAGACCCCAAACATTCTCAAGGACTGGAGTCTGAGACCATCACCACCTCCCAGATTTCTAAATAATATTCCAGCATACCATTTCCCCCCATAAAATGCAGTAAAAATGACTGTGCTTGTTATCACATACACGATGACAAGTGGTGACTGTCCCACTTCCTGGAGGGCGGGTGTTTGACAGCTGACCTGGTCACACACTCGCTGGCAGTCTACCCTCCTGATATTCTCACATGCATGAGTCAGACTGTGCCCTTCAGTAAGTTCCTATTGCTGCTGTCACAAAGGATCACAAACACAGTGGCTTCAAATGCCATAGATTTGTTAGCTTATAGTTCTGGAGTGCAGAAACCCAAAATGGGTGTCATTGGGTTAAAATCAAGAAGGAGCAGGGCTGCGTTCCTAATGGAGGCTCAAGAGGGTCCATTTACCTGCCTTTTCCAGCTTCCAGAAGCTTTCTACATCACTTGGCTCATGGCCCTGCATCACTCTGACCTCTCCCAGAGTCTCTCTCCTTTCCTGACTTCGACCCTCTTCCCTTTCACTTCCAAGGACCCTTGTGATTACACTGTGCAGACTCAGATCATCCGGGATAGTCTCCCCAACATGAAATGTTTAACCTCATTTCATCTGCACAGTGCCTTTGCCAGGTAAGATAAACTAGTCTCAGGATCCAGGCAGTAGTGTGGTCATCTAGGGGAGCCATGATACTATCTACCACATGTCCCAGTATGTTACAAGAAAGTACGCATCACTAGTCTTTGGGTTTTCCTGTAACAATCTCAAGCTCAAGTGATAAAACCAAGACTTTGGGAAGGATGGTCTCTTGCTTGTTTTCCCCTTCTCAGTCATGAGCACCTTGAGGGCAAGGTTCATGTCTCAGTCATGTCTGCATTCCTGGCCCATGGATGTGTTCTTTGCATATTCACTGAGATGAAATTGTTATCTTTACTGAGGACAAGAGCTCTACAAGTTCATTCAGGGAAACTCTCCAACACTTGGCTAAGGAACGACCTGCTTAATCTTTTCCCAAGCATAAAGTACAGTTAAATAGGCTTTATTTTCTATATCGTATTTAGCCCTCTCTTCGTCATTTTGATCAGACGAGCATCTCCACTCTCATTGCTAAGTGGGACCGCGTTTCAACTCTGCAACTTTGGGTTGTAGGCAGATTGAGGACTGACTGTGCCGGCCAATTCAACGACTGGCCTCCGCTGGGGGCACCAGAGCACTTCAGAACGCCTGCCATCTGGAGTCATCTTGGGGGTGCAGCAAAGGCTGTGCCCCTGCAGCCCCATCAGAGGCTGCCTGTCTCTCCTCAGCCCTGCAGCCTGAAAGCCCCCTACCTGCAGAGGGAGCATGGGCCCCACCTTCTAGCAGGCTCTGCAATGGGTCTAGAGGAGGGCCTGGTTCTTAGCGGCCACTCTGTAACTACGTGCTCCTGCCCCCAAGATCTCCACTTACTTAGCCCCCTCGCCTCGGAGGGCACACTGATGTGTGGAGTTTCATCCAGGGACAAAGGCACCAGGAATCACAGCTCTCCTGCTTTAGTCTCAGGCATGCCAGCATTCCAACTGACCCAGAGAGCCTCGTGTGGGGTGTGACCTGCCTACCTCACTTCTGCAGTCCAGGGCTCTCTGCAGCGTCAACAAGCAAGCTCCCATTGAAGCCACTGTGGGGAGGGAAAAGGAAAATTCCATACATATGGAAGCGTCACCCCTTCTTCTGCCATTTATTATCAGCATTTCTCCTCTGCGGGGCCAGAACGGGTATATGAGCGCAGGGGTGTTACCTGGCCTGCACCACCTGGGGACCCACCATCACATGCTGGAGACCTATTTTCCCCACCTCTGAACTAGAGATAGTAGTCAGCGCCTGCAAGGGCCGAATACAGGGGCACAGCCTTTGCTGCACCCCCAAGATGACCCCATGTGGCCCCGAATACACATGGGGGTAGAGATCAATAGCTTCACGCACAGCCAGTGTTGGATAAATGATAGATTTGTTGTTATTCCTGCAATTGTCCTGATTGCCTCTATCTGCATCATTTTACTCCTGTCCTCTCCTTTGGAGAGCAGAGTCCGGCTCATCAGAGAGGCGAGTCAAGGGAGGAACCCGCTGCCTTGCCACCTCCTCCCAGGCAGCACCCCGGCGACAGCGGCAACCTCCTTCCCTTATTACACGTCAGAGCTAATCTCTGCAAGAGTGGGATTAGCTGTGTCCTTGCCCTCTCACCGCTGGGCCATATGCTTCTGAATGACAGCTGTTTGACAGCCTCTGCTAGGGGAACGCAGTCTTTTCAACCCAAATTTGATAAACATACATTTCTTCTGTCTGTCCTACTTTGGGCCATCTGTCAGTGTGGCCTGGTGCCTTCACGGGGACCAGCAAGATGCTGCAATCGGACCACCAAGGAAGATTCAAAGACAATGCTGCTGCCAGCAGAGAGAGCTGGGGGGCAGGGGCAGGGTGGGGAAGGATCCAAGAGAGCCAGGACTTGGGTGGCTGGGCCCGAGCAAGAACCTGGCCCCCACAGCCAGCATGATCACCAAATCAGGCCCCCTTCAGCAAAAGAGATGGCCACAGAGGGTTATGCTTACGAATTTCTGGGGGCCTGGTTCAAACGAGGGGTGGCCTGTGACTCTGCATTCCTGATAAGCTCCCAGGTGACGCTCTTCCTACAGGTAGCCTCTTACCAAGAGGCTGCTTTGGGACTGAGATTCCCATACTGATGAAGACAAGAAGGCCAAGAGGCCAAGCAAGGAAAGGAGCCTCTTGAGGGAGCTTTCCCGGACTTCTCTAACCGTCCCAGCTCACAGTCACCAACCAGGGGGGATAAACCCTGCCAAATCGACCAGCCAAAAACAAAGACCCTCATAGCCATGCTCTCTTTTATAGCATTGAATACAGGTTCAGAGGAGGGCCTAAGAAACAAGAAGGGAGGGGAATGGCAGGGATTTCCAATATCCTTCTCTGCTCGGTGCCTGCAGAAGAAAAGGGCTGAGCAGGGGGTCACTGGGCTGTGAGAGCAGAGGCAAGAGAGGCGACATGCCCCAAAGGAGAAGCCGCGATCCCCGAAGACAGAACTTACCCTCTGTCCGTGTAGCCTCGGGCTCTGGAGGAAGCCGTTGGGAGGCTACCTGAACGTGCTTCCTGTCAAGGCAGTAGGGAAATGTACATACTTGCCTGGAAGCAGATAATATGAGCAATTTCCCCAAACGACTTTGGCAACCCCAAATTTCGGTGGAGATGTCAGACGGTGACATCAATCCACCCAAACCGCTTTTGAAGACGGAATGCTCGCGATCTCATAATTCTTCGTTAATTGTTAAGGAACTAATTAAACCCATAGCATCTCTGCTAACTGAGTTTTATTATGTTAATTTCACTACTGGACAAGCTAGGTCAGGCATCTGAGGACTCCACTGTGGGCTTCTGGCTCCCGACAAAAGGCGTTAATCATATTTTCAATGAACACAGCGCCCGTACCCACAGAATCCCAAGCGGTTTACCGACAGCTCCTTGCCAGTTCCCACAGGACCGAGGCCTGGCATCTGGGCATCACCTTGCTGGCTGGGTTCAAAGCAGCCCCTTCCCACTGAGTGCATTCGCACAAGAGTGCACCTGCCCAGGCACAGAGCAGATGCGGACTGCCAGCCCAGATTGAGACAAGCAAGCAAATGAACAGGTTGCCACCCCGTGTATATTTCTCTTGAAATTGTTATTCATTCCTGTATTTTAATTGAAATCTGAGCCTTAATTGTGGCCATTCAGTGACTCCTGCACAGGATACTCGATATCCCGTCTGCCTCACCTGCATTCCCCAGCAGGACCCAGGCCCAGGCACCTGACTTGGCCCAGCCTCGCACACCCTACAGCCCTGAAGCAGGAGGCATCTAGAGGAATGGGATGGTGCGAGGTTCCTGCACACCCCTGCTGTGCCATGCTCCGCTGCACGAGTGGGTCTCTATGATGATGCTCCCTGAACTGATCGACCCTTGAAGAGCCAGAGACACTCCCTGGCTTACCAGGGAAGTGGCAAAGTCAGAACAAAAACCCCTAATTCCTTAAAATAATGGCGTGAAAGGGAATTCAAAATCTTGAAAAGCTTCGCTTCCTATTTTCTCCTTATAGACGAAGAAGCTGTGGCTTCAGGGGAAACTACTTGTTTTAAGAACGCATAGCTAGTTCCTGATGATTCTGGAGTCTAGTCCCCGACCGGCCAGCCTAGAGTTTTTGCAGCAGACACACACCCAATAAACACTGAGTGTGCTTCCAGGAATTTAAAGTCACTGTTTGGGGGCAAGTGGGTATCTCTAGGCTAGACACCATCCTCGTGTGTACACAATGAGCCCCTGGGTCCTGGAGGAAGAGCCGAGGCAGCTGAATCCCCCAACCCTCATGAGTGGGAGGGAGGTAAGAGCAGTTCACTAGACCTGTTCAGTAGACATGCATCAGAAAGATAAAGGCCACACATTCAGAGAAACCTTTTGTATTTCCTTTAGGAAAATGGTCTACACACATATCCCTCTCACGTCCTACTTCTTCCTCTTTTCAACCAAAACAAGACCAAAAGGAAGTCCAGAATCCAAGACCCTCTTAAATTTAACCACCCATTTATTTTTCTCAAGCTGGTTTTTTGCCTTAAAATAAAAACAAAACCAAAAAGGAAAAGGAAAGGAAAAAGAAAAAAATGCCATGGACGTCATCTCTTCATCCCCTTGTTCTTGATGGAGCAAATCCGTCATGAATTAGGTGTTGTGCTTGCTGCTGCCCAAGGCCCTCTGCTCTTGGAACCTCAGTGGCCTGTTCTCCAGGCTCATGGTGGGGTCTCAGCTCCAAAAAAAAGCACCACCACCATCCCGAGGCGAGGAGGTCGCGTCCAGCCACAACCCACCCCGAACCTGCTGGTGAGCTTTGCGGAGTGATGCCCACACTCAGGGTACAGCTACTAGTCCTCAAACATTCAGTCTCCTTTCTAGAAGAAGGGAGGAAGGAACCTCGGTTCCACGCCGGCCAAAGGAAAAAGGGGGGACTACACCAATCACCAGAAGGTGGCGCTACACCTTAAGACAGGCCAGCCAGAAGGGGTGAAGCCTCCAGGAGACGACCGATCCTGGGATTTCAGAGCTGGAAGCATGTTTCCAGATGAAATGAAATAATATGAAGCCAGAGCTGGAGAGATCTCAAAGTATCATTCTGGAATAATCCCATATCACTGAAAGGGAAACTGAGGCCCAGAGACGTTCCAAGATTGGCCCACAATTATACAGACTGGGAGGCAGAACTCCCCATCTTGTCAGTTCCGTGTGCCCTACAAAAGGCTGCCTGCTCCTTGGCAAAGTTGAAATCAGACACTGAAACACAGGGATTGGCTCACCAGAGGGAAAACAGGTTTAGGAATTGACATTCCACCATCCCTTCCCGGGGAGGGATCTTGGAGCCCCCCACCCTTCACCCCAGAGCTGAGAGTTGATTACAGAGGGTCCCGTGTCCTAGGCAGGAACTCCCGTGACTGCTGAGCGTCGGCAGTATAACCAGATAAAGTTCCACCACTCACTAGCGGTGTCCTACTGGTAGATGGGTCACTCGACCTCTCAGAACCTTGGTATCTTCGTCCGCAGAGGGGCCCCAAAATACCTCCCACTCAGAATCGTTTGTGAGAATTCAAGATCCTCGTGTAAAGTGTCTAGCTTAATGCCTGGCATAGAGTAAATTCTCATGGGAGAACTTTCCCTTCTCTTCTGAACCATACCCCAAGGAACATGGTCCTGGGAAGTGTCACAGACTTGGACTGGAATTGCCTACCGGGAGTGCACCGCGGAGGAAGATTCTGCTCTTAGGACAGGGCTCATGGCCAAGGACCCCAGACGTGGAAGGGCAGGGCGCAGGATGGATGGCAGGAGAAGGAGGAGGGAAGGGCAGAGCCCATCCTATAGCGTCTGGCGAGAGAGAATCCAAGCGCTCCTGTTTCTGGTCAAAGCCCATTTGCAGAGAAATATTTCCCTGGCTAGAACCACCAGATGCCTACAGCTCCCCGTATCCGTGCAGGCCCAGCACGTGTGCGCGCACATCCGCACGCACACCCACACCCAGACCTGCGAGGAGGGCGTGGTGTGGTCATCAGAGGGCTGCATCAGGCGAGCGAGTCTTTCAGGGGGCTGGCTCAGATCCAGCAGGGAACCACGCTGTAACCGCCTTCCCGCCCCAGCGGTGGACACACTCCTTTCAGTCCCTGGCTCTCATTCCCGGCCTGCAGGAGCCCAGCAGCATTCTCTCCATCCTCGTATAGACAAAAGGCCCCGGCTCTTAAAGGGCATCCTTGGACCACACAGCACGGCAGCCCACTGCAGAGGTGAAGCCCACGGCCATTGGACAAGGCCAGGCTCCTTCCGGTTGCTACCCTGTTTCCAAGAATAGCTCCCCACTGCGCCAGAGCCTCAGTTCTGGGCTGAGAGGTGAGAGGGCAGAACGGATCCCACAAAGGCCACTCCCAGCCCTTGACCCTCTGGCTTCTGGCTTCAATCTAACCAGTCCCTTTGCCTCTTCTAAAAGGAAAGATGTCCTCAGGATCTCTCTAATGGGTCATTATCTAAACTAGAACATGCTTTAGAGAGGAAGGAGACTTTCTGGGCCATCTTTTAGGGACATCAGGTGAGGAGGTGACAGAGTTCACCTATGAGAGGGAGGCACAGTGACTCCTGTTCCTTCCACCCAGCCCCCACCATCCCTGTTCAGGGACTTGCATAATTCTGAGAGGTTCTTACCAGTAACACTCTCTCAATGTCCCTGCTGTTACAATAGGCCGGTGGAAAATATACTGCTCTTTAAGGACCCAGCTTTGCCCCTATTATGTGGTCAGAGAAACGTGGGCTTCCTGATGATCAGCCTGTGCGAAGACTCGAACCTGGGCTGCTGCAGCATCTCTCCCATAGCTGGTTGAAGTCGGTGGTGATGATGTGCCCCAAGCTGGACTGCAGAGTCCCAATCCTGTGTCCTGGCCTGCCAGCTGTGTCACCACAGGCTAGTAATTCCATCTCTGGGAACTTCAGTTCCTCCGCAGGCAGCAGAGGATAAAGATATTCACAGACCTTCCTTGACTTGCAAGGGTGTTATGTCGCAATCAACCCATCCCAAGTTGAAAATATCCCAAGTTGCCAATGTATTTAACACACCTAACCTACTGAACATCACAGCTTAGCCTCGCCTATCTTAAACTTGCAGTTGGGTAAAACCATCACAGCCACTGCCCAGGATCATGAGGGAATAATGCCCCATGTATCGCTAGTCTAGGAAAAGAGCCAAATTCAAAGTATGACTGCTACCGATTGCATATTGTTTTCGCACCATGGTGATGACAGATTTTAAGTTGTAAGTCGGGCTCTGTCCGTCCACATATAACCCACATGAAACACTTAACAGTGACTGGTTTGTAGTAAGTACTTAGTAAATGTTAACTAAGATTATTGGTGTTTTTCACATGCATTCATTTGATGTTGACGCTATACCTACGTCCTGCAGGCAGTGTAGAGATTCTTCCTCCAAAGGGAGCCGCAGCCTTCCTCCCCCAGGCTGTGTGACCAGGAAGACAGGCAGCTGTCACTGTCGATGCTGAGCAAAGGCAAACCTCATTCCACCGTTCTCTCTCATCCCCGTGTAGAATGCGCCTCAGATTTGCAGTGTCCCCCTGTGGGTATGTTTGCATAGTTACCATAGTTTGTCCTTGGATTCTCTGAACTCCATGCTGACTGACTTCTCTATTCCTGAAGGTTCACACTCCTCCTGAAGCCACTTGTGACCCACCTTAGTTCTTTGCTCTGAGAAGAATCCTCCATTTGCGGTGTCCCCGCTGCGTGATAACAGCGAGGCCGACTTTGGAGGAGGAAGAGGGAGGACTGGTACACGGTCCTGGCCCTCAGAGAGCCCACACCCCTCTAGAACATTCATTCTCTCCGAAAGCATTTACTGAGCATGGACTAGGTGCTGGGCCTGTGTGTAGCCATGAACAAGATGGGTTGGGCTTCTTTCTCCGGGAGCTTATAGTCAACTGGGATACAACATGTAAGCAAAGCATGACAATCACAATGAGGGGAGAGTGCCAGCTTCCACGGATGTGTAGATGAGATGATGGTTAATAAGGACAGAGAGATAAGTGTCGTGAGAAAGAGTGACATGGAAGCTGCCGGACCACAGAGGAGGAGGCCAGCTCTTCTTAGGGGGCTCAGGACAGCTTCACCGGTAAGAGGCCCAATGTACCACTATTGTTGAAACCACGGGTTCTAGAGTCAAATACCAGGCTTGCAAGAGCAGGCCTGGCACTTACTAGCTCGCTGGGTAAACTGGAGCAAGAACTCAATCTTTCCAAGCCTCTGTCTTCCCGTCTACTATTATGGGAATAAATCAGTCCCCAACACCTACCACTGATGTGGGGGATTGAATGAGATGATTCATGGGAAATGTGGAGCTCCGTACCTGCTGGCACAGAAAAGCACTCAATGAAGATTCCTCTTCATCGTCTTCACTGAGTGAGATGTGAACTAAAAGAAGGGACTGCCAGGAAGTGATACTGTCGAAAGGCCTATCTGCCCTGAGTGGGGTCCCTGGCTTAAGGCAAATTATCTCTTTCCCTTGGCCTTACTTTTCCCGTTCATTAAATAAGTGGGTTCATTACTTATGATTGATGTCTCCTTCTGCTGTAAGTTGCTCTCTGACCCTGGTATGTCTTGGCCTTTGGAGGTGGACGACCACACAGAATAACCACTCTGTGACATGACTTCCCTATGACCTACGTTTACGCAGACCATGGCCAAAACCATATTCTTGGTAACCGCAACGTGGCCAGCATCGGAGAGCTGACACACCATGGAGAGGGCTCCATATTCCACATAAACCAGTACCCAACATTGGTGTGCTAATAGAACACTCCTGTCTATCATTATGTTCAGGCTCAACCTGAATCTTCACAGCTGACTCATTCACCGCTGAAAATACAGGTGCCCAACAGAAGCGATGAGAGAACTATCATAATATACATTCAGATGCATGAGCCATTGTGGTTCCAGTATGCCCCGTTGTGTTCATGACATTGTGGTCGGTACTTTAGGTCTGCCTGTCAACTGAATCCTTACTCTAGAGTTCTGGCCACGTGGCCGAAGCCATACGAGTTCAACCAGAAGTTGAATTTTTGTTCTGTGGCTTCTCCTTGGTTGTAGGAAAAACGCTTTGCCCTTGTTTTCTATCTTGTTATTAAGCATCAAGATCACCTACAACAGAAGTGGGGAGTCATCCCAGATGTCCTGTCCTCAGATTCAATAATTAACCAGTGACCCATGCTATCAATTCTACCCCCCTGACAGCTTTCAGAGGAGCCCAGTGCATTTTCGCCCCATTGCCCCATACTGGCTCAGATACCCGTCACATCCTTGCTCAGAATCGTGCAATAAAGTCGGTTTGCTGTCCCCCAGTGACTCCAGTGTCTCTCCTGTTCCAGGTGAGCCCCTCTAAAATACAGATAGAAATGACCATGTCACTCTACTACCCAACGCTTTTCAATTAACTCCCCAGCCCCTAGTGGTTCTCAAACTTGAGCAGGCATCTGAGTCACCTCGAGGGCTTGAGTAAACATACATCGTTAAGCCCACGCTCAGAGTTTCTGATACAAAAAGCGGAGGATGGGGCCTGAGAATTCACATCCGTACCAGGTCTCTGGGTAATGTCGATGCTGTTGTGCTGGGGACCACACCTCAGGGCCACCATCCTACATTATAGGATGTAACCCCCCTATCCTGGCACTCAAGATCGTTGACAAGCTGTACCCAGCATAGTTTTCCCATCTTATACAAGTGACGTCACACACAGACATACCCCTATAATTTGTGACTCCCGCAGCCAAGTATCCTTGTAGAACAGACTTTCCAGTTTGAACAGAGAATCCAGACTGTAGGTATGAAGCTCATACCCTAAGGATGAGGCCAAACTCAGTAGGGAATCTAGGTCTCGGCGCCCCCCCCCCCGCCGCCCACCCCCCTGGCAGGTGAGGGCAAGCACTGACACCCAAGCTTTGGAGCTGAGCTTCGAGGTAGACTCCATCCAAAACGCTGCCTTCTTCTGATGCCTTAAAGCCGTGTGGCAAAATAAACACCACAGCCGGTTCATTATTTAAGCCAAACGTAAACAAGATCTAAAACAGAATAGGATGGATGCGAGCCAAATAGAAAGGTAGTTTAAGGTTATGAAATCTGGCTTAGAAACCACATGTTGTCTGAACTTGTAAACATCAAAGAGCCAGACTGGAAAACTATAATAATATAATAATAATTAATAATAATAAAATCATGCCTTCCCCACCATTACCTCGGGATATAAAATCATAAAAAAAAAAAAGAAATTAAGATATGATAGGCCTATTAAGCCACTTAGTCTGTCTCCTGAGAGGGAAGATCTGCACCATCTACAGGGTCTAGGAAACCTTCGGTTCCAAAGGGGGCTCACAAATCCTCAAGGGCGGAGGGAGCTTTAGAAGATGCAACGTCACGAACTCCCCGCTAACAGGCCATACGGCATTGTTTCTCCCACCTGCGGAATTCTGGGTTGCTAATGAAGGAAACAAAGCCCACTCACCCTCCTTGGAAGAAGAAGGGAAGCCTGGAACCCATAGCCTCACCGCTGGCTCATCACCAGCTGCCGTAGCCGGGACAGTCATTTGGCAGGACAGTGGCTGTGACCTTGACCACCACACCTCTGTTGATAGGTCAGGCCCCTGAGCTTGAGTTATTCGCACGGAGACACCAGTGACCGGAAGTGACCAGAAGTCTTGTTGTTTTGTTTTGTTTTTAAGATTTTATTTATTTATTTGAGAGAGTATGTGTGTGCAAATGAGAGAGAGCTTGAGCGAGAGGGAGAGGCAGAGGGAGAGGGATAAGGAGATTCCACACTGAGCAGGGAGCCCGACATGGGGCTTGATCCGAGGACCCCTGGGATCATGACCTGAGCCGAAGGCAGCCACTTAACCGACTGAGCCCCCCAAGCTCCCCGACAACCGATCAGCTTTTAATTTCAGCATTTGGTGGATTCATGTGCCATTTGGCCCTTTTCTTTGGAAGTTTGGGATCAAAACAACTTGAAAATTCAGAGTTAACCATGTAACAAAATATTCTCATATAATGTGATGACAATACTCATTCTTTTGAGATGAATTTTCCAAAATTATCTTTCTTTTCGTTAAAAATAGCTTCTTCTTTCCCTAAAATAATAACAAATTTCTGACCTAGCACATGGAATTATCCAGTAGGCCTTTGGAGTAGAGGTCTTTGTATAAAATTTATTTAGGATGAGTATATATATTTTCTACTTTCAAATATGTCTTTTCTTATGTCGTCTCATCCATCAGAAAATAAACTCTCACTTGACACAGTCAGTGCTCTGCTAAGCTATCAAAGGTGTTTCTGCCATCACACACCTTCAGTGTCTAAGTAGCCCCTGAGCAAAGAGATTTACAATATTTTAAGTTTCTCAGAGGAGCGTCATACCTTCATCTTAGAGCTGTGGCATCATTCGGTAGTCCCTGGCCATACATGACAATTTAAGTTTAAATGTTAAATTCTTTTTTTTTTTTTTAAGATTTTATTTATTTGACAGAGAGAAACACAGCCAGAGAGGGAACACAAGCAGGGGGAGTGAGAGAGGGAGAAGCAGGCTTCCCGCCGAGCAGGGAGCCCTATGTGGGGCTCGATCCTAGGTGTCCGGGACCATGACCTGAGCCGAAGGCAGTCGCCTAACCAACTGAGCCACCCAGGCGCCCCTAAATTTTAAATTCTTAAACATAAGTAAAGTTGGGTTGTCTGGCTGGCTAGTAGGTAGACTATGCTATTCTTGATCTCAGGGTTGTGAGTTCGAGCCCCACATTGGTTGTAGAGATTACTTAAAAATATTTAGAAATCTTTAAAAAAAATAAATAAGGAATAAAGTTCAGTCCTATATTTCAGTAAAATATGTGATTAATTCACACTAATATTAAGTACTTCATAGTCACATATAGGTGGTGACTACCAGATAGAGAAATTGTCCTTATCACTGGACTATTTATCTCCTTGCCCCATTTTCAAGTTTAACTTCTCCACAAGTCCTTGTTGTAGAGATTTATCCCATGGCCTTACCTCTCGCATCCTACATCCTTGCTCTCAGAACTCATTCACTACTTTTCATCCTTATTTAGCAAATGTAGCTTCTTCCCCACCTGAGCTCATCAGTTCCAGCCCGTCCAACCCTGAGAACTGTCCCATCCTGTAAAGGATAGAGGAAAGTGTCCTGCTGAAGACAGTCAGTAATGCAGGGGTACCTGCGTGGCTTGACTAGTTAAGTGTCTGCCTTCAGGCTCAGATCATGATCCCGGAGTCCTGGGATCGAGTCCCACATCGGGCTCCCTTCTCAGTGGGGAGTCTGCTTCTCCCTCCACCTGCTTCTCCCCCTGCCTCTCTTTCTCTCAAATGAATAAATAAAACCTTAAAAAGAATAAAAAAAATTAAAAAGACAATCAGTATGTAGAACCAGGCTCAAAATCCAACATTCTAATTACTGGTATCTCAATCTTACCTGCATGGGCATTATCCCCTTCTGACTTCAAGTAACTCCACCCTGCAGTTCTTTGAGAAGGGCTCCACTCTTTAGGTGTATTTTTGATGTCTTTTTGGTCTCTGCTGGTTGGTTGTAGGCTCAGTGTCACCTTTTAAAGTTTAGAAAATCCAAATCAGGCCACGAGTGTCCACTAATTTCAGTCTCTGCAGCCCTATGTCTCCTCATAGTAAAGCATGGTAAAGTAGAAAAAATACTACCAGTCATGGAATTCAAGAAATTCTAGGTCCACATTTCCATTCCTCTGTTTCAGGCTCTGGGATCTTGAGGAAAGCTCTAGAACATCTCTGAGCCTCGCTGTCCTCTCCTGTGGGGATAACAATAACAACCATGAGTTTGTGGTCAGGCCTCTATAACATAAGGATAGCAAGCAGCTAGCTCAGCAGTGAGTATATAAATCTAGGCATCCAGTGCAATCATTCCCTTTCAGTGTTTCTCTTTAGAAATTTTTGAATTAGTGGTAATAGAATAATGCAGCTGGTAGGGTTTTATTTTTTTTTTAAGCCATTAAACAACTACAGCTCTTAAAAGTAACTATTTAATTAACATCTTGCTTTTGTTTATATTACTACAAATAATCTGTTATCCATGCTCTGCAAAGTTAATAGTTCAGAACAAATGTGTGTCATTTGAAATCTTACATGGAAAGCAATCCCTTAATATGCCAGCTCTTTCAGAGCTAACTTCAAATTAGCGAGACATGAGTTTTCTCTGTCCAAGTTAGATTTCTAAGCTCTAAGGTGAATCTTGTTCCAAACACGCCCACAAACACCAAAGCGAGGGTGAGCGGCATAGCATGGCAGGTAAGATCCTTGGCTCTGGAGTCCATGGCCTGAGATGCAATCTTGACTTGGACACTTCATGGCTGAGAATACATAGATTAACACACTGGAACCGTGTCTGATATGTGACAAATACTTCCTTTCTAAATCTACATAAGAAGTCATCCTTGTACTCCAAGGATCCTGGCGTACTCATCTGAAATATTATGATCATAGGGGGAAACATTCAGAGAGGACTCGTAGCGATTCTTATGAATAATGATAAGATGAAGGGATAGCTCACTCTGGCCCCATGTTGAATGCTTTCCCTACATCATTTTATTTCATTCATCTCCAATCTAGGACTCCTTGAGCAAACTCTATATCTAGCACATGACAAAGACAGTGCAGAGAAATCTGACTTCAAAAATCACACTCTGAACTTCTGTGTGTCTCCGCCTCTCTAGGTCATTGGGTTGTGTAAGGGGGCTGGTGGCTCTAACCTCATACACGGGGTTCGGGTCCTGTTCCACAGCTCACTAGATCTGTGAGCTTGAAGTTTAACCTGAGTCTTCTGTTTCCTCAAATGTAAAATAGGGATGATAATAATACTATCTTGAGGGATTTCATAGGAGAAGTAAATGAAAGTTTGCAGAGCACCTAGACACATTGTAGGCATACAGGAAAAGTTTGAACACAGGACAAGCATGCTAACAATTTGCAGAGGCAAACACCCTTGTTGCTGACAACAGTCTGGCACCTTCCTTGAACAGTTAAGCGGGTAATTGCTTTAGCAAAAAAGAATACTAATTATATAGGTAGAAGTCCTGGGAAAACTGAGCCCTGCCTACACCAGTCCTGCTTGCTATGATCAGGTCTCTCTGGGCCTCTAACCTGCTGGATTCCCTAAAAAGGTCCAGAGGCATTAAGATTCACAAAGAAAGGCCATACATATTTAAAACTGCTCTTTGTAAACTGAAGTTAACTTTTGCAACAGCTCAGTCCTGAAAATCTTGACTGTTGACATTCACTGAGGTCACACATGTTGCCAGGATGCCTGCTTGGCCATTGTAAATAGATTTCTCCACTCTAGAAGTAATGTCTCAAAAGGATTTTGACACATTAGGCCATGTTTTCACTTCCTGCGTTCTGTAATGACTCCAGAAGCTGCTTCAATCTACTCAAAAGGACACCCGAGACCAAGAGACACCCTGGAATGCTCCCACCTACAAAATGCTTTCCCTTCCCACAGTGTAGCTGCCAAATAAGCAGCGCTAGTGATCCTTCCAGAAAATTGGATCCAGCTCCTCCCATGATCTGACTATCCTCATGACCTCACCCGCCAATATGGCACCCAACCCTTTGGACTGACCAGTCATAATGAACTTCTATAGTTCTGTAAGTTTTCATGCTTTGCTGCCTCAATGCATTGGCCTACACTCTTCCTTTAGTCTAGACATTCTCCCCCTCCATCTTCTTGCTAAGTGCAACCAACTAATGTCTTATAACTGGGCTCAGTACCACCCCTGGAGTGGATTGGAAACTCCTCCTTGGTCCTCCCACACGATCTCTGGCCCTTTTGTGTAGCTCTAATGGTACCAACTGAGAATTGTTTCTGCCTCTTCCCACAAGAGTCTAAGAACCTCAAGGGCAAGAATTTCATGTTATTCAGTTTTACATCACAAATTCAGGATCTGGGGCAGAGAAGGTGTTCAATAGATATTTGGGGAAAGAGGAAATGGGAGGAAGAAGGAGGGGAGGAAGGAAAGAGAAGAGCAAGCTATGAATGAGAAAGAAAGATAAAGATTAAGTTCTGAAACATTTTGGCTTGAGGAGCCTTCTTGGCTCCCCCTGGCATCAGGTGTCTGGCACATGTACCTTCTAGACTCACCCAGCACTACATGCCAGGGAAGGGTTTCCAACCAAACCAGCTCAGGCTGGATTCTATTATTTTGCTTGTGCACATGCAGCTTTCTGCCTTTTGAAACAAAGCCACATAGACACAACCGACATCACTTATCAACTATCCAGATTCCTGGCCAACTGTCCATGCTGAGCACAGGCCCCAGTGCAGAAGGGAATATACAACCTCCTGATGGGCCATGGAGCAGGGGTCATAAGACTCCCATACCATCTCGTAAGCAGCTGGCATTCTCTCCACGGTCCATGGGCTCTGAAATGTGTGGGTACCCCAAAGGACTCCTGTTGGTTAGCCCCCAGGACAACTTCCCTAAGGATATATCCCTGGCATTCATAACCATTTATCCCCCAGAATGGATAAAAAAATAGGCCACCTCCCCAACTCGTGTTTCTCCCTGTCTCCAAACAAACAATTGGAATCCTTGTCATTTGGGGACTATTAAAGGGTACCTGGTATAGTGAAAGATATTAACTTAGTGGTCTGCTGAATCTGGGCTTGCATTCCAACTGAAGCAACTATTGGGCAAGCAACTCAGTTGCTCTAACAGTCAGTTTCCTTGAGTGTGACATGGAAGGCAGGAAGGCTAACAGTGCCTTTCTCATGGAGCTGCTATAATGATTGGGTATAATTCAGGTAGAGCTTTTCAGCAAAAGATCTCACGTATGGTGAAAGCTAAAAAAGCTGAAAAAAAAGAATTCTTTAAATAATTTAAAGGTAAATAATTTGAAATAATTATTAAATCATTAAGCCTCACTAGACAAACCATAAGTAACAAAAATAACGTGAAGATGTCACAAAGATTCAGTAATGTGAAGACGTCATAAAGACTCAAGGACATTGACAGTCTCTTCATGATTCTGGTCTCAAATTTGTCACTGGCTGTAAGTTTGTGAGTCTTCTTCAAGGGTGGTCCAGTCCTGTTAGATCTTCACCTTTGATTGTCATCAAATTATCCCAACCTCGATCCCTTATCCTCCTACAGGGCTGGAGAACCCCACCATCCAAAGAGTCCCCCCTTTCCAGCATAGAAATAAGAGACCACTAAATTAATACGTGTTTATATATATAAATACATACATAACATTTAGTAAATTTATATGTGATTGATATTTCTCAATAGTATCCAGTTCTCTAGTAAATTAGAGTGGACTAGAGATTAAACACCATATGATATTTTTAGAAAGAGCAAAGAGGGGAGGTGGGAAGTACTGGGGAGACATAACCATCAAGAAGTGACAGTCAACATTTAGAAAGGAGGGAGATGAGATGCCACCAAGAAAGACAACCCTCTGGGGCCGTTTAGCACCAGGACAAGAAGCACAGCATATCTCAGGACAACCGTTCCCACACTCCTAGCCCCCACCCTGCCCTGCCCGAAGTCCCAGTGTGTAGCAGTCCAGTGACACGGTGAGTATTGTGACAACTGTCAGGAAGGTGTAGCACGCCGAACATCTACATTACACGGGTCCCCTGAATTCCCCAAGCCCATACTCTTCTAATTCCAATGAATAAGTAGGGCCAAAACCTCTCATCCCCGCCCCCTGCTGAAAGTAAAATCCCTTAGAAATGGGCAAAGTCTATTTAATAACTTGTGCCGCTGTATATAATAATGATAGCAGTGGTAATACCGAACACGTGATGAGTGACTGCTGGAGGCCAGGCTCGACTCCTCTTCTCTCATTCTATCTTCAAAACCAGCCGTGGAGGGAGAGCTCATTCTGTCCTATTTCCCTGGGAGCTCAAGTGTTACAGATTGTGGTCAAATAACCCACCCAAGATAACAGAGCTAAGAAGTGATGGAGGTTGCGTGGGTGGTGTGTTGTGGATTTTTAGGATGACCCCCACCAAAACTTCTTGGTATCTGCCTCCATTTCTATGCTATGTCTGGTTCCCTAAAAATAACAGACAAATGACACACTGATGTGTTCTCCGATACACTGGGCTGATTATTCCTCTCAAGCCCAGATGCTTGTTTGCTTCTCAGAAGGGTAAGCCTTTTGACTCTGCACGGTTCCCCTTGAGCAGCGGGAACAGTTCGGCTCAATCCGAAACTATTTCCATCCCGTTTAATTCAATAGCCATTAATTCCCTGACTTTACTCCCTGACCCCGGAACATCTGTTTCTTCCAATGTCTGGGTTTAGCTCTTTGGTGGGTTCGGTGGCTGCTGTTAGCATTTACTTCTCACGTTCTGTCTTCTGCTAAAACCTTTAAAGTAAATGATAACCAGAGTTTTCACCTGAAATCCTTTTTTTTCTTTAAAAATTTTTATTTTACTTTTTAATAAAAACTATATATATGTATATATAGTGAAATGATCATACACTTGAGCTACTTAATACATCATTTCACATAGTTACTGTCTGTGTGTGTGGTAAGAGCACCTGAAATCTACTCGCTTAACAAACCCCCGGTATAATTTTTTTAATTTTACAATCCTCAGTGCTGACAAAGAGGTGTTCATATTCTGATTAGATTATAAATTATAGGAAATTACATAACAAGTTGTAGCAAAAGTCAAAAAAGCGCTCATGCCTTTAATGTCTTTTTTTTTCTTTTCTTAAGATAAAAAGATAAACATTTAATGAGAATTCTTTCTAGATGTTAAATACTCCCCAAACAGAAGATGGCCACCCATGTATGTGAATATTGAGCAGCCATCAAAAATGGTAACTGTGATCCTCATAAAATATTTCTACTGGAGCCCTAAGGATAAAAAAAAAATCAAGATACCAAATGTCGTTTTCACATGGTTGGGGTCTTTAAAGATATGTACGTATGTGGACAGAGATGGACAGTCTCACCAAAAATGTTCTTAAAAGTTGTGTTTGAGAATGGAATGAGTTTCCATGTTAAAATCTCACCTTTCAAAGAGTACACTTATCATGATGTGCTCTGAGTAATGCATAGAATTGTTAAATTGGTATATCGTACACCTGACATCAATATAATGCTATAGACTATACTGAAACTAAGAGAGAGAAAGGAAAGAAGGAAGAAAAAGAAAGAGGGGGGGGACCTTATCTCTCATATCTACTTTTTTTAACTGAAAAAGCCACTTCTCCCTACTTGATGTTGCTATGGACTCTTTCTGACTATTCCCATGGGAACGGCTGTCCCAGGAAGCTAGGGATCAGGATTTACAGGGCACCTGGATGGACCGTCTTGGAGTAACTTCCAGATCATTTTTGAAGCAAATTGCAAAGGTTGCAACATTTCAAACTCCAAGATAAATATTGTTTTAAACTTCTTGGGGGGAAAAATCTTATTTTGGATCTTGTCGGTTCTCAGGGTGATGGGCTTTGATACGTGACTTGTCCTCTGGAGAACAAACACTCATAAACATTTTGGTGCCAGCGTAAAGATGATTTTGGCCACCTGGGAGCGTGAATCTCAGCAGTCTGGCTTGAGGACAGGGTTCTAGCCACTCTTTGATTCAAGAACAATAAATAGCAATTAACTGAGGCAATTGACTTGCCGGTGTTTGAACCAACTGGAAACCAAGATCTAGCAAAACAATTTAGTGTTTCAATGCCATTTAAACTCCCCGAGGTGTCTGCCTCCACCTAAGTCATAACTCATGCTCTTTGAAATTCAACTGCATCTCAGGAAATGGGTAACTTTCCAAGCACAAGAACTTCCCCCTGGACTCGTATTCACTAGCTTGTCAATCAGATGTTCAACCTTCCTTTAAAGTTTAAGCCTTATTAACCTACCCACTGGATTTGACTGGTGATAGCCCACTGCAGACAATGGAAACCCCTCCCAGGTTCCAAATCCCGTAGTCCTGGTTCAGATCCCCACAAATTCCCTGGAAGGGATGAAAGAATCACTCACATGTCTGATCCTTCGAACAGAGGCACTGAGAGGACAGTGTTTATAAAAAAAAAAAAAAAAAAAAAAAAAAAAAAGTTCTGGAGGCCCTGCTGATTGAGACATCTTGGAGGAAAACCAATTCTGCTCCCCACCAAACTGCCTGCAGCAGCCATGAGTGCCCAGGCTCGGCCTTCCCAGGCTCTGTCGGGAGCATGCTGGGCGCGCCATATGCAAGATCCGAACCAAACGTATAGTTGGCAAAGGTACTCATTTCAGAGGCAAGCATGCCAAGATTGCCCAAATACTGGTAGAAATTCTGCTCCAGCATTGGAAGCGCCTCGTCGGGAAGATTCTAGCAGGAAAGTCAGGAAAATTACTCATGGAGGCAGTTTGAATGCAGAAATTTGGTCTGTAGGACTGGGGCAGGGGAAAGGGCAATCTGGGGTCAGCCTTTGATTTCTTTCCCTTTGTTCCATCACAGCAGAATGTAACCTCAGTGCCGCTGGGCTTTTCCATGAGGCTTGGCACCTCTGTCACTTTCCATAAATGTCAGCTTAAAAACAAAATAACATACATATCTGAAACCAGTGGAAACTGACTAGAAGAACCTGAGATAGGTAGGGTCACAGACGTGGAAATCCACAAATGAGAATCCACTTGTCACTTTCCAGAGCATTGCCACTTTCCAAAGCCAGTGCAGCTGGTGGAAAGAAAAAGAGCTCAGAGTTTCATTCTGTAGTCCTGACATTTTATCTTACCTGCCTTTTTAAACACCCGAATCACCTCACATTCCTTAAATTCTTAGTTATCCAAGGAATAAAAATGAACTTGGGGAAGGTGGAGGATGGAAGCATTGTCCTTCCCCGGACCCACCAGGTCACAGGCCCTGCAGCCCTCAGTCTGCAGCCTCGCGGACTCTTGCACACCGGTGGGGACAGGGAGGGTCCCAAACCACGCAGCAAGTCCCGTGGCCTCAGAACTCCACTCCCACACCAGTCTCTGTGCAGGAGGAAAGGAGAGGCGGGGGTTCTCACATTGTATCCGCGTGTCTTCCCTTTGATGTTGTATTAAGTTGTATTAGTTGTGCAATTACCAAAAACGAGGGAGGCACCTAAAAACAGGCTCGTGCTGCTGCATCTACTCACTGGCAGTCTGTGGGCAAGAATGCCAACTTAGACATGTTGAATGACGTCTGCAGGACTGCCCACCAAGCTGGGGAGTACCCTCGATGAGGGTTCCTGCCTAGCCGGATGTCCCAGTTGGAAAGAAGACCAAATGTCCAGCACTGATTGGCAATAGATACTGTCCTGGACACACATACACACACACACACACACACGCGCGCACACACACACACACACACACACACGTGCACGCGCATGCGCCCCCAGCTCTTGGTGGATGGGTGCTGGGTGACACAGACTGTTAAAGATGTTCTCCGGAGCCCAGCTGGCTCCCTACCTATCCCTCTGTCGAAGAGTCCGAGCCTTGGGGAGCGTGTGTGGCTTATGACAGGTAAAAAATCTCCATAGTGACTATTAAAGAATTATGACGTGATACTGCATCTTCGCCCAGTGCCCCGTCTCCTGAAAGTCATGGGGTTGACTAGATACGCAAAATTGCTACTCTTATCAGTCAAAAAATCTGATTTTATTCCCTTACTCTCTATTAGTGGTGCCATCGTGATGTATTTTTAAGAGAAAAAAGGTCAACAACAAAAAACAAGTCATGTGTTCTGTTTCAAGAAACAGGGGCTCGGAGGAGCTATTGTTCAGTTCCTCGGTGGTACCTCCCTTAAGTTCTTAAAGAAAATGGTGAAAATAAATCACAACAGGAAGACTGTTATGCATTTAGTGCTTATGAGGGTTCAATGGCTATCATCGATTTTTTTAAAGAACTTTACAAAAAGAAGATGAAAACAAAATCCCTCTAAGGTTGATAGCTTATTATATCATTGCCAGACCCTGGGAGCAGGTGAGAACTATTTACAGGGGTGACAGGGAGTCCAGTAGAGAAAACACAGGTGGCAAACCCTTGAGGTTGTATTGCTTTTCCAAAAGCCTCTCCTGCAGCCCCACTTTCTTTCCCACTCGGTTTCTAGTCGAGTGGCCAAGTCCGAAAAAGCATGAAGGCCAAATGGTGTCCTTTACAGAGTGCAGGCATTGCAAGGACAACATTTCCAACCCCTGTGGCTCCTTCTCCTCCAAACCTGGAGCTTGGCATGGAGGACTGGCGTGCGGGTTGGCAGGGCAGTGAGTGAGAGCATAGCTGGGGTTACACGGAGCATCTGAAGGTCAAGACCACAGCTGTCCTTCCACTCTGCAGGGTCCATGTTATTAGAGTAATTTACTAGCAGGTGAAATGTCTCACTCCCATCAGGGGCCAGGCATATTCCTCCAAGGACACCCTTGCAGGAAATCGTACTGAGTTATGAGCAGGCAGGGTCCACACAGGAGGCTCCAGCATCACAGAGATGAGGAGAGGAGATTAGGTGTGATTTTGCAGGATTAACTTTTAGTCTCTCTCATTGGGAATCTACTCCTGAAAGTGTGACCTCTCAGCCTCCATAGTTATGCAGACCAACTGCTCAGTAGAATTGACTTGAGTAATGCAGGACATTGCTGGATAAAGAAGCCAGCCTGATTTTACAGAAAGAGCATGGGGTTTTTAAATCAAACATAAAATCTCACTCATGAGCTGTCTGACTTTAAACCCAATGCAAAACAGGGATTAAATGTCCATAACTGCATAAGCCATAACCTCAGAGGTGGAAAAGGGCTCTCTTGAAGCACAATGTCAAGGCATAGAAACAGAAAAAGTTGCTTCATAAAAGATATGTACATGATCAATACCCAAAAAAAGTATTTGACCTCACTAAATATTAAAGAATCATAAATTATACCAAAATGCAATTCCACATTTCACTTACCAAGTTAGAAAATACTTTTTTTTAAATATGAAAGGTTAGCTGGGATGAAAGAAAATGTGCATAGTCTGATACTGTAGGCAGAAATATAAATTGGCATGAACTTTGCAGAGACGATCCGAAAGTTTTAAAGATGGTCATACTCTTTAAGCAAATAATCCCACTCTTGAGGATTGATCTTAAGGAAATAATTACAGACATGTTAATGATTTAGCTAAAGGATGTTTGCTGCAGTGCTGTTTGTAACAGCAAATATTTAGAAACACAACCTAACTGTTCGGCATTCATTCAAGTACGTCATTCATCAAATATTTACTAAGCACTTAGTAAGCTGTGGGCCATGGACATAGCAGACCAAGTCAAGAACCTCCATGTAATGAAATACACTGCAGCATATCCAACGACGAAAATATCTAATGACCAAAAAAAAAAAGTAGTCATAATATATTGTTAACTGGAAAAAAAACACATATTAAAAACAGGATATATAATACCCCTTTGGGAAAAAATATACATGTATTTTATAAAAGTTTGGAAATGTGCAATGGATTTTCAAAGAGGTTATTGCTGGATGATAAGACATGACTGTTTAACTTCCCTTCTTTTCGTTTCTCTACAACTGTCTATTAACATGAATCATTTTATGATTTTTTTAAGTCACTAACTTAGTGAAGGCACTGACCCTGTGTTTCAAAGATAAAAAAGATAAAAGGAGCAAAGTATCTGGTAGATCATAAGTGCCCCAAACACTTAATTTGTCTCTACATTTGTGGATTATCCCATCTTCTATGGCCAACCTTCTGGAAACCCATCACTTGAGTGCTAATTCGAGCTAGATCTTTGGGAATGGCATTCTTGGACTCAGAGCCCTTGGCGTCATCAAAGCAGTGCACAAATGAGCCAATTCTCGTTCAGGAAAGGGTCCCCCCACTCATTGTTCTTTTCATTCCAATCTTTCTGTTATTTCCAGTGCTTTCTTGCCTACAACCATTTCACTTTCTATTTCTTTCTTGAGCTCTGCCAGCTTGTTATTTATCTCCTTGCATTGATTTTTTTAAAAAGATTTTATTTATTTATTTGACAGAGAGAAACACAGCGAAAAAGGGAACACAAGCAGGGGGAGTGAGAGAGGGAGAAGCAGGCTTCCTGCTGAGCAGGGAGCCCCATGTGGGACTCGATCCTGGGTCTCCAGGACCATGACCTGAGCCAAAGGCAGTCACTTAACCAACTGAGCCACCCAGGCACCCCTCCTTGCATTGATTTCAATCCAATCTTCAGATTCTTAAATTTGTCTTTGATTTTTTTTCTTTAAAGTAATAATAAAATTCATGTTGTCTGGGACATGTGGGTGGCTCAAGTGGTTAAGCATCAGACTCTTGATCTCAGCTCAGGTCTCAGTCTCACAATTCTGAGTTCAAGCCCTGTGCTGGGCTCCACACAAGACATGGAGGTTGCTTTAAAAGGAAATAAAATACAATTCATGTTATCTATAACGTCTTTGCAACTTTAGAGACTATTTGAATTCTTGTTCCCTTAGGTAATATATGTTCTCCATCTGCCTGTTCTCATGACCCTTCTCTCCTTCTTTGTAGTATCTGTGCACTGATTGGATGTTGGGCTCCTTCTTCATCTCCTTCATCTTTAAATATGGGCAGATGCTTACTGAAGAAGACTTTGTGGGAGGCAAACGAAGTGAGCTAAATCAATCAGCAGGTTTGCGTTAGGCTTGCTACCTCTACACCTATTCCCTAGATCTATTTATTATTCCCCTTACCTTTGGAGCCTATCATCCCATACCTGATGTTTCAAAGGCAGATTCAGCTTACCTCATAGCCCTCTGGACAGCTCTTCTCAGAGTTTAAAGTGCATGTAAGGGGCGCCTGGGTGGCTCAGTTGGTTAAGCGACTGCCTTCAGCTCAGGTCATGATCCTGGATACCCGGAATCGAGCCCCACGTCGGGCTCCCTGCTGGGCAGGAAGCCTACTTCTCCCTCTCTCACTCGCCCTGCTTGTGTTCCCTCTCTGGCTGTGTTTATCTCTATCAAATAAATAAAATCTTTAAAAAAATAAATAAAGTGCATGTAAGTCACCTTGAGATTTTGTTAGGATTCAGATTCTGATTCACTGAGTCCGAGGTTTGGCCTTGAATTCTGCATTTCTAGCATGTTCCCTGGTGAATCTGACACTTTGAATAATAATAATAATTGTCTGACATGGGAACTCTGTGCTCCTCACCAATTTACCTCCCCTGGCCTCCGGAGACTGCCTCCCCCCAAAGTTGGTAAGAGGGAATGGAATTTGTATCTTTGTATTTCTTCAGACCCACCTCCCCTGAAGTTTCTAAAGAGACAAGTTCCCTGCTTGGAGGCTGGCCCACTTTCCTAGACCACGTAGTTCTCATCAGAAAACCCATGGCCACGGCTTCTGAGATCTGGGCTGTTACTTCTAGAAAAAAAAAAAGAAAAGAAAAAAAGAAATGTGTTTTTTTTATGTTCGATGTCTGAGGAGAAAGGTGAGGATGTCAGATTCGTCAGCTTGTTTTGGTACAGATTTCACAGAATTGGGCTAGTATGTTTTATAGTTTGTGGTTTGGGGTTATAGCCTCCTTCTTTTAGTGAAAATGGAGTTTTGTTTGCTCTTTGGTGTTTCATTCTCTTTTGTGGGCTTCATGTGAAGAACGGGGAGAAAAGGAGGCTCCTGAGTCTTTAAATAGAAACCCAGGCCTGCCACTTTCAGTGCATTTCTTCAGGTTATTGCCTTCCTGGGGAGTTGCGAGAAGGCAGCATTGGAGAGAGAGCTGAAATTTGGGCAGTCCTCCTACCTCAGCCAGTGAGGCAACTGTGCCTGCCAATCCCATCCTTCGTCCTTCCCGCCCTTCTCCCATCCCTCTCAGCAACCTCTCCCGCTGTGCCACTTCCCTCGGGTCTCCTGTTCCCTCTCAGAAGACACTCTGACTTCTATCCCACAAAGAAAACTCAGTGTTCCCCCCACCACCTGACGTTGTTCAACCTTTGCTTTCCTTCACTGCAAACTTAAGCACAGTCAGTCTTCACTGTTTGTAGATCCATATTCGCAGGTTCGCAGACCCACTGGACCGTATCTGTGACTCCCACGTCAATGTCCACAGCCCAGCTGCTGTCATTCATGGGCGGCCACCAAGCGGTGAACAACCCTAGGGACCCCACTGGACCACGTTCCCAGGAGATGCCCGCCAAGGCAACACTCTACTTCTTGGCTTAGCTCTCATAGTGTGAACAAGTCTCCTTTTCGCTATTTGGTCACACGTTTTTTGTATTTCCATGCGTTGCATTGGGATTTCACTGTCTAAGATGGCCATTGTGGGAAGTAGGGAAATGGCGCCTCCCGCTCCTAAGTGTGAGGAGGCTGTGGAGACCAGTGTTAGACTTTAGGTTTGTTCAGGTTATAGAGCTGTTGGCCATGAGTTCAACGTTCGTGAATCAACAAACGTATTAAATAAGGTTATCTCTAAAGGCAAACATACACAAAGTTACATGCCAATCAGTTGACAAGAATGTGAAGATGCTTACAGGAACCTAACTCTACAGTTATTTCCCCCTGGGAGCAGTGGTTCAGTGTTCACTAACTCGATGTTTGAGGTGACTTTATAAAATACAACTACCACGAAGAGCGAGAATCAGCTCTACGACTTTGAAAACTTTCAGTTTTCCTCCAGTCCAAGATGGAGGGCCATCCTCTCCCCTGTGGCCTCCACTCCATCCTTCTCTGAGGCCCTTGCTCTATCAGTTGGCTCTGTAGTCTTTGTCCTCTTCTTACTCCTCTGACTGCTTCCAAAAAGCTACACGTGCCTTGAAGTCTCTCCGACCCTGAAAAGCAGTCATCAGCCACCTTTATTTACTATGCCCCATCCTCTGGCCCTGAGCTCCATGTTTGACCTGCATGATTTCTTTGACTGTTCAGATCAGCCCTTAAGGAAGGCATTATTGGCACTCTAGTTAAAAGGAAAGTAAAATACAAGGATGTTACTTGTCCATGGTCATAGAGCTAAGAAGTATTGAAGGACACATCCAACTCTGGCTACCACCCAGACTGTTCCTGTTCTTCTCATCCAAACTTCATAAACCAAATATAAAATTCATGGCTCTATGTCATCGCCTGTCATACACCCCTGAACCCATGCAGCCTGGCTTGTGCCCTCACCAGTGCCCTGGGACAGTTGTCACAGTGACCTTGGACAATCTCACCCAGTGGGTCTTTCCCAGTCCTGTCTTCCTCTACCTTGCCGTTGCATGTGACCCAACTGGTCACAGCATCACCTGGAAACTATTTCTGTGGCTCTGAGAACACTAGTCTCTTCCTCCTCCTCACTTAAGCTGACCATTTCCTTTCTGTCACCAGCATGCCCCACCCTCGTTCACCAGCGTTCTGCATTATTTTCATTCTATAGCCCTTTCCCTGGTCCTGGCCTCTGTGTCCTAGAAAAGAGAAGATTGGAAGCTCTAGGCCCCACCTGCTGATGGGAATTTGCAATCTAGCCTGGAAGGCAAGACCCCTGTGGCAGAAGGGTACCGTCCTAGCTTGAGTCAGGCTCAGCCCTGACTCTACCTGCTCTATGTAACCAGGGAAGGGAGAGGCCTCTGAAGACTGGAGCAGTTCAGGAAGACTTCCTGGAAGTGGCAACATGGACCCTGAAGCTCACAGAGGATTTGGTTATGAAGACACAAGAGGGGAGAGACAATCCAAGAAGAAAGAATAGAGAGCTTCTAATGCTTTCACAGACACACTGTCCTCCTACCTCCCACCACTTCGGGGGTGCTGGCCTGTGCCTAATTTGCACATGGACCCTGCTGTGTCAGCTTGGCACGTGGGGCCTGCTCCAGGGGATGGTGAACCCCCAGAAGGAGCATGCAGAATAGGTGTGCAGTCATTGCCAAGAGCTAGGAAGTCAGATAAGCCTGGGTCTGAATTCCAGTCTGACCACTTTCTGTTGCAAGACCGGGGAGAGTTTCCACTCTCGGCCTCAGCATCCTCACTTGCACATGGTAACCATCAAATGGATTAAATACTGATTAAATACCGTAAAGCAAGTTAAGATGGCTGCTGACATGAAAGTAAATGATGGAGAAACGTTTGTGGTCGTTACTTACTATGGATCCAGTGCTCCCCAGGCCTCACGCAGGCCCTTCACGTGGAACTGAACCTTCCTTTCATCTGACTCTTGGATTTCCCCCCCCCGATGTACATCTCCCAAGGATGAGGGCCCTACACTCATCTCAGGCTATTAGTGCAGGAATCTTCAGACAGTAAAAGAGACAGAGGAGAGTCAGAACAATGAGAAAAATTTGTGCAGACTGGCTCTTTGCAGGATGATTATCTAAATATACTTTTCAAACTATTCAGTGCTCGAGAAAAACCTGCCCGAAGAAAGCCCCGAAGGCAGGCTCAGCCCAGCCCAGAGCCCGGGCTCTTAAGCAGTGAGAAACAGCATGGGTGGGGGCTCCCCGGACTCCCAGGGGATGAGCCTGGGCCTCTGAGAGGCTGTATCTTATGCAATGAGCACAAAATGGATGCCACTCCTCATGGAGGCTCAGAGAGGGGGCATGCCATATTCATTCTTCAGTGGCTTCCAACCCAATTACATTCTGGGGGTTTCTAAGAAGGCAGGCGCCTTGCGCTAATGAGTAGCCCCTATGAAAAAGGAAGGAGGAATAAGAAATTGAAGAACTGCTCAAGAAAATGTTGCCCTGGAAGTATTTTTAAATCTGGTAGGAAATAGCTATCTCCAGATGTGTCTTCCCCAACAGGACGAAGCTCCGTGGCGAGATGGTGGCGGAGAGGAGCCTTCCCATAACCCAGGACACAAAGCTGGTGTTGTTGAACTGAGAGCCGTGTAATCAGCTGAAGAATTCCTAAGCAGAGCCAAGGGCAGCCGATCCCCAGACCTTGAACTTCTTTGCCTCCCTGCATTTTTCAAGTGCTTCCTGGAGAAAGGAGCACCCAGGGGCCTGGATCTTCTTCTAACTTAATTAGGGGCATGCAGGAGTGCCGCTGACACTGGAGACTAGTCTCTGGAGCCCAGGGCTCTGACAGCTCTGACGCAGAGGCAGCATTAGGGTGGGGGGAGGGGAGCGGGGAGAAGTGCGAAGGGCGGAGTGGGTTTTGCAGGGATGCTCTGGCCTTCTCCAGACTCAGAATGAGAGGAAAATGGCAATCTCCTACCCCAGCCGGTAGTCTTGAGGCCCTCTCCGGAGGTTCTTGGCCGCAGGCTCCCATGTCTCCTTTGGGGCCCACAGCCCCATCACCCACAGAAGTAAACGAAGAGCCAGGAACAAGCATTTGTTTTTCAGCACCTGCTCTGTGCCAGGCCTGGGCTAGGCGATGAGCACACCGACAGGCCATGGGGCTCTGACCCCAGACTGCCTGTGTGGGTCTGCCTCCAGGCCCTACCACTTCCTAGCGGTGTGGTCTTGGGCAAGTCATTGAGCCTCTCTGTGGCTGTTTCCTCCCTGGTAAAACAGGGATGGCCAGAGTAACTAGTTCATGGGATTGTGGTGATAATGACAACCCACTATGTGTCTAAAGTGCTCAAACAGCACCTAGCAATTAGGACGTGCCAAAGGTCTGCTATTATTACCGTGAGCGCTTGCCAGGGTGGCTGCCTTCTGATGGGTGTGGTCACACCCTTTTCAACAGGGGGAGTGCTAAAAGTAACAGGTCCACAGCCTCACAGGAAATAACTCATGATGCAAGTGTTGAAGGTCTCGGGCTCTGAAGCTCATTCTGCTGTAAAAGGGGACCTTTGGACCCACCTGTGAAACAAACCTCAAGACCGTTGGGCCAACAGGGCGGAAGCACCTCTGCACCTGCCCAGACCCGCGTGGGCCGGAGGGGCGCAGACCCCGGACCCAGCCACCCTGCGTTCCCACCGACCCGAGGCCTGTGTGCTTATGGTCACAATGTAACAAGAAAGAGGTTAGAAAACACCTCTTTTCATCTATTTAAGAAAAGGAAATGCTGCTTTGCAGGTTGTCCAATAAACATGTGTTGAATTTGCTTGCACTGAATTCCATTTTCCATCACTGACATTCTCCAGCCTCATGTGCTCAGCCACATACATCCTCCCCTGGCATTCCTGCCGCTCGGGGTCTGCCCTTGGAGACCCTGGGGTCCGGACCGGGCTGACCGTGGTCCTGCTCTCCACCGGCCATTTCCCGCTCACTCTTGGCGTCCATGAGTCCATCCTGTGTGTGCCACACTCGGCACACGGAGTGCACACTAGGGTCTCGTGGCCTTTTTAAGAAGAGTCACCAGGGGCACCTGGGTGGCTCAGTTGGTTAAGCGACTGCCTTCGGCTCAGGTCATGATCCTGGAGACCCAGGATCGAGTCCCACATCGGGCTCCCTGCTCGGCAGGAAGCCTGCTTCTCCCTCTCTCACTCCCCCTGCTTGTGTTCCCTCTCTGGCTGTGTTTCTCTCTGTCAAATGAATAAAATCTTTAAAAAAAAAAAAAAGAAGAAGAGTCACCACAAGGGTTCCTTCTAAAGTTCTATAAACCTCTAAGTGACTGAACCCGAGCCTTTGTGAGATCCTTCAAGCTAACTCCACCCCCACAATAATATAGAGAGAATGATGAGATCCACGTGGGAAAGAGATGCCTCTACACTGGATCTGAACATGTGTACCATGGAGCTGGGACTTGATTCTGGGGGTCCTGAGCACAGCCCCTGCTCCCTCCTCTGCCCCAGGCAGCGACCCTGACTGTACTGAGCTCATGTGGCCTATTTTACTGGCTCTGCCTCTATTGCCCGGCTCCCTACTCTTCAGCTCTGAGGGGAGTCTCAGATTCCACCTGCGGGTGTTGCCGCGGGCTGGTGAGGTCCCAGCAGCCAAAGGATGGAGCCCAGGCAGAAGTCAGAGGGCGTCGTCTCCACCTCCAGCTCCATGACAGCCAGGGAGCCTCAGGGGGCTGGTCAGGACACTGAGGTGGGGCCCCACTCAGACGCCCTCCGCAGACAGAATGACCCTGGGCCTCAGTTTCTCCACCCGTAGAAGCAAGCAGCCTAGCCTTGCCGCTGTCCCAGCTGGGCACATCTGGAACCCCCCTCTCTTGACGGCCCCCACTGCAGTCACAACAAGGCATTCCCCTCTCAGAGGTGGATGGGGCAGGGAATATGCAAACATGCCTAATTAAAGCTGGAAGTCAAAACAGCATTTCTCTGTGTGATTCACCCAATCCCCACCACGCAGCAGAAAGTGGGGCAAAGTGAGCTTTCATCGCATGCCAGATGGAAGCGTGGGCAGCCGAGGTAAAAGAACAATTTTCTCTTGTTCCAAACATGTTTTGGGGGGTGCCACATACCACTGTCAGCCCTCCTTGCCGGCTGTCTCTCCGTCTCCAGGCACTTGATTACCCCCTGCCCCCAGAAGCATTCACAGTCTTGAACTTTCTAATCATGGCCTGCCTTTGTCTGGGCACTCGGGATCATATGGCGTCAATTGAGAGCGTAACCCGACTCAGGTTTGCTGTTTCACATACCTGCTGCAGAGGAAGTGTCTTTGAAGGAAAGGCCATGTGTGGTGGCCCTCGACCCTCCCTTCTCCTGGGCCCAGCCCTTCACCTCTTAATCAGGCTCCCAACTAACCACTGAGGTCTCACAATGGAAGAGCAATTACCAGGGAGAGGAGATGAAAGAAGCAGGCCCAATGGTCCGAAAGGTTCTTTTGCTTTTAAATTATCCATGATTTACCTGCATAAAAGGAGAGGAAGTGCCTGAAGATTATTCTAATTGAGCCAGACTTTTCAAATCATGGAAATACCAGCATTTCCAAGGGGAAATCCAATCCCTTCAAATTGCCCCCGTAAGTAACTCATACAAACAGAAGGAAAGAGGAGGCTTTCATTTGCCAATGTGGGTCTGATCAGTGTAAATTGGATAAATGGTGAGGCCAGGAGGGCATGAAGCTCCCAGAGTCCTCTGCCCATGTTTTCTTAGCCAGGTTTGTAAATGGGGCCATTCTAGAGCAGAGGATGCTTGAGGAAATTCCTCCATTTTGGCACCAAGCCTCCTCCTCATGTTACTGGAAACAGGCGGGAGGGGGTTTTCTCCTGGTCCAATGTGTGTCCTTCCAGCTTCACTGCCCCAAAGTCTGCAGATAACAGGCATCCTTAGATGGCATATGTGGGATGAACTCGACTGCACTATAGTTAAAGAGTTCGGGACAAGAAGGACACGTGGCTGCATGGCCTCCCTCCTGAGAGCGAGCGAAAGCATTTGTGTGAATGGACACCTCTGTAAACGGGACAGATCTGGAAAGGAGGGACTTGGGACAGAGAAATGAGTACCTTACCTAAGGTCAGAGTTCAAGTCCCTGGAAAAGCTAGCGCCAGACCTGCCTGCTTTGGGGTTGACACAATGGGCCTTTTCTTTGGAGCATTCTGAGCCGTGCATGTGTGGCAACATTTGTATTAAAACTCCATGTGCGTTCACAGGGGCTGCCTACGTATTTGCAAGTCTGGCTCGAGAATTTACAAGGTATAAAAATGAGTGTTATTCTTTCATATATATATATATGTAGTTCTCAAATACAAAATTGTATTTTTTTGTATTGGTAGTTACAATACAAATATTGTATTATACATATTGGTAGTTCTCAAATACAAAAAGGAACATATGACTTCACATATATGCAAAGTATGAGTGTGTGCATTTATGTGTAAGACACATCGACTACGTATCTGTGCGTACGGGGATCACGTTGACCACAGTTTCAACGTCAATTCCAGGCAACAACACTTGATAAACTAACCCAAAGCCGTCTTTTAGGGTGCGGAAGTTTATTTGTTAGTCAAAGCCCAGAACCTGCCTTGGCTAAGCTGGCACATTGCCCTTGGAGTCATTTTCCAGAAGGGTAATCTGCACCTCGCTAGACCTATGAGCTAGACTCTTGTTTAACACACAGAAGAGCATAGCACTCTGCAATCACCAAGTCTTTTTGCTTACCTTACTCGAGGATGCAACCCTCAAAACAATGCTGGAAGGGACTATGTGGTGTTTCTAGCCCCCTTTTGCAGAAGAGAGAATGAGGCCAGAGAGTTGCAGAGGGGCATGCCTAAAAAGCACAGCACATTCCATGGTGAAAATGCTCAAACTGACCCAGAAGCCCACAACTCTCCTATCCAGAAAGAAAAATGGGATAAAAGAGCAACTCGAAACCTCCCCAGTAACTGAATCCCCCACATGCCCACCCATGAATGGTTGACTAAAGTGAGTGAGTACAACATGTTCTCGTATACTTAAGTAGGAGAAGCTGGATTCTTTGAAATATTTCTAACAATTTAAGAACATCAAGAAATGACCCTACAAAGAAACATAGGGGCAGTTATATTCAGCAATCAGGAAAGTCTACAGATCCGAAGTTTATTTAAAACAGCAGCAGTGAGTGGTAACCACAGCTCTGATGTTGGGATATTTATGGGATACAAATAAATCGTGTCTCCAAGAACAATAACGTAGCTGTAGGTACTTTAGCCTGTTTGAGTAGGGAACCCATAGCAGCAGGTAATCGGAATTGAAGACATCTATCTGTAGCTCCTGATCTTTTTTTGCAAATTCAGTTAACTGAATCCTCCTCCCCTTTCTAGGAAAATGCAAGCAATTTCACTTTTAGGCATCATTTTGCCTGAATATTTGAGACATGAAGATGAATTGGAAAGAAGCCTGAGGCACCTTTGGAGAAAGGCCTAGGTTCTCAACTGCTTCTGTGGGGCAGTGGCCTCGGGCCACTCACTTCCCCTGAGACTCAGTTTCCATTCCCTCTGGTGAAGGTCGCTCTTTACCCAGGCTGCTTCCTGCAGCTGCTACAAAAGTCTAAAGACAGAGCATAAGGGAAGTGCCGTTGGAGGGAAACCAGCATGTAAATCCCAGTCTGTTGATTACGGGCAGCTTCTGTGGGAAACCAGGAGCCGCCCCCCCTCCCCCCCCCATAGCCACAGGATGTCTCAGATCTCACCCCCAGCACTCTTGGCGTCCAGGTGGGTCAGGACCCCCATGAAACAACCTCCATGTTTCTGGGAGAGAATTCCTCACACCCAGCAGTGTTCCTGCCACTGATTAGAATCAATCCTCATTACTCAAGTACTCTGAAAGTGTGCATTTGCCTGCCTCCCTAAATGTGTCCCCACTGCACTTCCCGGCCCTTTGTGGGCATGCATATAGCTTCACAACATTGACTGACCCGATACTACGTTCCCAGTGGAGGTCAAACAGGATGAAGCTCTGCCTTCTTATCTCAGCTCTCATACCGTAAACAAGTGTCTTTGTGTGGTCTGTGTAGGGCCGTGTTGTCCGCATTTTGTGCCTTTTTTGTTGGTGTTGGCTCTCAAACGTATTGTTGAAGTGCTGGCTAGGGCTCTTCGGCAAGAGAAGGCGGCAATGAGTATCAGAAAGAAGACCTGTGTGTTAGGTAAGATCCTTCAGGGGTGAGTTACACACAGCTCTACTGCTTGTGAGGTCAGTGCTAATGAATCAGAGGACATACATTAAGGAAGGTGCCTTTAAGCAGAAACACGAAAAACAAGGCATGCCGTTGACGGGTGGACGAAGATATTGTGACCGGAGGCTCCCAGGGACCTGTGTTTCCCCGGAGTGATGGTTCTGACTGGTATTGCAGGGGCTTGAAGTACACACCTACCGTGGCGCATGACAACTGTACCTCCCCAGCGTCTCCATCCCAACGGGCAAAGCACAGATCTCCGGGCAGGTAGACGGGGCTCGCTTGACCTAGCTCTGGTGCCTTCCCCAACAATAAATGTCGTCACGCTTCTACCGTGCCAGCCTCATTGTCAGCCATTCTAAACTTCTCCCGGCCTCTTCAGCCAAATCCATTCCTCCCATCTCTGTGCCTATATGGCGCCCATCATACTGGATGGCACCTTACCTCAGAAGCAGGACAGTGACGTGGTTACGTGCTAGGTGTGCTTGGCCACCAGCAGTATTATAAGACGTCTGTCTACCTCAACTCTCCTAGGCCTTGCAGACTATAACCTTCACCTCCCCATCTGCATGACCTCTTGGTGTCCCCCATTCTAATAACAGCCTATGGGTTTACAGCAACATTCCCAAAGGAGCTCAAAGCCCAGAGAAGACATTACCTCATTAACCCTCACTCTGGCAGGAAGAAGGCAAGTCTGGTCCACAGGGAGGAAAATGAGGCCCCATGAGTCACCTGTGTGTCTGGGCACAGATTTCTCTGGACCCGAAGCCTCCTGCTTCCCATTTCTGCCTCCACGAGGCCCACAGAGGTCCGTCCCCAGTGATCCCGCAGCACTCTGCATGCGTGGTCCTGCCTAGGGGGTTCCAACAGCAGATCCTCCACAGTTTCCTCTGAGCTTACATCATGGGAGTTGAAAATACTTCTCATTAACGTCTGGCCTTGCTCTACTCGAAGCAAAATATTGATAGCCAGTGCTGGACAGCCCAGCTCATCCTACACACAGTGCCTCTGGGGATAGCCAAAGTGGGAACCATTTGCTCCCTAGGCCCTGAAGAAAATACTAAGAACAAATATAAACAAGATCCCTAATTCCCAAATAATGCATGGCTTCCTAACAGACTTGTTTTCATATCCATGTTTTGAAGGCTTTTTTTTTTTCAGGACCCATACATTACAGACCAACCAATAGCATACAACCCAAGTACCTTCCTGTTACATGTACCTACTCCTAAAAACACATACACGTGTGCACGCATCAAGACTTCCTTCACACGTGCTCATGTAATAAAGGCCCGTAGCACAAACACTCCTAATTCATACCCACTCACCCTGGTTAGACATGTGCACACCACACACACATGAACATGCTGCCTACATCCCGCATGTGAAGGCACGCAGAGGACATGTGCATCGCTCTTTCTTGCATAAGCTCTGTCTCCTTCCTTCAAGCTTTTAGGCAACACTTACTGCTCCAAAAACTTAACAAGGGTGCTTCTGACTGGATCCACAGCCTTTGTTTCCCCAATGCAGGGCACCTGCCCTCACGTGTGAGAGGTGGAGACTTCCCTAAGTCACAGCCCAAGATGCCCCCATCTGGGACTTCACGGCCCCTTCTGCCTGTCTGGTCAGGCGACTTTGCAAGACGCATCCCTCACGTGGGGCTGTGGCATGATGTGACCCCTTCCCGGGGTGTGTGGTCTAACTACCCAGCCAGGCCGACTCTGGGCCAGCAGATGCTATGGACAGCAAAGGACTCCGGGGATCCCTGGAGCTCAGTCCAGCTTTCCACCTGCGCAGAAGACCACGATGTTGAACAGAGAACCTGGGAAAGAGAACTGGTTAGCAGTATCACAGATTGAATGAGAGAAGTAGCCTGGAGTGAGAGGCAGAGTCCCTCCCTCCAGCTCTCCTAGTCATCCACACCACTCTAGAGACTTTGTCCAGTCCTTTAACCTCCTTGGGCTTGTTTTCTTATCTCCAAAACAATGGAAATGATAGCTACCTGAAGAGACTTTTGCACCGGTTGCAAGAAGTGAGGTAGGCAAAACGCCTCGCACTCTGCGTGGTACCTAGGAAGTGCTCCATAGACGGCATCATTTTCCTTCCCTGATAGCCAACTCCGCCCCCACAGCCAGTGTGGCTGGTCTCTAAGTCCTGGACTGTAAAGCCAGGAGGGCCCGAGCTCCCAGATTTCCTTGTCCAATCCCATCACCATAAAGATGGGGAAATGAAAGAAGGAGAAAGGGAGGGACGGGTCCAAGGTCACGCAACTGTGAGGTTATGGCTAAGAGCTCAGAGCTCAAGCTGAGGGTGGGTCTTAGAAATCACTTGATCACAGGTGATGAGATGTGTTCTGAAAGCCCTGCTTTCCCTTGAGGCCCCCTCTCAGGGACCTAGGGGAGACCTAGCAGGAGGCAGAGCTGCCCATGGCAAACCATTTTACTCTTCTCAGTAAACAGTAAGACATGGCTGACGTCATCGGCACCAGCCGTCTTATAGGTGAGCCAACTGCAGCTCAGAGACAGGAAGGGAGAACTCACGCCAGTCTCCGATTTCTCTGCTACAAGACTAAGGCTCACTCTCCTCTTCGTGACATTATGCTAAAAGAACAGTGTCATTAATACACTCTGTATGTTCAGGATCAAGTTACCCAAGAAACTTAATTAAAGCTTTGTGAACAGAGAAGAATATGTCTGATTACAGTGTAATATACCCAGATTTCTCTACCACTGGACACCACCTCCTCCTTGAAGCCTTTCCTAACCACCCCTCAGCCAGGGAGAACTGATGGCTCCTCCATTATGCCTCACCCCCATCTTCCTGTATTTTTTCCAGAACGCCCATAGCTCTGCTTTGCATCAATTGGCTTACAAGCCATCTCCACTGGAATCTTCTTGACCTTTACTCCCTGTGAAAAGAAGGGACATAGATCTGCCACAGAGTAGATGCTTAGCCAATGTGTGAATGAAAGAATCCATCAATTAAATGATGAATGGATCTGCTCCCCGAATGTATGACCTACCTCCAAAGCTGGCCTTCTGTCTACGGTCACTTCTCATCACTGAACAGCTAAACACAGGGAAGGCATTGCTGGTACAGTGACACCCGATGCCAACCAGTCCCAAGCCCAGCACTGGAGCTCTGAGCACTCTGACACTCTGCCCTAGGGTATCCCATGGAAGCCCAGTGCCACCCACACTGTATGAAGAGGGTGCAAATGCTTTGCCCCCATTAATAATGGGCCCATTTCTCATCTGACTTCAGAGCCTGTGAAGCTGGTCCAGACACGGAGGCTTCAAAGGGAGCTCGGCGCTGGAATCGGCCCCAGAGGGCATGGAGCAAGACAAAACACAAGCCACAGGTTTTATACTGTGGATGGTATACAGGAAGTCATTGTTACCGAGAGCTTGCCCTGCCAAGCCTACCAGATTGAAGGAGCCAAATAGCTCACATCTCCACGCAGCTTAGTAGTGAGTGCACCGACGATTTTGGCTCTGAGGTCCACCAGACTGAAATGGGAATTGCAAAATGGCATATTTTTTTTCCTCGTAGAAAACTCCCATTACCCAACCTAAAAAAACAAAGGCTCTAAAATCAATTCTTCCCAGCATGACCTTGCAAACAGTATACTAAACCAAAGTTAAGGGAAAAAAGGAAGCATCTATTCTAATTGGATAACTGAGGAAGCCTGATCCCCAAGGCTCTCCCTCTTCCCTAGGTTTTTGCCACCCTATGCTCCCACAACCCTCCTACAAGCCTTGGATTCGGCAGTAACCATGCCAGATGGGAGCTATGGGGATGCATGAATCTCCCCCACTAGACTGCAAACAAGTTACAGAATGTTATCTTTTTCATCTCCTAACCCTTCAATCCCTCACCCGGAGCTTAAGGCTCAGCACTGTCTTTTTTATTCATTGGTTTGTTAGTCTATTATCTGTCTTCCTTACTACTAGACTTTAAGACCCATGAGATAAGAGACATGTTCTATTTTGCTTACCACTATATCCCCAAAGGCTGGAGAAGAGGTGAAAAGTAGTAGGCACTTAAGAAATACCTATTGAGTGACTGTTAGATATTTGGCACATGTATTCATTTATAAAGGAATAAATGAATGAACCAATGAATGAATGAAGTGTCCATCCAATGGATGATACCAGCTATGGGAGACTTTACCAATGGGGAAAAGAAGCCAAAAGCTGGTTATTCAGGAAATGGTTGAAGGACATAAGTTTATTTTAATCAAGAAACAAAGACCAAAGGGAACATGTTGACTATTCTTAAGTCCATGAGGGTTCCCTTGGGGAAGAGGGACTGTGTGTATTCCACGGGTCCCGGGGGTTCAGAGCAGGATTCGTGGTTCCAGGTAATTAACAGGCAAAGAAGGAGACAGAACTAACAATGACATGGCTCCCATGATGGAACGGTGGAACGCGCTGCCTCTGAGCCGTCCAGTATGACCATTAGTCGGGAGGGTCCTTAACATAATCACAGTATTCGCATTTTAGCAAAGCCCCTGTTAGCCTATGGGGAGCTTTCATGCAAATTAGGAAAATGGCGCCTTCTGCGTGGACGCACTCCTATAGGCACATCTCAGCAGCTAACGAAGTCACAAAGAAAGAGGGGTCCCTCCTCTAGAGCTTGGGCTGGATTTTAGCCCCTACCTGCTTCCTTAGAAGTGTACAGTGCCGAACTTACACAGTTCTTGGTAGCTGATCTATTGGGGAGACCATCAGCTCCAGAGAGCCCCACATAAGGTGCTGCAGAAACATCTGGGGACATTCTCCAGATGCAGAGTCCGGAGCCCTCCCCTAGGAAACCCGATTCACTCCTGCTGCTGCGCTCATGCTGGTCTGTCTCGGGAGCTCCCACGTGACTCAGGCGACCGAGCAGAGACCAGAGCTGCTGGGCAGATGCCTTCTGTGCATGCTTTCAGCTTCAAGACTTTGGTCGTTCTCCACTAACGGTGTGGACCTCACAGCTCCTTTGAAAGGGGACTGGATTTAGAATCCAATGTGTCACTTCTTCTTTAGGAAAAAAAAAAATCAATAAAAGCTTTTCAGAGAAAAATTCCCTGAAGCAATCTAATTTGAGAGACAAGAAAAGAGATCATTGATTTAACCCAGCTTAGAATCTTAGCAAAGAGCAGCTCAGGGCACATTACATCAATTGTTGACCGAATGATACCAAAAATACTGAAATTTTTAGGGGCATAAAGACACAAAGAAAAAGAAAAGATGTCAGCCACTTGTCAACTTTTTATGATAAAGCCAAGAATCTAATTGGTAAAGAAATGCCTGGAAGAATAGTTACTTTTTTCCACACCCTCTCCAATGTATTAGGATCAGAATATGCTAGTATAGCCAGGGAATGTTATGACTTGGGCCAAACCGGAACATAATCTAGTCTCTGACCATTGTCCAAAGCCCACCTTGTTCGAGACCACTGTCCCAGAACGTGGCTGTGTTCCCAGGAATAGAAAGAGAAGCTGGAGGGAGGACAAGAAAGGAAGCAACATCCAAGTTCCTAGAAGGCCTGCCCTTGCCTCACATCATCCCCACTTTGAGAAGGTTGGGAACTATAGATACCTCTGCCAGGCTGCACGCCCTCAGGGATTTGACATGTTCCCTCCTGTTCACCTTCCCCTGCCCTGGTCATGCCAGCCCTCTTGCTCTGTCAGTCATCTGTGGTGGCTGCTTACACCTAGCAGTGGCCCTTGTTTATAAAATGCACAAGGGATTTAAATCCTACCTCTAACACTTTTTGTCCACATCATCTTTGGCTGAAGTGTTTTCCATCCATATAATGGGAAAATAAATGCATCTACTCCAAAATGGAGTAATAAATATGAGACCTGGGGCACCTGGGTGGCTCAGTTGTTAAGCGGCTTAGCAAGATCCTAGAATTCTGGGATGGAGCCCCACATCAGGCACCACACTCCGTGGGAAGCCTGATTCTCTCTCTCCCACTCCCCCTACTTCTGTTCCATTTCTAGCTGTGTCTCTCTGTGTCAAATAAATAAATGAAATCCTTTAAAAAATCTTTTAAAAATAAAAAAAATTTAAAAAGATTTTTAAAAATGTGAGACCTGAATGGGTTAATGCATTTAAGGTTTTTTAGAAAAGTGGAGAGGACAGAATGCAATATAATGGTTTGCTCCTGTCCCTTTAAATCACTTGATTTTTGTCTTTGAGCATACCCTTCCCATGTTCCCGTGGCATCCTGCCTTGGTTTCTCCCATCATACTTCTCACACTGCATGGTCATTGCTCATGACTGTTGCCCGCTCTGTGCTCCCTGCGGGAAGGGTCAACTTAAATCTGGATCGAACACAGGGTCTGGCCCACAGAGCAGGTTCTTTGTAAACATTCAGGGAATGGATGAATCAGTGGACCATCAGTGGTTGTAAGGCATTATTTGAACCTCATAACTACTCTGTGAGATGAGATGGGCAATTTTTATCATTCCCATTTTATAGCTTAGGAGACTGACACCTATAGGAATTAAGTGATTTGTTCAAGGTCCCACGGACATTGAAGGGGAAAAAAGATATTTGTGGATCTCTCTGACTGCGTAAGATTTTTGGGAGTCTGTGGGACTCGACATTCTTGCTCAGGGAAGATGCAAATGTCTTCAGAAAGCAGTGCTTCAAGGAGGTCTCAGGAATGATGAAGCCCTTTCTAGATAGAGAATATGAATAATGTCCTTCTGGGTGGAGGACACTGTCTGGTGAGGGGCCATGGACAGCGTGTTCATGATAGCCATTTCCTACTAGATGCTAAGTGCCATGAGGCCAAGATAAACTTTGTTGTTCAACAAACTCTTCTCACCAGGAAGCTCCAGGATCTGGCACAGAGCAAGCAACCAATGAACTGAAAGCAAGTACAGGTGAATGCATGAACGGATGGATGTGTGTGGTCAGAAGGGAAAGCTGGAGAAAAAGGAGTCTCTCTGCTCACAGAGAAGTTGATTTCAAGAGTCTTTTCTAAAAGGCATTTGTTCTGAAGCCCAAGTGAGACTTGAAAAGTGCTAGCAGGTGAATCTGGTGGTGGTGGCAAGGGTTATGCCTTTGATTCTGATGCACACCTTTGCTTCTACTTAACTTCAACATGCACCATAGAAGAAATTTTATACTGAAAAGTGAAACAAGCAAGAAACACAGGGTCAGCTTGTTGAGGGCTCAGTGATACACTGCTTGGACAGTATTTCCTCAGGCAGGGAAACCCCAGGCTGTTGAAAGCAGCATTCTAGCCTGACTCTTTCCAGAAAGGTCTCTCAGATGGCAGTAGAAAGAGGAGGATGTGAGGGTACAGACTAGAGACTAGAGCTCAGCTAAGAAAGAACTGCTATGAAGCAAGACAGAGATGGAAATTTAGTTCTCCTATTTCCACATCAATTCAGGGTACCTTGTCCACAGTACCAACTCTTTCTACAAAGACAATCGAGGATGGGTACTATCATGTCAGCTGGGGCTTCCGATCAGCATTCCCAAGAGCCCTGAGGTGAGTTAGCCCCTCCGCCTCCCTAGGTTCTTTATGCCCACCAATCTCAGAGAATTGGGAAGTGGACAGTAAAAGAGAATTCAATCCTTTTGAGTATCTACCACTGGCAAAGCATATTTTTGGAAGTTTAGCAATTCCCAAATGGATAATTTTATGGTTCATTTAATACTTTGAAGCAATTTACCTAATAACAAGTTCCTGTAGGAAGATTGGGAGGAGATTTTTTTTTTTAATGTAAAAGTTTCTGGAATGACTTACATTTGGCCTATGACACTCCAGCAACAACCTGCTCTGCCGCAGCCCCACGACTGCTCCTACCTTCTATTTTTGGCAAACCTGATCGACCTGCTTTTATGGGTTCCTTTTATTTTCCTGAGATTTGAAAGGGTGCTGTAGGATTTGTGAATAGAAAATCTTTACAGTAAAGAGACCCTGGGAGGAAAGAGGGCATCATCCGGCCTCTCTGATGGTTTCCCGCAGGCTCCCCATGGGTGGTCAGCCTGGAGATGTCTTTGGTTCCACAGTAAGAGACAGGTCAGAGGCACACTGCCTAGAGCACACCACTCATAGAAAACGACTTTTGTAATCACAGAGGTCCAACTCAATCACAAACTACACAGCTTTATATATAGGATGACCACATAATTTCCTGTCCAAACCGGAACACCTTTGAGAGCAGACACAGACACTGTTCATAATTGTGCCAGGATCAGAGGAGTATCTGGACTGTCCCCTGCATGCCAGGACACATGGTCCCTGGCTTATTTGACCCCATCTTACCGCTGTCTTAGCACATAAAATGGAACACTCCATGTAGCTATTTTTCCAGATACTGAAATTTACCTTCTGTGAGCTGCCATTTGCTTCCTTTTGCTCCTCTTAATGAAAACATTTCTAGAGAATTGAACTACACACCATTTTACTTTTCTCTTGATGTTTTAGAATCATCTTTTCCCAGATACATAGTCAACTTACAGAATAGTGGGATGGATGACCCTCTCTAAATGATCCCACTACCATGTCTCGTACAATTAATTCACTGTGATCACTCACAGGGTAATCTGACTATGTTATTTTGCCACCCTGGGTCAGATCTTCCCAGATCTGAAATTAGGGGCTAAAACCAAAGGATCTTTCAGGTCTCTTCAAGTTCTAACACCTTGTTTGGATTTATTAATTTGCTCCCAAGAGTGACTGTCATTTTAATAAAACTACTGTAAAAAAATTTAAGGGAGGAATGAAAAATAAACCATGCAATTTGTAAGGAACATGAATGGCCCTAGAGGGCTTTTCTATTGACAAAGGCCTTCGTTGTACTCTTGTGCCAAAAGTAGGGGCATGGCAACAAAGAGAAGCCAGCATTTTCTCACCATTAGTGTTTCTCTATCATTCATCCCCTGGGCACTTCCTACTTACCTACACCCTTAGTGGGTGAGAGTTTGGGTCCCTTGAATCCCAGAGCTCTGGAAATTCAGTTAACAGAGAATGGACGTGGGTACAAATGGGTTTAAGACAGAACAGAAAGAAGCGGGTCTTAAGAGGAAAAAAAGATCCCAATGGGGGTCCAGGGAAGACCTGATGGGGTCCAGCTTGACTAGGAAGTTCAGGGGACTAGGAGAACTTCATGAAGGAGGCATCATTGTGGCCTTGAGCTATGAAGAAAACTTGAATGTTCAGAAATATAAAGAAGTGCTTCCAGGTGAAGAAAATGGTATGCATGAAAGCACAGAGGCAGGGAAATATTTTGGCAAGAGCAAACAGTCAGATGTCCCTGAGATAGGCAGCACTCGAAAGCAGAGACGGTGTCTTGTTTATCTCTGTGTCTCTAGAACCCAACAGATGATAAATGCTCGATGATGATTGATGGATGGTATGAATGAGGGAATGGAAGGTAATAAAAGATAAAGTTGGAATGACCAACTCAGTAGAGTGCCTGCCCGTCTCATAGTAGGCTCTCAGTATTTATTGAATGTATGTTGAATCAATGGATGGATAAGTGTGTGGATGGATGGAAGATGGATGTGTGGGTGCCTAAGATGTTGGCAGGTCTTGAATGCCAAATTCAAAAGTGTAGACTTGCTCTGAAAGTAATGGGGGCTACTGAAGAGTTCTGGCAGGAGAAGGTAGAGATGATAATGATTCAAGAAAGCAAATCAGCCGGCACATAGGATAACACAAAGGGGGGAACTGGCAGCAGGAGACTAGCTTTCCACTCTTGTACTGACAAATATAACTGCATTTGTCACAAGCATGCTGTGATCATGAAATGAAAATGATGCACAAAAAGAGGATTTAAAGACCTCTTCAGGGGTTACTGAATTTTTTTGGCTGGGACCAAAGCGGTCTCAACGGTTTTTGTTCTGCATCAGAAAATTTGTGTTCTACCCAAGTCTTCCGAAAGCCGGACTTCCTGGGACCAGTGGCTCGTTGGGAAGGACAAAGCAGGAGGAGGGGCCAGGACCCCCGGCAAGGTGAAATCTCAGAGTTGCCAAGCACATCGCACCCCAGCTCATCTAGTCTCCGGAAGGACGACCTCTGCGTTGGGTCCCTTCCCTGGGACACCCCAGCCGGGACTGCCTGGTGATGGAGAGGGTAGGCTCAGGAACGGGGCGACATGGGGACACAGCTGACTCGGCCACTCCCAGCAGGTGTTTGCATGAGCCTCCTAATAACCATTGGTGTATCGGACCACACGCACAAATCTTCCCAACTCCATGCCTAACGAGGGCACATTGGGAGCTTGAAACAGGGCCTGGTAGGTGTCCAGATATCACAGAAATTGGTAAATGTTATCATTGGGGCCTGTTTTCTATTTTGCTATTTCTCCCAGAGATCAGCTGTTAACATTCGCAGCCCACCACTCTCTATGCTTTAGGTGTTCTCATGTTTAAAGTAGTGATATAATAATAATAATAATAATAATAATAATAATAATAAGAAGAAGAAGAAGAAGAAGAAGAAGAAGAAGAAGAAGAAGACGACGACGACCTTGTTGGGTCACTATGATTAAATGAACTGATGGGACTAAAAACAGATGACAGTACCTGGTACACAGTAAGTGCTCAATAAATATTAGCTGTTAGTCACCCAGCGGTTTGTGTCCTTGCGAGCAAGGAGGGGAGGATTCTTTTACACATCTCTCTTAAGGGGCTTTGTTGTTCAGCACTACCCCGCCAACCAGCCCTGAGCCCCATGCCTCGCACCCAGCAGGCACTCTGGGAGAGCGGGCGGCACCCAGGTGCCCCTTAGTGGAGTCGGCAAAGCACCAAAAGCACCAGCGTCGGCATGAGCCTCAGAGACCTCGCTCCTTTAATTGACAGACCCGGCATCACTTTGACTCCCTGGCCTCATCCTCTCCTGCCTCTCCTTCTTTCTTTTCACTCCCGTTCCTTAACAAATCCCTCTTTTCAGGAATGGGAAGCTGATCTGTTCTGGGGACGTGCCATTGGAGCGGTGTGCGTTGGCACCAGCAGCGGCTGTCGTTCTCAGGAGACAATGGGATTGGAGCGCCGAGGGGCAGAGCTCTCCGTGCAGAATTTCCCTGCTTAATCCGCTCTTGTGGCTGGCACCAAGTCAGCAAAGGAAAGGAACCAAATTCCCCGGGCGGCTTTGGCAAGCTGCGCCCGTCAGCAGGCCAGAAGTTAATTCCCTCCTCTTCCCCCGTGCCACCAGCTCGGGGGGCAGGTCTGGCGAGGCTGGCTTTCTGTGCAAGTCTGTCAGGTGGCCTGAAGGGGAGAGAACAGGAGAGCAGAGGGTGGTCCAATCACCAGGGCCGCTCCACGGACAGACGGACAGACAGATGTCCTATTCGGGGCCTGATCTGCTCCAAGCCTTTGCACCCGGCTCTCGTCGGACACACACGGGGAAGGAGGCTGGCCCACAGTGACTGCAGTCCCCACGTGGAAATGGGAGTGATCTTAAGCACAGTGGGACCGGGGTACAGGGGGCCTGACAGAGCTCTTGGCAGCTCAGCCTGGCACCAAGAGGCGCTTCCGTGGGGGTGAGTTGCCCCACATGGCTGGTGGAGGAAGAGGAGGGACTGAACTCCAACTTGTTCCATCCTGAACCCCTCTCCCGCCTGCCCCCCCCCCCCAGCCACACTGCAGCTTGGAAGGGGCCAGGGAGCTTCTTAGTGAGCTTCTTCCACGCACTAATCATTCTGCACAGGCTTTGTCTCATGGGAGGCTCACAGCGGCCTTAGCACACACGGGATCAGCCTCACACAACGGACGGGGAGGCAGCCAGCCCCGCGGCCCGGAACTGTTCAAACCCAGGTCTGCCTGAACTCAGGGACCACGCCTGTTTCAGAACCTGAAACACCATGGAAGAGATTTAAACCTTTCTTAATCATGCAATAACAAAATCCTACTTGTATCATATCCCACCAGAGATCTAGATACACAGAAGTTTCCTGAAATAATTCAGACTTGACCATGTACAATGCACTCTATTTTTTTATTCTATTATGTACTGTTTTATATTTTGAAATGCAGATCTTGGCTTCCCAAATTGACATCAGGCCTCACTAACGAGCCACAAGCATTGTATGGAGAATAGCTTGCCGCTCACTCAGCTTGTATCTTCTTAGGAAGGAGCCACCACGCACCCTACTGGGTCCTGTATGGCAGATGATGTCCTGCAGGCCATGTCATGGGGGCTTTGCAAATCCAAGGAGGACCCTTCACGTAGGATTCCCCAGAGGATAACCTAGGGGCTCCATCGAGGTAGAATGTAGTAGAGAACCCTGGTGGGAATGTAGCCACTCCGAGTGAGAGAGGATGAAGCTAGACAGGCCCCAAGAGAGACCAGTGGGGATTGTACCATCCCAAGAAGCATGCTGCCACCCAGAGCTACAGCCACAGAGATCGACACAGAGCAGGAAGCAGAACCTGAGCCACCTAGGTCTCCCTGGGCCCCAGTGAGTTGCCGTCACCCGGAACAGGTGTCTCATCTCATGGGTGTGGATTCCTGCACGGCAACCCTGGGAAGGGTCAGATCTGACTTGTGTCAGGGCGCAACCACAGTGAGTGAGGCTCCCAGCTGCCCAAAGGTTCCCCTCAAAAGTGTGCAGTAGCTCAGAGCTCCCCAGTTCCAAAGAGGCAAGACCCCCCCCTGTGGCACTCACGTTGGGAGGGAAGTCTCGAGCTGGGCTCTGCCACCGTGGCCACGCCGGCTTGGGGACATCAGCTTGCTTCTTGGAGGCTCCGGCCGCTCACCTTCTAACAGGGAGGTTGGATTAGCTCTGTCACGTGAGGAACAGATGTTGACATGGTTGATAAACCATTGCTATTTAAGCAATTTACAATAAGAGTCCAGACGAGATACCAGACATCATTCTGATTCTTTTTATCCTCATCACTGCCATTAATTTTCTGATGTGGCCGAGGCCCAGGGAGGATAAATAAATCACCCAAGATCACCCAGCCCGCAGATAGCTGGGCACAGAGGCAAAGCCAGGAAGCTGGGCTCAGAGCCCCACCACCACCCCGGGCAGCCACCCTGCCTCCTGGCACAGCTGTCTGCATGAACACCTTGCCTCACAGCTCTTGTGACTGTGTCCACTTCCTGCCTTAGACCAAAAACCTTAAGAGCAACATCTCATCCTCTTTAAGGGAAGAAGCCACTGGAGGACCCCAGGACATTGGCACCTCGGTGGAGGCGCCAGCATTTGATAAATGTCACTGAATTCTCCATGTTCCACTGAATGGCTTCCTCAAAAGGAATAATTATCATGCCCAGAACTCCAAGCTCTCTTACCAATGTCCCTATTTCTCTGGAATGGCTCTCACCCCTGGAGAGGTCTCGATCCTTCTTTAGGAACAGGACTTCTCCCCAGGATCACTATGGTATTCCAGCTCTGTGCTCACGTTATCAAGAAATGTGGTCCTCACTGCACGCGATATTCAACTGCATCGCTCGACCCTGGGGGGGTGGGACATCTCCTCTCTGCCTGTCAGGGCATTACCTTTCCTACAAGGCACATCCACCTTCAGGAAGTTTCCTCTGAGCATAACAGCAGGCTCCAATGACCCCCTCTTGGAGCCCAGAGTCCTGAACGTCTCCACCACCAGCGGGTACTGCAGGCTGGCGTTGCATTCTCAGGGCGATCACTCTGCCACGCGAGTGTGACCTGCTGATGAGGCCACTCATCCCAGACGCTGGTCCCAACTCTCTGGGCCACTCAGCACCACGGAGCTGTCACCGTGGAGTCTGCCCCCAAATTTTCACTCCCATGCTGCGACCTCCACCGATGGTCGGGGAAGCAGGTTGACGGACGGGCTGTCCTGTGTGCAGACGCCAGGCCCCTTCTCTCCCCCAGGGGCCGCTGACTCGGACAATCCCTCCCCCAAACACAGACCTTCTTTCTGCAGCCTGAGACTCTGAGCCTCTCTCCCCTTCAGCCGAGAGCCATTGTATCAGCTGTGATTTATGTAAAGGCTTTTGTTGGACTCCTGGTTTTGACAGTCTCTGAGTTGTCGAATGGTAATAATTACGGGGCCTTTCATCCTTTATTTACGGGATAGCTCTGGGGGGAGAGAGAGGCCTGGTGTGGGGGGGGCTGCTGGGGGAGGCAGACTCGCTTTTCTGAGCCTCAGCACAGAACCAAAGGAGTAAGGGTCCTTTGGAAGTTATAAATAGCAGCTCCCGAGAATAAAGAAGTCACCTCTCCAGGCTTCGGGAGCTCTGGAGGACAAAGGACGCTCCGAGCTGGGAACACGGCACTTCTTCGGGACTGATGGGGCTAAACGGAATTTCCAGGGCCCAGGCCCTTGTTTTCGAAAAGCTGATTTTTGTCTGAACTCAAGCCTCTGGCTGAGGTGAAGGAAAGCAACTTTATTCCCATCATCTAGCCAGTCCTAAAACTCTTGAGCCAAGGAAGACTTATTTCATCGTGAACTCTGGTTGCTA
>PITA01000289.1:0-23653 GCA_004023965.1 Spilogale gracilis
ATATTTTTCCTTTCTGTCACTCAAGGCCTTTAATTGAAAAAAAATTTTTCTTGGTTCTGTATGTCATGTATCTGCGTTAGGTGAATTTGACAGGCATATAGACACGTAACATGGTATTTTATTAGTAGTATTGTTGTCAACATTTTGAAAAGCAGCCAGGAAATCCATTTACACCCTGAATAATTTTGGACTATGATGGCAAACAAAGAACCTGTCAGTGTTGAGAAAAGATCTAAGCTCACGTTTGCCTTGGGATTCATGACCTAGCAGGAGAAATTGACTTTGTGTGGGAAGATGGGTGTGTAAATTTTAGCTTAGTATCTAATTGCTTTATAAATTTTAGGAGATCCCTATATTTGCCAGTGTGAGCATTTATAGCAAAGCAAAGGATTATTAGTGGCTTCTTCTGTTCAGTGTTCCTTGTTTGTGAAGTCATGGGACTTGTCCTCAAAAGCAAGAATGGAAAGTGTCACCATAGAAACTTGGGAAATATTTGCATAGGAGAGCACTTTCTTTTCCGTAGATAATTTCATGTCTTTATAAGATAAGAATAAATTGTGTTTACTTAGTAATTTTCTGGACATGAGCAGTCCATTTCATGCAGGAATTCGTGGGTGTCCTTAAAGAACTCAGAGAAGGCATTCATCGTGCAGAAGTTATTTTCCCAACATTTAAATTGTTGGCAAGAGGAGTTTTGTGTGGGAAGAGGGACTTCAAAGGCAAAAGCGTACTCCAAATGCGGCCTTCAGTTCTTCAGATGCAGCCATTGCAAGATGAAAACTGGATTCTCTTGCCTTGTTTAGCAGACAGCATGTGGGGTGGCGTTGATGACCCGGGCGCTGTATTATTTTTTTTAGAGTTTTTATTTAAATTCTGGTTAGTTGACATATAGTGTTACGGAAGCCTACAGTATAGTAGTCAGCCCTTCCCTGCCTCACCCGGTGCTCCTCGTGGCAGCTGCGCTCCTCCATCCCCGTCCCCTGTGTCCCCCCGTCCCTCACTCACCTCCCGGCTGGTGACCCACAGGTGTCCTCTAGAATGGAGACTTTGTTTCTTGGTCTCTCTCTCTCTCTTTTTCCTTTTGCTCACTTGTTTTGTTTTTTTTTTTACATTCCACATATGTGTGAAATCATATCGAATTTGACTTTTTCTGACTGACTTATTTCACTTAGCATTATGCTTTCTAGCTCCATTCATGTCATTGCGAATGGCGGGATTCCATCCTTTTGGATGGCTGTGTAATATTCCATTGTATCTATCCACCGCCTCTTCTTTATCCCTTCATCAGCCAGTGGACACTCGGGCTGCTTCCATAATTGGGCTATTATTTACAATAATATATAATAATAATTACCTGTAATAATAATACATGTTACTTTGGGTTTGCGTAAATTAATTTCAAGACCCAGAGTCACTTAAAACTTATATGGTAGTGCTCTTTCCTCGACTGAAGTATAGGTAGGAATGAAATCTCAGGCTTGCATGAAGATATTAGCTGTTGTTCTTACTCCCAAGTGTTCGGTGATGTGAGAGGGAGAGGGAGATTTGGAGGTGTGGAGGCAGGGGGAGACGATAGATGTTTCCAGTGCACCGTGAGAGGAAGCCGTGTGACCCCCTAACCTTCCTGCCTGCTGGGCTGGGCGTCCCTGTGGACTGCCACCATCGCAAAATGAGCTATGGCTGTACCTCCAGTTTACTTAATTCTCTACTTAAAAAAAAATTTTTTTTTTAAAGATTTTATTTATTTGACAGAGAGAAACACAGCCAGAGAGGGAACACAAGCAGGGGGAGTGAGAGAGGGAGAAGCAGGCTTCCTGCCAAGCAGGGAGCCCGATGTGGGACTCGATCCCGGGTCTCCAGGATCATGACCTGAGCAGAAGGCAATCACTTAATCAACTGAGCCACCCAGGCGCCCCAATTCTCTACTTTTTAAAGGGCACGATCTTTCCCAACTGTTCAATACCAAGAAAGGTAGAAATAGGAGCTAGAAAGTAGCTCCTTCTCAGAACCTGCAGGAAAAGGGACTGCGGCGATGCGTCCACCAGGGAATACTATAGCCACTGCGCCTTTTCATTTCTGGCTTGAATTGGAGAACATAGGTCAGGGCTTTGCACCCAGTGCTTTCGGGGCAGTGGGGGCGGGGCATGTAGGTGCTGGTGAGGTAGGTTGAATGCACCTTCCGTGAAGTGTGGGTGAGCGAGCAGGAAGTGGAGGAATGCCAGGTGATCAAGGAACGGGCCAGTAGCTGGAGTTCTTGGTGGTCCAGGCTCTATCAGGAAGCACGCAGTACAGTGAGTCAGCACTTCCGCACCTCGCCCGGTGCTCATCAGGACAGGTGCACTCCTCCAACCCGCATCCCCTGTCCCCCATCCCCCACTCACCTCCCCGCTGGTGACCCACAGTGTGGTCCTCTAGAGTGGAGACTCTGATGTTTGTTTTTTGCTTGAGAGAACTTTAATGAAGGCAAGAAAAGCGATGTGGTGCGAGAACCAGGCAGAAGGGTGCGGTTCCAGGCATTTGTGCCTCATACAAGCAGAAGGAACTCATCAGGTCCGACTTCTCACGGGCAGGATTTCAGGCCTTGCCCCAGCCCCTCCAGGGCAAGTGATGTGGTGGTTCAATGTCACCCCCCTGAAGCAGAACTTCAGCTAGAACACTGGCGTCCCAACTCCCCGCGCGAGTCTCCTTCTCCCCGCACAGTAGCATTGGGAGCTGCGCAAGGAAAGGGGAAAGAGGAAGGGTGATTTTTTTTTCCCATCAATTGAATCAGCTTTCAAAGCCAGGCACATGTGGAGGAGCTTCTTTCCTTTGGTGCTGAACGGAAGGCAAATTGCACTCACTGAGGGGTTTTCCGGCACACCGGCCTCCCTGTCATCCCCTGGGGATGCTGTTCTGCGTAGTGGGGCCCACCGCCCTGCTCTGTTCAGACCCGAGAGGATTTTAGTAGCCCCTTGAACACTGAACATGTGGGTGTGCATCTCTGTTGTCTCCCCAGTGCCTCGCACAGTGCCTGGCATGAGTAGGTGCTCAGAGAATATTTGTTGAATGAACTGATTGAATAAAAAGTTGGGTATGTGTGGAGGGAGGACAGAAACCAGCCAAGCCTACCCTCCGAAGACAAATACTTGATGGAGCTTTGGAAGCCAATCTGGAGGGGAAGGCCTGGAGTGAAGACACCCCCAGCATGGCCAGGGGCTGTGCTGTCCTCCTGGGCCCTGATGTGGGAGGGGAGCTTTTGAAGACAGGGTCAGGTCAAGCAGAGGTGCCTGGCTAGTGAGCACCCAGCATAGCTCCAGGATCTGCTGCCTGCACAGGAACATGGTCCGTGGGCTTCCTGATCATTTTTGTTCCTGTAGGAGAGTTCGTGTGTGCCTGCGGCTTGAGGAAGCTGGTGGAGTAGGGAAAACACGGACGTGGGGCCTGGGTCCAAGTTAGCTTCTCCTTGCACATCTGTCGCTGGGTACAGAGCCCTGGGCAGTCCCTCTACTTTCCTTCTCTGTGAAATGGGGATAACTGTACGTTATTGCTGTGCGGTTGAGTGTTCCGAGGTTCCGCAGGCGATCGGTGTTTCCTGGGTATTCAGTCTGTAAGCAGGGTTTTATGGTCATATTTGGTTTCCTAAGAAATTTAAGTAGGCTGTTGAGTTCAGGAGTTTTTTAGAGACCCCACCTGCTTTCATATTTCTGGATGCTCAGAAAGCAACGCAGAGTCTTATGTGTTTTTGCAGAAACTAAGGACGTGGAACTTTTTGAGGTCTTTCTCATCTCTAGATGCTTCTCCATATATATATATTTTTTTTTTTTTCTTTTGCCTTTGCAATCTTTATGTCAACGTCTCCTTTTCTTTTTCTCTTTCTATTTCTTTCTCTTTTAGATAGTTCCTGGAGTCAGGAAGTTTGTGAACTATTTCATAGTCGAGAAACAGTCCAAAAACGCTTTCTGTTATCAGTTAGCACAGCTGGCCCGAAAGAAATGTCAGTGAGTGGGGGCTTCAGATGACACAGATGATTTTCTCACAGTTCTGGAGTGTGGAAGACTCAGATGCGGGTGTCGGCAGGGTTGAGTTCTGGGGAGAGCCCACTTTCTGATTTGTGGATGGCCTCTTTATGTGCACATGGCGAGAGAGAACACAGAGCTCTGGAGTCTCTTTCATAAGTGCCCATCATGGAGACCCCACCCTTAGGATCTCATCTAACCTTGATTATCCCCCAAAGACCCCATCTCCAGATGCTATCCCGTTGGGGGCTAGAGCTTCAGCATATTGTGGGGAGACGCCAACATTCAGTTCACAGCCTTCCCACTATCTGTGAACAACCACAGACCAGTCTTTGCTCACTGGGTGAGAGAAGGAGGGAGTGGTGGTCGCAGGATGGGTGAAGAATGGGGATCGCGCCCTCCAGGCCTTCATTTTGTTGGAGGCTGCGAGATGGTGTTCTCATGCCCCTCTCCGGCTTTCTGCAGCTTTCCCCTTTGCAAGAGCAGGCCAAGAACTCGCTCGGAGAGGGCTCGCCTCATTTTCACGGAGGCTTCTGCTTAAAATTAGGCCTGATTTTAATTGCTTATTACTTCCCCACAAACAGAAATTGACATGATACGCTCTATTAAATTACCTGCCACACAATCATTTTAAGAAAATGGTTTATGTTCTTTTAATGGTGCTATTTATGGTCCATAAACTGGCCGGGGTCACCATGCGCCTCTGTGGCTAATGAAACGCACCCACGGAATGCTGTTCCCTGCTTATTGGAACTGCGAGGTGTTCGCCATTGCAGGTGCTCGGGCGTACTGAGAAAACTGCACTGGATTTTCACCTTCTAGGAAGGGCCTCACCTTCGGGTTACATTCCTATCAGGGCTCTATGACCTCAGAAAGAAGACAAAGATCTTAAGATTATAGGACAGAGACCCAGATCCTGTGGAACTTGGGTTCCTTGCTCTGTTCAGGCTGCTCTGGGGAAGAAATAGCACAGATGTGGCGGCTTCTGACCAGAGGCATTTATCCCTCGCTTGGTGTGGAGCTGGGAAATCCGAGACGTGGGCACCCACAGGGCTGCTGTCTGCTGACGGCCGGCTTCCTGGGCCACAGATGGCCGCCTTGTGAAAGTGTCTTCACGTGGTGGGAGGGGCGAGAAGGGCTGTTTGCGCTCTCCTTTGTAAGGGCCCGAATCCCATTCCTGGGGGCTCCCCCCTCACGACCTCCCAAAGGCCCCCTGTCCTAAGCATCACTTCGGGGGTTAGGATTTCAACGTATGACTTTGGGGGCCAATAGTGTTCAGCCCGTAGCCCTGAGCTTCTGGTTTGCTGGGAGGGAGATGGTATCAGGAGGACGGGGGGGCTCAGCTTTCAGGGATGACGTAGTGGGCCCCCAGCTGTGCCCTGCCAGGTGCGTGTGGAGACCAGTGTCAGGAAGGGCAGTGGGTGTCCCTGCAGGGGTCTGTAGGTCACCGTGTCTCCTGGCTCAGTTCTGGGGGTCCGGCTCCAACTCTGGATGGCTGGGCTTTCACTCTAGTCTTGCGTAGTTCTCCTGAAACCCCCTTCTCTTGCCCTCTTCTCTGTCTCAGGGCTCCCTGGCCCCCGGACTGTGGGACTTCGGGGCCCACATGGTGCACCTTGTCCTGCCTTTTCCCACCTTTCCTGTCTTGTCCCTGGCAACCGCTCTCCTTTCTCAAGGCTTGCTTCTCCGTTTGCTCCCCTGCCCAGGCTGAGCTCCCTATGGAGCAGCTTCCAGATCTCTGGGAAGGTGAATTTGTTCTCGCCCTACTCAGGAACCCTAGGCTCTGACGTGTTGTTTCTGCTCTGAGCCCCTTGTGACCTGCTGCCCTCGGGGTCCTCGGGGCTTTGCCTCCTAGAGCCCTCCACTGAAATTCTGCTGCAGTGCCCCATCCTCCCAGGCCGATTCCGAAGGCTGTGGGCCCATCCCTCTCCCTCCTTGTGGGACCCCGCGATGAGCCATTTCTCCCTCAGCACCCCTGCACCATTCATCCATTTTCTGCACTGGTTAACTAGGGCCTCACTGCATCCCCCCAAATATGTCAGTAACTACTAAGAGGAATCATGTGCTGTTCTTATTCTGATACAGAAACGCCAGATTTGGGGGGAAAAAATTCCCCCGAGGTAGAAGAGTATAAATAAAATCCTAAAAAGGATTATAGACAGTATCTGCAATAGAACCTCTCTTGTCATTAATAAGCCTTATGGGATCTTGCGTAACCGACCATGAGTGGCAGGGGGCTGTGCCTTCATACCCTGACTCCTCCCGGCAGCGTCTGTCTCCTATCATAATTACGGGAGTCTGAAAAGACTCCATAAACTGCTTGAAACATAAGAGCTTCAGGCTCAAGGTGAGTTCAGAAGCTGTGGGCATTGGGATATACAGCTGCGTGCTGAAAAGCAGACATGCAAGAAATTAAAAATATAGCCCCAAAGGTTTAATGTTGCCTTTTAACTGTGCTTAAATTCATATTCATGTCCTAACTGTCTGTCTGAAATAGCCTGGGTTGATATAGGGAAGGTATAAACGTATCTCCTTCAAGTGAGTGCTTCTGCAAATCCTATTTTGATAAGGTCTTAAATCCGTTGAGATCAGATCATAAAATCCCCCTGCAGTCTCAGCAGTTGGTGAAAACAGTGCTCCACAATTTTTTTTTCTTTGGGTTTTGCATTCAGCCCTTCGTAAATCCCTCTGTCCGCCCCCTCCCCCATCCCACCGCCTGGGGGGAAAATACGGAAAATACGGGTGTGATGTGTTAGCAACATTTCAAGTGTAAATATTAAACTTGGTTGGTAAATTTTAATTTACCTTTTAATAATTTCCTGGCTTACATGGGCTATTTTTAATGTACGAGAGCTTAGAGATTTAGTGAAAAGTATGCTGTAATAACTGAAAATGCCAGATAAGGGTCGTTTCTAGTTTAGAAATTTATCCGATAATAAATAAGTTCTTCATCAGTGGGTATTACTGTCCAGGTGATGAATGGAATTTGGGGCAGCGGGGGACTGAAGATGGGGTTAATATGACTGATGCCAATAAATTAATAAATTGCCGATGGAATGCCCACAGAATGCATGAAAACGTTCCCCGAAGGGCCCTGTGAAGTTTATTCTTCATTTCTGATCGCAGAGTCTCAAGTCGCTCTCTGCCGTCAGAAAACCCCGGTAGCAGGTGGCCTTCTATGGGGCAGGGTGTGAATTCTCACGGTCGCCGAGTGTGCCGGGTGACTCGGAGAACTTGGGAGATAAAATGCAAGGGAGAACCGCCCCGCAGAACATTTTAGCCCTTAAACGCTTTTGTGGTTTGCTGTTGATACAGAAATCTATCCTTTGAAGATGGCATCTGAGTGGAAATGTGCTCTGGAAAAATCTCTTGCTGATGCTGCACAGTTTCCTCTTCCGATGGAAGTATTTAAGGTAAGATGTCCGTTCGTAGCGACTCATTCGCGCTTCTCCATACTCACCGTTCCCCAGTGCAAAGTTTCTCACAGCCCGTCGTTTCCCACTGTTGGAAGAGCCACTTGCCAGTTCCCCCTGAAAATGTTTAAAATGTTCTTTCTGTGCTTTTGCTCTGTTTTGCTGTCTTCACGAGTTCCTCATATCACAAGAACCTGATTGGAATTCTGTGGCTTTACTGTTCTTCTCCGCGTTGTATTATTATAGAATAATAACACCTCCTTTGCACCCCTTGCTCCTTACGAAAGGAACAGGACACATAGCAAGTGTATTTTGAGTGCTGGTTTGGTTGAAAATAATAGAAAATGATTCTGCTCTTGATGATTGAGTTTCCTGGATGGCCCGAGAAATGTGTGTGAGTGTGTGATGGCCAGTAGGCCTCAGGGGGTGCTAACAGAAAGGAGGGGACACACAAGGAAACAGATCACCAGGTTCTTCCCACTTGAAAATGATGCCTGCCACTTTTCTGTGGATGTATAGGGAGCTGTGGGCTCGGATGGTCCATGCGGGCCACCGGGAGTCCCAAGACGTCCTCCTCCCCGCTGGGGCCCAAGTCCTTGGGTCGTTTAATCGTGGTCACAGTCTGCTGGAGGAAAGTGGCTTTCCAGGCCTGAGGGGGCCTATTTCTGTCCCACATGTTCCCCCGAGGAGACCGAAATGCCAATGGAGTGAGGTGCCATGCGCAGCAAGAGTTTAGGGCCTGGGCGTAGGCCTGGGCTTAGGCCTGGGCTTCCTGGATTTCAGTGACCCCAGAGGCCCCCTCAGGACTGAAGCCCATCACAGCAAATCGTGAATCTCCTTGAGCAGCACTCTCTTTGTTCGTAAGGTTGGACTTAGAAAGATGGTTTTTGCAACTAGGGATAGAATCATGTTCGAAAGTTACTGAGTAGATGACTTTTACAGGGTTTTGACCCTCCTGTACTCCAGGAAGAGCATAGATGGGATAGGCTGCTAGGGGCGGTGGTCGCTGGCAAGGGAATGAGGTCTGGGGAATTTTTTATTTTATTATTTTATTTTTATTTTTTTAAAATTTTTTGCTGCCCGATCAAATACTTCTTTCCTCACTCTTTTGCCCTCTGTTACTTCCTTCTTTCCTTCCTTTCTTGCTTTCCTGAAGACATCCTTCCCTGGAAAAGATAAATATAATAAAGGAAACCAGGTTTTACTTTTCCATAACCTGCCCGGCTCCATGGCCTCGTGGGGAACCCCGGGGACCCCAGCACTTGGTGTCCACTCTGTCCACGGTGGCCTTCGTGATATTTTAAGCGTGTATACCAGGCCATTTCCCTCACTCTCGAAAAGATACATTTTTTTTGGAAGTATATTCTACCGTGAGGATCTCAAAGAGTAACAGGTGAAAGCGTGAATTCCTGCCTCTAGTCTAGACTTGGGAGGTGTACCCCAGAAGTGTGTCCTTCCCCGACATGCTCTCCTGCCTCTGCAAGGGGAGCCGGCACCCTCACTTTTGTGGGGATCATTTCCCTCACTGCCCATGTCTGTCCTCTGCAGTGTTGTGTATTTGCTTCGGACAACGTAAGCAGCAGAGATAAACCTACTTGTTTCAGAAGAGGCCTTTTCCCAGGGCGCCTGGCCTGCTCAGTCAGTGCAGCGTGTGATCTCGATCTGTAGGTTGTGGGTTTGAGCCCCATACTGGGTAGAGATGACTTAGAAAAAAAAAATCTTCTTAAAAAAAAAAAAAGAGGCCTTTTCCTGCTTTTTGGAGGGGGAACTAGCTGGGGGATGTTTGGGTAATAAGCTGGCTTTGCTTTTCCTCAGTCAACAAGAGTCTGCCAAGTCATGAGCTCGTCTAAGAGAATGAGGGTTTCTCAGGGTTCAGCCGTCTGCCAGAGCCACAGCGTGAACTCCAGGTACTGGACATGCTGACAAATACAGTCAGGAATCAGCTGGCTTTTAGTTTCTGCTTTTATAGCTTGCTCTGATCCGGGAATAGGCCCAGGCACTCCTCTTCTGTCAAGTGCAATGTTCTCCTTGGCTCCAGGCAGCGGGGCCTAGAGCAGGGTCTGGGAAGTTGTTCAGTATTTGGTCAGAATGAGCCAAATACCGTCCATGGTCTCAGTGGGCCTTGCTTTGACATTCGCCTCTCAGGTCATGAAGATGATACAACGTGGCAAGCCATCTTCAAGATGGCGGCTGACAAGATCCTTCTCGCACTGAGTGAGCGAGACTCTCTTTATTCTGTCTTCCTGCTTCACTGATGGTTTGGGTAGAGAATTCTAGGCTTGCTGTCACGTTCCTCAAGAATTTGGAGGTATCACTCCATTTTCCCCTCCCTTCTCTGGACTCCTGCCTTTTTATCCATTGTTCCGCAGTTTTGCAGTCGATTGCCATGGTAGATATGTTTTCTTCCACCACTCTTCTGCTTTCTTGATCTGTGAGTACGTGGACGTGCTCTTCCTAGACTGGCTTTTTACTTTTTTTTTTGTTTTTTGTTTTCTTTCAGTTCTACTTTTCATTCCCTTGTCTGCCTGTGCCACTACAAGAGGTTTTCTGAACTTCTTTGTGCGGTCATGTTTTTACGAGGGTCTGCTTGGTGTGTTTTTCCGAATGCTGTTGGTAGCCTCTTCTTCCCATGTGGACACATGAGTTTACTTGTTGGAATTACTGATTTCTGAAAGTCTTCTCTTTTTTCCATGAATGATCTCTTTCCCCCATGTTGCTTTGGTTCCTGTCTTTCTTGTTGGAGGCTGAAAGTCCTTGACTGTGGCTCTTGAGTACGAGGAGGCTTAGAAAGCTGAGGGCAGAGCAGGTCATGTAGATGACCTTGGAGAGCTACTTCTTTGTTAAGGTGGTGTTTCCTCTTGAGCTGATTTTCCAGGGGGAGTTTTTCGACTTCCAGCCTGGGGCGCAAAGTCCAGCCCCCAGTGTTGTTGGGTGAGTGGGGGAGAAGAGGGCCATGCGTTCATCCTCTCCGCAGGAGATTGCTAGGACGGTTGGTCTTTTGGAGTGGGGGAGGGGACTTCTTCCGTCATCTGCCCCCATTTACCCCCAGTTTTGATTTGTTTTTTTAAAGATTCTATTTATTTATTTGAGAAAGAGAGAGAAAGAGTGCTTGAGCCACAGTGAGGGGTGGCGGAGGGCTGGAGGGAAGGGGAGAGAATCTCAAGCAGACGCCCTGCTGAGCACTGAGCCTGACTTGGGTCTCCATCCCACGACCCTGGGATCATGACTTGAGCTGAAACCAAGAGTCAGCTGATGGCACCCCCCTCCCAGGGCAACCCCCATTCACTCCCAGTTTTAGGCACATGCGGTATCACCGGTTCCTGAGTCTCCCGAAGATTCTGCAGTTTCCCCGGGCTGGTTCTCAGCTTGGCTGCCGGAAGCTTCGGGATCTGGCTCCCTTGATGGTGTTCAGTCATCAGTTCTCGTTCATCGGCACTTCCGTTTCTGTACCTTCGTTGCTGTCGAGTGGGTTTGTGTCTTAAAAGGAAAAGACATTCTTTACGGGGATTTTGGTTAGAGTTTAGGAAGATGTTAAATCCATGTTTTCGTCTGCCGTCTGCATTTGGCACCCCGATTCCGGCGGCCTGCTGGACTCCCTGCGTGCTTCCCTGTGTGCCTCCCGTGCGGTCCCTCTCCCATGTGCCACACGCCGGCTTCCCCTCTGTCCGTCACTGCCTTTCTCCCCGTCTTGTTCCTGCTCTTAGATCTTGCTGATTCAACTCCAGATATGCACTCTCTTACAAGCCCTCCCGGGGCCTCTGTCCCTGCTCCCTTAGGCGTCTCTGGGGCAGGCACCTTGTCGCCGAGCTCACACTTTTTGTCCTCCGTGTGTTTCTTGGTAGACAGTCTGTGTCTCTTGGCTTCCCTGAATCTTCAGGGAGACAGAAACTGCATGTTTCATATTCGGTGTTGAATCCAGACTCCGTGGCGGCAGTAGGGTTCAGGAAATCCTGTCCAATGTGGGAACAAATTCTTGACTAGATAGACATATTTAACTCACTGATTTAAAATATTTTGAGTTAATATAGTTGTGGGTTAACTGGAGATACGGACTTACTGTTCAGAATCGGGAATACTACAACAGAAAAGGTATAAATGCTATGAATCCTGATACATTTTTAACTGATAATTCACTAATTCATTAAACATTTATTGAGCAGCTACTCTCTACCGAATGCTATTGGCCGGATTCCAGGGTCTCCTCATTTATCTACTTTTTTCAAAATAGGGTGACCTTCTTCCCTCACTTTCAGATTCTCCTGTTAGAATTCAGACTAGTCTATGGGCGGGCTGCTGAGAGTTTTCCTCGCACTCCGTGTTTTGTTCATGATGAATAGTTGCTCTAAGAGTGCATACGGAATAATTCCCATCTTTCACAGGACAGATGGAATGGGCACGTAATAAAAATGGGCCGAGTTGAAGATTACGTGTTCTCAAGGCTCATGAGGCGCTTTCATGAGTGTTTTCTCTCATTTCAATTCAGTGGAAAAGAAGTGGGCAGTGTCACTTGCTTAACTACGCTGTGGAGGGAGTGGGTGTTTATACGCTGAATTTTGGAATCGTGAGAACAACCACCATCCTGAGGCTGTTGTAATAGATTACCACACACTGGGCAGCTCAAAACAAGGGGAATTTATTGGGTCATGGTTTTGGAGCCTAGAAGTGAAAATTGGTGAGCAGGGCCACGCTCCCTCCCAAGCCTCCGGGGCAGAGGCTGTCCCGTGAGTGTGTCCTGGCTTCTGGTGGTGGCTTGCAGTCCTTACCGTCCCTTGGGTTGTGGCAGCCTCTGCCTCCATGTGGCCTTCTCCCCTCTCTCTGTCTGTCCCAGTTTCCCTCTGCTTATGGGGACAGCCATCCTTTGCTGTCGGCCTGTGCTGTACGACCTCAATTTAACTGGCCTGCACCTGCATAGACCTTGTTTTTAAATAAGGTCCCATTCCCAGGTTCTGGGTGGATGTGAATCTTGAGGGGACCTTATGCAACCCCGTATAACCACATTTCCTGATCGTCCAGTAATTTAAGAAAGCATATATATAATCGTACCCTCTACTGAGTTATCCTACTTACACAGGAGTAATGAAGCTCAGAGAAATTGCGTGGGGGCACGGGGTGAGGTTCGGAAGCCTTCACAGTCGCTTCATGTTAATAAAAAAATGAGAGGTGTGTGTGTGTGTGTGTGTGTGTATGTGTGTGTGTGTGTGTGTGTGTGTGTGTGTCAAGTTTTTGAAAGTTTTGGTGAGCAGTGTTGTGCAGGGTATAAAAATAGAACTTACGTGTTTCTTTTCCCCCTCTGTTATCACCGTTTGATGGTCACTGTTTCTCTGCAGGCAAACTTCCTTCTATTATTTTCATTATGGTAAAAGGTATGTATGTTTGGATGCGGCCACGACTCCTCCTAGATGTCTGTTGTTGTGGGCAGGTTTGCCTGTTTAATGGCTGGAGATGAGCAGTATTTCAAAAAAGCAGTTTTTTTTTTTTAATGATTTTTACACCATCGATAAAATGGGTATTTTGGTGGAATGAGTCTCATTCACCCGTGGTGTCGTCAGTCTGGGGATGTGCTCACATGCGCAGTCTGCTAGTGTCAACGTACAGAGCTCCTCATCTCGCAGGAATATGGAAAGTAATGATGTGAAGACAAGCTCCACCTTAGTATTCCTGCTGTGATTTACTCTGGATTTGAGAGAACACTTGGAATGGCTTTCGGGTACCGTGTTTTTGTGGGAATTCTGATTTCCTTTATTTGGAAAATGCAGATGATCTTCAAAAGTGTCCATTCATTTGAAATACAAGGCACTAGTGAAATGGGTACCGAACAAAGGGAAGGGGATTAAAAAAATGCATTATACTGAAAAATAAATTAATATTTTGCTTGCAAGCCACCCTAATTATTAAGGGACCTAATAGATTTGCTAAGATAGTCCGTATGTTACTACTCGTTTATCCCTGAAGAAAGGTAAGTTTATAGAGGTGACCATGGTCCATATCAGCACGGTGTCTCGTGGCTTCCTTTTTCACTCCTTAGGGAACCTTTGCAACCCATCATCTGATTGTTGACAAGTCCCACTGTCCAAGCGATGAGGCTAGAAGAACGTGGCCAGCAATTTCTGTTCTCTTTCAGTTTTCAGTGGCACTAAATATCTGGTGCATGGATTTGGGGGAATTCAGTTAAATCTTAAAAATGGGACTTAGGGACATGGGAAAAGGAGTGTAGCTCCAGTTAACGTAACATTCCATGGGCTGGGCATTCTCTAATCTCGGTTCCTTTTCATTCTCTGCAATTCTCGTAAGCTGCAATCTACATTTCTGACCCCGTTCATCTTCCAGTGTTAAGTTGTAAATATTTCAGTGATGACTCTTACATGCATCCAAAGAGATCTACAAGTAAGAAGCTGGGGTCCCGGGGCGCCTGGATGGCTCAGTCATTAAGCGTCTGCCTTCGGCTTGCGTCCCACATTGGGCTCCCTGCTTGGCGGGAAGCCTGCTTCTCCCTCTCTCACTTCCCCTGCTTCTGTTCCCTCTCTAGCTGTGTTTCTCTCTGTCAAATAAATAAATAAAATCTTAAAGAAGAATAAGAATAAGCAGCCGCCGCCGGGGTCCCCAGTTTGCCAGTTAATTGAAATAAAGCATTTTTCCCAGAGGGCAGTCTAGCCTGGGAAAGAAATCAGGTGCTCCATTTCACTTCATTCATGACCACACCTTGTAATTACAAGGAAAGGACGTTGTTTGAAATGTCACTAAAACCTATGATCTATTTTTAAACCTTAAAGAAGTGAACTTACTTGAGTATTTTTTTTTTTTTTTTGCATTCCACTGGAGGGAAAAAAAGTTTAAAATCTCAAGTGTGTTGAAAAGTCCAAGTAAGCTGTTTAGAGGTGGGGGGTGTGTGTGTAGAATGACAATAATCATAAGCCACAGAGACTCGAGCCCAGAACCATGGTGTCATCCCCAAAGCCTGGCTCTTCACCGTGTCTGCCTTAGGTCCCCAGCTCAACCCCAGGGTCGGTGAGCCAAGGACTGAGAGGAGGTTTCACTTATGGTCGGTCCACTACAGCAAACGGCTGTAAAGCAAAATTAGCAGAAGGAAGAGTGGTCTAGAGTGCGCTCTGGAAACTCCCGTGTAGGCCTCCAGGGTCCTCTCGGAGTGTCCCGGGGGCGACTCTGTGACAACATGTGCTCACTGTTTTCTGCCAGGGGAGCTCATCAGAGGCCCGGCCCAGGGGTTGGAGTGGGGGCTGGCCACGTAGGCATCCCCTGCCTAGCATAAGCCCAAGTCCTAGGCTCCCAGAAGGAAGTTTAAGCCGTCACACTATCTGGGAAGCAGCACACTCTTCTAGGTGGGGGGAGCTTTGTATCACAGTAAAGTGCTGTTCTCAAGCCCTCTTCCCAGATGGCGGCGCAGGGCTGAGCCCGCCGGCAGGCCCTCCCCAAAGACTACGGTCTTTGGCTCTGCGTGGTCTTCCTCTTCGGCACACTTCTGTTCCATCTCTCAGCTAATGCGGCCACTCTACCAGCAGGCTGCTCCAGTTTAGTCACTCTCCTCTTGGTGCAACCCCACAGCCCCAAGGACCAGCTGCCATCCCTCTGTCCTGGCTCCCTCCCTCACGGTTGGTCCTTGCTTCCCCAGCATGACTTCTGAAACAGAACTCAGATCCTGCCACTCTTCTGCTTGTAACTGTCCAGGGGCTTCTCTTCCGGCTCAGGGTGTGCTGTCCCGGGCCCCGCACGGCCCTGCTCCCTATGGGCTCTCCCAGCCCGTCGGCTGCCCAGGGCCCTCTGTGTGACACCCCACCATCTGGCAGATGCTGCCCCTCCAACACAGAGCTGCCCCTGCTCCAGGCTTTGCTGTCATGCCCCGTCCACCGGGAACGTGAGCCCAGAGGCCCGCGTGGCCTCTTCCCTCACTGGGTTCAGGCCTCTGCTTACCGTGAGCAGCAATGCCCCCCCCACTCCTGTCCAACCCCCATCACCATGCTCCTGTTAGCACTGATCCCCATGCATATTCTGTACTCATTTGCCTTTTTTGCATTGGATCTGTTTCCCCAGCCAGAACGTAAGCTCCCTCCCCGGGGCCGAGAACAGTGTCTAGCACATCGCAAACCTCAATAAAAATTCTTGAATGGTTTTAGTGAAGAAGTCAGTACAAAACTCAACTCAGAGGAGTGGAGACTCCAAGGTCGCAAGTGTCATGTTGGTGGGCGGACCCCGGGGGAGTGACTCTGAACTGAGCCGTGGTGAGTGGGCTGCTGAGGAGCTGGTGTTTTCGTGAGCGGCTCAGCGTATCCGTGTCAGTCTGCGGCTGAGTGGGAACAGCTGAGAGCACTGAGAAGCATATTTGGGATGCTTTGGAGTGGAAATATCTCCCCGTCCGTGGGACCCCGTTGCTAGCGAGGTTGCCGTGCCCGTGTGCACATCCTGCTCACAGGGATTAAGGATGGGAGTCACAAGGGTTGTGTGTGGGCTTGTTTTCTTTTCAGTTTCAGGCTTACTACCTGTCCGGGTGTTTGCAGGCATGCTTCATCAGATGCTGGGCGTCCTGTGTCGTTTACTCATGAAACAGATCCGTGCAGGTCCCTGGAAGCTTGAGGAACAGCCTCCCACTGTCCCTTTGGCCAGTAGCTGGCCCCAAATGACTGCATTCTGCCTTCTGGGCCTCTGGTTTCCCATTGTAGGGCCTGTCTTTCCTTGTGTCCCATCCATGTTCCTTAGATACGCACCATAACCACATAGATGAGCAGTGTTCGGGTGGTGAGAGCTGATGATTTTGGGTTATTTCCATTTTTATCCGAAGCTGAGGAGACATGTGTTTCTTGATGGGATACGGATGCCCCGACTCCAGCCATGGTCCATCCCCTTATTGCCATTTCCCCATCAGTATCTGTGGCTGACACGGAGGTCCCTGGGAGCCGAGGTCGTGGTAGCTGGCGCTTTTCCTTCAGCAGGACTCAGAGCAGATCGGAAGAGAGTAGCTGGGCTAGTAGTTGGAAAACACATCAGGTCTCCTGGTGTCTGTCGTCTTTGACCGAAGTATCAGTTAAAGGCTCCCAGACTATGTGTGTATAACTGGCCTGAAAGGGTCGCAGTCTGTTCAGAAAGGGTTCTCACGATGGCCGAGGGACGAGCTGTGTGCCCTGTGGTCCCGTCACGATGGCCAAGGGACGAGCTGCGTGCCCTGTGGTCCCATCACTATGGCCAAGGGACGAGCTGCGTGCCCTGTGGTCCCATCACGATGGCCAAGGGACGAGCTGCGTGCCCTGTGGTCCCGTCACGATGGCCAAGGGGCGAGCTGCGTGCCCTGAGGTCCCGTCTCAAGTTGTGCGTGTCATGATTTCTTCATCACGGCTCGCTCTGTCTGGAGGTTAGCATTGAGCCAACAAAGGGAATGTGCTGCTGGGAGAAGAAATATTGGTCTGAGAAGATGCCGCACGCAGCTGTGATCAGTAGTAGTGTTTTCTAACACGAGCCAACCGACCGAGAAAGGAAGACAATTCCAGGCACGTACGTCTTCTCCACGAAGAGCGTTCAGGCCGTGCTCCTACCCCGTGGAAGATCCCCCAGCCTGGGATTTCTTCAACTGTTTTCAGTTTTAAATTATGTACCTGTCAGTGTGATTGTCGATTTAACCCACCGGAGGGAATCTCTTCGGTGTTTGAGGATCTGGGACCTAGGTGAAAGGTCGGAGAGAGAAGATTAAGTGTGGCAAAGAGAGAAGAGCTCTTCTTTCTCCTCCGTCTGCTGCAGCCGAAGGGGTGGGAAGGCAGGGGAGCTGTTCTGTGACGACGGATGGCAATGTGGTTTCTGTGGGGACCAATTTGTTTTTTTCTTCTGCTCTGCTACTAAATCCAGCAACAACAACACAAACCCCTCACGGCTAAGTTTGGCCTTCAAGTGGGACACTTAGATTCTCCCAGAAATCTGCTTCAGGCCCCCATGGAGGGCCAGCCCTTCATTTCTTAGGCATGACGTTCCCTGTTTTGCATGGCACAGTGTCTGATATCAAACAATTTAGCAACTAAATGGTCTCATCAAGGTAAACCCCAATGCTCCTTCTCGAGAAGGGCTGTCTTCGAAGGGTGGTCATTCTGGTGTCAGAGGGACGGCTCACCCCCCGGGGTCCCACCCATTCTGGGCTCACCGCACCCCCTGGGCGGGAAGGCTCTGCTGGGCACATGCAGCTCCCCTCCTTAGCCGTTCTCAAGGCGTTAAAGGCTTTGTAGAGGTTTTTGCAGCTGAGCCTTCGGGGTGCTGGACGGCAGAGAAGTTCAGTCCTTCCCGATGTGTAGAGACGTGAGGGAGGGCCCGTTTGCAGCGGATCCTAATGTGCTCCAGCTTCATGAGCCGTGGCGTGTGAATTCCGTAACAGAGAGGACGATGGGGCCATGTCGTTTTTATGAGCATGGAGACAGTCTTGGGAGAGACACACTGAGGAGGGCAACTTGAGTCAGACAGTAAGTGTAACTATAAAAATCGCAGAGCCTGTGTCCACGAAGTCGGGTCTAAGGACGGCGCGATCGGGGGGTCCCAAACTCTGCTGCCTGCGGTCGGCCTGACAGCACCTCACTTTCAGTTCTGCACGGTAGGGATTTAAGAGCAGAGTCAGCTTTCCCTTGTCTGCTCTCTGAGTCTTCATTCCCAAGTGGCTTCTGTTTGCCGCTGATTATTCTCGCTCCCGCCAGTCACTGTGGTTTTGGGGAACGCAGGATAACGTGAGCGAGGGTGTGATTGCAGTCGGGATGTGGGGCGGGGGCCCAGCAGACCTCTCTAAGGCAGAAACATTACAGAGTGGTCGTCACGTCGTATTTTTATCTGTTCGGATTTTGCATGCCACTCTCCGTTAATCAGAATAATTAAGCGATTCTACTTGTTTCTTCCACAGAGGACTTAGTAATGGGCCGTGGTACAGTTGTATAGAGGCAGTTTTTTTCCACTAAAAACACACAGAGAGCCTTTGTAGGTTAGGCTGGACTTTTTTTTTTTTTTTTTTGGAACTATGTTTAATTTATTGAGAGAGAAGGAGAGCGTGCGACTGTGGGCAAGGGCAGAAGGAGAGAGGATCTCAAGCAAGCTCCATGCTGAGTGCAGGGCCTGACATGGGGCTCGATCTCATGACCCTGAGGTCATGACCTGAGTTGGAATCAACTGAATGAGCCCTCCAGACCCCCCGGTTTGGTTGGACTTTTAATCTCCATGTGCCTTTTGTAAACAAGCACCTGCAAATTTCAGTATCTCAGAAATGAGACGGATATAAGGAGGCATCTAAATCCTTTCCTTCAGGGGTTAATGATCTAATGGAAAAGGAGGATTCCAGCACACCGATGTTTCTGAGCCAGGAGCCCCTAGCTTTCACTAAGCTCCGTCCTGCCTTGAGCAATACGGGGGCGGGGGGTGTATCGTGGGTGGAAATGAAAGTGTGGGGAATCCTCACTCGCTTGGACAGCCGTCCGTCCTGAGTCACCCTTTCTCGAGGGCATGAAGTTAAGGGTAACGATGAAACTCGCCTCCAGTATTGTCTCCAGTCCCACATATAACCAGAATGATCAATCAGATAAACTTTTATATGAATATGTAATGTTGTGTTTAATGGTTAAGAAGAGGAAAGATAAGTTCAGAATAGTAGAGACCTGACTTAAAGCTTATTAATATTTACTAAGACGTTCCGTTGTGTGGTTGCCGGTGAGATTTCTAGGTCCCAATGGGACTGATGTTTGCCCCTAGCATCTCGGTTTTCCTAAAGGTCTATATGTGCATGCCTGCTTAATTCCAGTCTGCAAAAGAGTTCCGAAACCTTAGTCATCTTGGTTGTGATTTTGTACACGTTGGTCCATTCACTGGACCTCAGTTGTTTCTGAGCTGCCAGTAATTCTGAGAGGCTGCGGGTGTATCCGTGAGGGGGTGAGGGGGGAGCAGGCCAGGCCAGGAGGTGTTACAAACCCTTGTTCTTTTCTTTAGATTTTATTTAAGATTTTATTTATTTGACAGAGAGAAACATAGGTAGAGAGGGGACACAAGCAGGGGGAGTGAGAGGGAGAAGCAGGCCTCCTGCCAAGCGGGGAGCCTGATGTAGGGCTCGATCCTGGGATCCTGAGATCATGACCTGAGACAAACAGACGCTTAACTGACTGAACCACCCAGGTGCCCCTCTGCTGGCTTTTAGGGCAGGATGATTGTTGTCATATTAACAAGTGCCCCCATTTCTTTCAAACACCTGCACCCCGTGTGGAACTAGAACCACTGGTGTGGACCAGTAGGAGGGGCCCTGTTTTCCTTGACCATGGTTGGCTTGGGAAGAGGCCTCTGAGCAGTTTGTGTCAAGAGTATCTGAGGAAGCCAGCTGCGTGGTTTCTAGCATAGGTGACCTGGCTTTCTAGAAGAGGTGTGGGGAAGAGGCAGCTCTTTCCTCTTCTTCTGTACTTTATCCCACCTGGCTGAGGATCCTGGGACCTCGCAGCTGTCTTCAGGCCTTGAGGAGAACTGAAGTGAGGGAGGAAGTCCCCAGAGAGTGGAGAAGGTTGGAATGAACCCAGGCCACATGTGACATTGATGCTTACCCCGTAACCAGCAGCCTTGAGTGGCATAACATGTTACGGGATGTAACAGATTTCCTTATGGCATATGCCACTTCTAGTAGGGTTTTCTGGCCTGACCATGTCGAGGTGGCCTAATGAGTAGAGCTTGCCTCAGGGAGCGTACCCACGGGGTGACTGGTCTCTTTGTAGGTTTGAAGTGAGAGTTTAATCCTTAAAAATAACAGGCCCATGGCTGCCATGGTGGGAGGCAGGCAGGTTCCTCTTGTATCACACAGAGTATCTGTGTGGATGTGGTGTTTCTTCCCCCTTCCACCGCACTGCCTTCTCCTGTCACACTCGAGATGTTCAGAGCAGTGGCCCTGGGAGGGTAGGTAACAACACCGGATCTGTGGTGTAGACTGGCCCAGATGCCTAGTCAGGATTTCCAGGGATGTTCTGCAGGGCTCATCAAACCAAGAGGCTGTGGAGATCATCCAGAGGCTAGGAGCCCAAGGGGGCTCGTTGTAAGTGAGGAGGGAGGAACCGGCACATGCAGTGTCCCCTGAGCGCAAGCAAACTTTGCTCTTGACGGGGTCTGAGTTGGTGGTTCTCTGCAGGGGAGGATTTGCCTGCCAGGGGCGTGTGGCAGTGACTGGAGGGGTTTTGGGGGGGCTGAGGCCAGAGAGGCAGCCGACCAGCCCATAGTGCTGAAGACAGCGCCCCCAGCGGAGAATTATCTGGCCCCCAGATGCCAGCAGTGCCGCGGTAGAGAAGCCTTAGTCCAGAGAACAAGTACTTTCCTTCCCTGGAAACAGGTGGACCGGTAGCAGTCGAGGGCTGCTAGGTGAGCAAGGTGCTGGAGACTTTGAACCATTACTGGGTCCATGCCACGTGGCCTGGTTGACGCTTCAGACTGTGGCGTCTTCCCCACCCGTGTCAGGACGCCATTCAGAGGAGCAAATTCTCTCTGGGCTACGGTTGCCATGTCTGGAGGAGTGGAAAAGTTGGGCTCATTACCCGCTCTTCTTTCTGTCTCTGACGGTAGTGTCCACCCGAGTGGGGACCCGTCGGGGCCGTGGTCATGATTTGCAAGACAACCTTTGGGCTGCATTTGGGGCTGTCAGCGGAAGGGGCACCCAGCGGTGTGTCAGCCGCGTTCCATCACCCGGGTGTGAGCTTGGCCTCCGCGTCCACCATGCTCTTCCTCAGCCCCGGGCTCCGGGACTGCGTCCTCCCAGCCCCTCCCCTGCGCGTTGCTGTGGAAACGGGAAGAGATGCCCTGGCTTTATCAGGGGGAGGATGAAATAAGTGTGGGAATGTAATCACCTACACACACAAAGTCAGCCGTGCTTTCTCCCATAGTGCTGCTGTTAAGTAAGGCTGAATTTCTTGCCACTTATCAGTGCTTTTATGGTGCTAAATGTTAATCAGTGAAGGCATTCTCTGTGCTCTGCTTTTTTTATTTTTATTTTTTTAAACCTGGTGTACCAGATTTTGGACTTAACTGTGAGATAGGTCTTATTCTAGTTACCTGTTATAAGTCTTGTGGTTCAGGGTGAAGTATATGGTACTACATTTTCTCGTTACGGTTTTTTAACTTGATTTACTGCATGACTAGTAGATAAAGCTACTATTTACAGCTGTAAGTAAAGAATGGAAATGCTGATTAGTGTTCAGGGTACAGATTTTTTATTACATTTTTGTTATAAATATTTCATTGGCTAAATTTAATTCAGTGCACTGGAATTAAAATGTAATAATGCTATTGATTTAATAAATGCTGGCATCCTAATGTCAATTTTTAGATGAAACTAAGATAATGAGAGTAATTTTCTAGTGAACATCTGAGCACCAAATCTCTGGTATAGAACAAAAAGAGGGACAATATGATAAATCACAACAGATCTTTTTTTTTTTTTTTTAGCATGACATCTCATGCTGATATGAGTAAGGGCATTAAAGCATATAGTTCATTATATATCAGTTTGAATGTAATACTAATTAAAGCCTTTCTTTGACTTCCCTGAAACCTATTCTTAGAAATTATGTAAATTAATTGAGGCCTTTGAAAAGATGTGTGTGACATTTGAGTGCCCTCTGGACCAAAAAAGTGCCTCGTTGGAACGGAATGAAGTTACACTGTGTAGTATTTATGTTGATACACTAAGAGATGGGGTGCTTGGGGAGTCTGGGGGCTCAGTCAGTTGAACATCCCACTCTTGATCTCAGCTCAGGTCTCGATCTCAGGGTGGTGAGTGTGGGCCCCCCTTGGGCTGGATGCTGAGTATGGAGCCTACTTAAAAAAAAAAAAAGAAAAAGTTTGGTTCTTAAATAAATGTGGCAGGGAGCAAATTGCATGCCTGTTTTTTGCCCATTTTATTTCATACCAACATAAGCAAAAAGGAGAAAGCAAAGTATTAAAGACGGAGGTTTGTGTTGCCAGCCCTGGAAAATCTGTAGAGTTTGAGGGTGGAGCTTGTGTCAGGAGTCTGGTTTCCGCACAGGATGGGGGACATGCTGCTTTCCTTACCCTGAAATCCTCACCAACTGCATTTTAATTGTATTGTGTTAATTAGTTTGAACTCAGTCTCCCTGGTGCCCCCTTCTTCATAATGTTCTAGCATGTGAGGTGTGTTTCTCTAGTGAAACAGGGCTGGGAAGAAACAACAGCTATTTTAGGAATTGGTTAGGGCCCCATAGCACGTTTTGAAGGCACAACCTGCAGCCCTTCCAGCCCCTAAAATAAATGCAGAGAGATGAGTCAGGTTCAAGGAGGAATGTGGCCCATGAGGGCCACCAAAAACGGTGGAACGTTCCATCTTTCCTGTCTCCTCTTTCTCCTCTGTCCTCCTGGGTCCATGCTTCATCTCCTCCTGTAGATTAATACTCAGAGTCTGTTGTATACAGAACTCCGCTGCTCACCGTGCCGGAGAAGTTTGGGGCGGTGCTTCCCCGCAGACGACTGAGAGGAAGACAGCTCTGAGCAGTGGAGTTTCTTCAGTAGCTGTGTTTGATTCGTCCAGAAGCAGCTAGTCCCTTTCCCAGGCATGACAGGCCCTTCCAAGGCAGAGACCGCAGCAGAGGTTGGGGCTGCCAGCTGTCGGTGACCCGCATGGACCCCTGCACCGGGCGGGGGCGATGCCCTGAGTCTGTCCAATCTCCTTGACCTCTGCATCTCGGGTGAAATAAAATGAGACATCAGCTGGAGCTGGAAAACCAAGCAGTCCCAGACTCTGTGGTTTGTTTGCACTTCTTTTTCTAGTGTGTCGCTTTGTATTTACCCCTCGTTGGTCACTTTCTAAGTAAATTTCAAGCTTCTCAGCCTCAAAGCTGCATCCTCTGCTTGCTGTTCATTCAGTGTAGATTTCTGTGTAGATTTCTGTGTAGATTACTGCCTAGCCTAACTCTGGTTTTTGAAATACTACTGATGGGTTGAGATAGGTGTGCACTTTGCAGCTGGGAACACTGACTAGATTAACCACTTGTTTATCAGATTAACCTGTCTGGGTTAACATTGATAACATGAGAAGATGGGTATTGATGAAACATACCTTGCTTACAAGGCACCGTAGGCATTTTTGCTGCACACAGTTCTTAAATCTTCGTTGCTTCAAGAACACAGGAAAACGGTTACTAACAATCATTCGTTAATTTTTGATGAAGACTGTATAAGAAAGTTTGGGGGGTAATTTTTACTGTTGCAGTTCCCTGACACTTCCTTTTTTCATAAGCCATTGAGAAA